>RYFJ01002403.1:0-365000 GCA_003991445.1 Oryza meyeriana var. granulata | reverse complement strand
CACGGGTGGTATAGGACACCCCTGGCCAAGTAATTAGTAGACCCAGGGTTGGCTTGGTCGCCTTTGGACGTGGAGTCGCCGGGGTAGCAATATGAGATGCACCCGCGGGATCCTGAGTACGAGGAGTCTGGGACTCGCTCGGTACTTGGTCTGGGACCCGTCCAGTTGGCTTCAGGCAATCCTGGAGACACTTCGGAAAGGCCCTGTCGCAAACCTTCTCCACTGACGAGTGTGTAAGTAAAGTGTGCACCTTTGCTCATGAACTATTTGTTACGGGCATGTGAGGTGATTCCTCTAGCATAGAGAGTGTTTGCTTTGTGGTATGGAAATCGACCAGAATCGGCTTAGTGGCTGATGGTGACCTTGTGTGGTCTGAACGGGCGTATGACGGGATGTGTATGGTCTAGATTAGGCTTCGAGTGGAGCAGTTTATGTAGCTGGCTTGGGAGCCATCGAGATGAGTCGCTGAGCTGAGATGAGAAAGCTGAAGTGTAAAAAATGAGATTACGTCTTGGGTGGACGAAATTGAAAATAAAGTAATAGATGAGTATACAGTGGAAGCTGCTTGAGGGCAGATCCAAAATGATCCGACAGGCGGTATAAGAATATTTGATCAATTTGACTTGATCGAGGCCAGAGCCTCCTTCCAGTCATAGTAAGACAACTGTCGAAGGATGAAACTCCGCTGGCGGGAAGTCTGGTGCCTTTGAGGTTCGGCAGGGAGGTTCTACTGCGCGTCCAGGATGGTTCGATGTATGGATCGCGCACACAAGAAAAGACAGAGGAAGTAGACAGGTTCCCGCACAGATAATTACAATGTGGATTGTTGTTAGTGGGTTCTTCCCGGGTGCTCGGGCCTAGGAAGGTGAATATCCTCTAGAAGTCTCTGTCCTTGTCTAAGCTGATCGCCCCCGAGCCTGTGGCATGGATCTCCTTTTTGTTCCACAGTGCCAATACACGGAGAGAATTTTCTGGTGAGTTCTCTGTTGCGCCCATGCCGGAGTTGTCTGCTGCAGGCGGCTAAAGTCGTGAGGATGTGATGGGGTGACGGAGCATGCTGAAGTTGCACTGTGCGTATGAGAACGCGTCGTGTGCGACAGGCCTGTCCATTAATGCGGGTGGTTGGAGAGATCGTGCTCACCAGAGAGCTCTCGTACCTCCGCGCTCTAGTGGATTCCGGAGAGGCCGATGCCGATCGCCTCACCCGGGAGAAGCCGAAGCCGATTTACTAGGAGCAGCCGATCGGCCCGGAGACCCTCTGCCGCACACGAGGCGCCGACGAGCGAGACCCGGGACCGGAACATCCAAGTAAGGTGCCCCGAGGCCTAGCCTGTGAGCCCCGGAGACCGGGAAAAGCCGATCAGCCAGGGGAAGCCGATCACCCGGGAGTAGCCGATCAACCGAAGCCGGTCACCCGGGAGAAGCTGATCACCCCGGGAGGTGTGAGTCCCCAGTCGGCACCCGGGACTCGGGACCGAGGCAGTTGGCACCCGGGACCCGGGACCGAGGTAGTCGGCACCCGGGTCCGGGTGCTGAGTCCGTGGATCCCGGGACCGGGGGCGTGACCCGAGGCCGAGGACACCCCGGTGTGCCCCGAGGCCGACCTGTGAGACCCGGGGCCCGGGAACGGAGTTTCCCGGGACCGGGGTCGGGCACGAAGCGTTTGGGCCCCGGCGGGGAGTCCAGGTGATGTGTCCCGGGGGCCGGGACCGATGTCGAGGCCGAACCCCGGAGACCGGGAATGTCCTCGGGCCCCGGAGCCCGAGGTGGATGTGGGCACCGATGCGAGGCGCCTGGGGACTCCGCTCCCGGGCCCGGTCAATGCTCAGGCCCCGGGTACATGGCGGGAGTTAGCCGTAGCTGGCCTTCACTGGTGTAGATTGTGGGCCCCAAGGAGCTTACGTGGCTGAAGACCCGCGCGTCCCCAGGGCATGTGGGACCCCCTGTCCCGTTTCACCGACAACAACCCACACTTAGATTTTCGAAAAAGGTTTTCAAATGAAAAGGTTTGCGAAATAAACACCAGCCCATCTTTGATAGCCTGCATATTTCACATTTTCCGTGACTTGCTGAGTACGTAAGTACTCAATCTATTCCTTTTCTCCCCTCCTTCAGGAAGAGTGAAGTTGAAGTGAAGATTAGGGTTTCTTTCCTAGTCCCAAGCCATTGCTTGTGGATTGGGGTCTCGCTGCGCTGTCGTTCCGCTGCTGTGGTTCTGTTTGCTGGTTGCTGCTCAGGGCTTGCCCGAAGTCGCAACTTATTAAGGTATAATACATATATTTATCTATTTAGTTATTTGCTGTGGTACATCTCGGTTGACTGCGGGTACCAGCTTGGTTTCCTGGGACTGGTACCGGTATTGCAGTTCTGTGGGAGTTGGTTCACACCAGTCTTCCACGACGCTTCCTCTCTGGTGTCACCGTACGGGGTACCGGGAAGGAGGCGCTACAGGATTTAGGTCTAGAACGGTCAAGGATGCCGGGTGACAAGATAGGACACAAGGTGATACACGGTGGATAAAAACCATGTAGGAAGATATTCAGAACGAGCTTCATAAGGCAGTGTGTAAACGCCAAAAAAATAAAAAAAAAGAGTACATGACATGTACTACAGTACCATATAGTACTGTAGCATGCGACATGCACGCATGCAGCACTGCAAGCAGCCATGCAATGGCAGCACTGCAAAGCAGGCTTGCAGCTGTGAGTAGCGGGAGGTGCGCGGGCCTAGTGCAACAAGCAAGCCAAAAGCTAGCAGGGCTGAACCTGGAGGCCCACTATAGATGTTATAAATAATGACTCTCTGTTAATTTTTGGTGTAATCTTTTTAGGGATTTTGAGAGAGCGAATTTATTTTAGATTAGAGTTCTAATCTAAAGTTTTGGTGATTTTGTGGAGAAATCTTTTGGATGTTTTGGAGAAACATCTTGTAAGCATAATCTTTGTAATAAAGGTAAAATTTATGGAAGATTAGTACGGTAATTAATCTCTCTTTCTCGTTCATCTTTGTGCATACCTAGCGATCGATTTTAGATTGATTTGTTTTTCTCTGAGATTTGCGTTGGTTTCTTTGATCAAAAATCTAGCTAGGGTGTTTTTTTAGTGTTCTGAAAAGTTTGGTTAATTAATTATTTTCGGATCTCGTTTAATCAATTAATTAGGGCTTAATTAATTTTCGTTAACCTTCTGTTCAGTAATTTTGTTTCGTTAATATCTCGAGATCCAGAAGTCCGATTGACGTGATTCCAGTTGAGTTTGTTTGAAAATTTTGTCTAGTTTATTCTGTCAAAATTCCAGGTTGATCGGAGTTATGGATCTACGGCTATAATCTATTTAGTGATAAAACGGTGTTCTGTCCAGATTCTGAAAACGCGGTTTTTTAGGTTTTGTAATTAGAGAAAGGTGCTAAATTTTATTTTTGACTTATGCAATTATTCACCCCTCTGATTGCCTATCTTAATATGAATCGATCCTACGGTAAGTCAATTTACTCTTTAGCTGTTCTGTAACAATACTACTTTGTTCACCAACACCCGCATCCTCGTCGGCCGAGGACCAGGCATACAGTTGGTGGGTCTGAGTTTGAGGGGCCAGTTCCGATGACGGTAGTTGCGGGTACAGTTGGGTAATCTGAGTTCTGGCGCATGCCATGGATGGTTTATCATTTTTGGTAACATATTCTTGTTTTCTGTTATTATCTTTTGTTGAAATCCACTAGTGTCCATGGTAACTATATATTGTCATGTTCATGGACTATTATACTGTTTTATAACATAGAGACCTCATGATACTTTAACGGTTCACACTTAACTATTATAAATCACTGACCCATGGAGTCCATCTGATGGGATAGAAAGAGGTGGCATTTTGCGCAAGCATTCACCAAAGAATCTGCCACAAGGTTCAAGGCAAATGGTATATTGTAGTAGAGCTTTGTGTTCTAGCAGCCATAGCATTTTCTTTTGATATTAACTGCTTCTTGCACCCATAAGTTTGAGAGGAATTAGATGATTCTGATTCATGATTTGTGGAAAACAATGATGCGATCCAAGTTGATCAGAAAATTTTGTTGGATTCATAGGACCAACATGGATTAATAAGCTACTGTATATCTCAGTAGTAAACCAGACCATAGTTTGATATTCCGCCACAAGATATGCATAGCTAAAAGGATAATACTCTGTGTTCGAAGCTGTAAACTTACTGCATTCTAATACTTCGTACACTGAAAGCCTACTTTCCTTGTCTTTTAAATGCCTCTCGTCAGATGAGCAATTTTACCATGGTACATCACACAACACCTCGTGGAGCAAAGTAGCCCTTCTGCTTCCTTGTAATCTACACCCACTAGATCAGGGCCATACTTAGCATGCCACTCTTTGGTTGCCCCTCTTTTCCTCTCTTCTTTTCTTTTTTCTTTTGCTCTGAGGCCATAGAGGTCCCTGTAAAGTTTTTCATATCTCCTTAATACAAATACACCCTGCGAGGTTTAAAAAAAAAATCCTCGTGGACCATTCAAATCATCAGAAGGGTGGATTTATCATCATAAGCTGAATCATCAGAAGCTGTAATGCCACAGAAATGCAAACCAAATGTCATCAGAAGCTGTAATGATCTTTCAAATTATCAGAAGCTGCAAACCAAGTGTCACAGACTGCCACCGGGTTCCCGGAAATAAACTTCTTCAGTTCTGATTAAATATGGATATGTTATAGTGTATTGGTGTTTCAATCGCAGGGCTTTGGATAAGATAGCTGGCATTGAGATGCGCCTGGCTGCGGCTAGAGCGGCCCAGGCAATGAGCCAGGGCATGTCACCGAGTGATTCGGAGGGCGGCCAGAAAAGCATGCGGCACAGGACGTCTTTTGCTAACCGGGAAACGGAGAGATTCATTAAGGCAGACATGGATGCCGCAAGGTAGATATCTTTTCCTTTCATTTTGTACTGTGGAGCCTTTGTTTCGTATATAAAATATTGAACATTTGTAGGTGATCAGTTGCGAAGATTGGAAGAGAAGGTGGTTGTTGCCCGTTTTGTTATGGCAAATTTTACTACAAGATATCGTGACTTTGTATTTTTAGCTGTAGGATACCGTGAAAACGAAACTTTAAGGAAAGACATTGTTAAAAACTAAAATTTGCCGTAGGACACCACCCTCATTATTTTAGTCTTTTTCGGCGCACTAGGGGAGAGAGAAGACGCTAGGCCACTTGAAGAGACCGAAATGCCCCTTTGTCACACATACGCATCCCCTCCCTATCGACCCTCTCTTTCACTATACCTCTGTCGGCCGTCCCTATCGATACCACCCACGTCGATGAGCCAGCGGTCTCTAACCGTGGCAACGGCGCGAAGGCAACTAGTTTCCCCACAGCGACATCCAGGCTTAGGTGGCCGCAACCGCACGGCAACAGTGATGTCGTCTGCCTCATCATTCTCCCAGCCATCTGTGTCGCGTGGTGCTGGCAGTCGGGATTCCCAGGTCAGCGACCTCCTTCTTGTTACATGTCTGTTCTACAAGGGTGATTCCAGTGTGGTGGAGCGTACATGCAGGAAGCCGGATAATTTTAATCGCAAGTTCTACAGATGTTTGACAAAGCAATATGTGAGCAATTTTTCCCAATTTGACAGGTTTCATATGAATCTAGGTTTTGGGCACTTCAATTGGGAAGTTGGGATTTGACTAAATATGTGCTAGTTCTGTATTGTAGATCCTAGGATAATGTATGTTTTTCAAGTGGTAGGATGAGTATGCTGTATGGTTGCTCAAGGAAGGGTGGCTCCATGTTATAGGAGATTGCAATGTTCACCAAGTAACCAACTATGGTGTAAACAAGAGTTATTTGAAGGGAATGCGTGATGCAATTGTTTAGATGAGATTTGAGTTGAAGGAGTCCATCAACAGAATGTATATGGCTGGGGTTGTGTTTGTGTCTGTAATGGTTGTGTTTGTGGCAATATTTCTGATGAAGTAGGGTGTAATATTGGGTAGTGTTGAAATTGTATTGAATGAAGGCAGTAATGCAATATTTCTGAGTTCACCAAGTTTTCACTATTTTTAGTAGGCAGTAATCACTGTTGAAATTATATTGAATAAAGGCAAATCATGCAGAATAAACATTCATAAATTTAGAACCACAAGCTGCTAACATAAATTTCTGAGTTCTTGTTGAATCCATTGCTGGCAAATTAAGCATTTAGAACCACAAGCTGCTAACATAAATTTCTGAAGATAACAACTTTCACATTAAGTTCACAGGTTCAATGCCATAACATGTTCAAGCTAGCTCATTACAAGGTTCACCATTAGTTAGTTGACACAAAATACTTCACCAACAAATGGTTCATTACAAAACAGTAGTGACAAGATTAAAGCTTCCTAGCAATCTTCTTTTTCTTGGCCTTCTGTGGACTGGCATGAGCTGGGGATGGCTGCAAGAGTATTGTCTTACTCCTAGTCATTGGGTCAGGCTAGAGTTGAGCTCCACAAGGGTTTGATCTGTCTTCTTACTCCTAGTCACTGGGCCAGGGTTGGATTTGAGCTCCACAGGGGCTTGATCTGCCTTATTGCTGGAAATCATTGGGGCAGTGCTGAAGTCTAACTCCACAAGGGCTTGATCAGCTATAGGAGAAGAACTCTGAGGTACTTGCTCAGTTGTAACAGTAGAAGTCATAGGGGCTTGCTCAGCCGTAACAGAAAAGCTATAACATGGAAAGCATTAGTATAGTTCAAGCTGAATAAAAGCAATCACTGGGACAAATGAGAACTTTATTTACTACATGACTTACATAGTAGATGCTTCAGTAGTACACACTAGTGCAGGCTTGGGTTTCTTCTTTCTCACCCTCTTAGGTGGGGCTAGTGGAGGGGCATCTAGATCGCACACAGGTTCATTGTAGGTCTTCTGCAGATGACCAAATCCTTGACACCTCTTGCATTTCCTTCTTTTCTTCCCTGACCCTCCTTCCTCAATCCCAAAAATTCTTCTTGTCCTTGGTCTTCCAGCTGATCTCTTCAATATAGGTGGCCACAGCTTAAGTCAGTGTCAACCTTCTGCCATAAACTCTTATCTGGCATTGGAGCCACACTAGATGCATAAGCAGCCCTGAATATGGCCACAGAGTAATAGCTGCTAACATAGTCTTCTAGGTCAATTTCCCTAAGAGAACCAATGAAGGCAATTACATGCCTACAAGGCAAACCTGTTAGTTGCCATTCATGGTAGCTGCATTCCCGTTCATTCAGGTCAACTATATGCCTCCAAGTTGACAAATTCCTATTCACTCCAGTGACCTCACCAACCAATGGAAGGCTCTTGTGCAGCTTGTAGTTCAAATTTCTACTTTTCTCATGAAGTTGCTTCATCACATTTCCTAGGATCTTGCCTTGAAGCTTCAAAGACAACCTATATCTTGTACACATCCTTTCCATGATCAATTGCCTGATCTTATCTAAGAGTTCTACTATAGGTAATGACTTCTCATGCCTAATCCAGCTATTAAAGGTCTCAGCAATATTATTTGTTACATAATCACACTTAGATGCAAAAGAGAATGTTGACCTTGCCCACAAGGGCTAGTGGTTCTGTACAATCCATTGCATGGATCTTGGAGATGCTTCCTTCATGATATTGTAGCGTTTGTCAAAAATATCTTTCATGTATGCTCTTGAAGCTGGCCACAGATTCCTCTCAAAACCCTCTCCATGAAACCTCTTCTAGAAATTCTTGTACAGATGACTCATACACTCTCTGTGTTCAACCCCATTGTTGAAGACCCTTGTAACTGCAGCATCTATGCCCTTCCCTGCATCAGTGGAGATGATAAGTTCTTGGGGTGAGCCAATTGCCTTGTTCAAGAAACCATGAACCATTCCCAGCTCTCCTTTGACTCAGATGCAAAAACTGCATAGGCCACAAGGAACATCCAATTATGCCCATCTATCCCAATAGCAGATGCCAGTTGTCTCCTCCACTTCCCTATTAGAACAGTTGAATCAACACCTAAATATAGCCTGCATCCATTCAGAAAGCCATTTATACAAGGCTTCAAGGCAATGAACATTCTACTAAACCTATGCTTCTCATTGATTATGTCATACTCTATCTCTACTATACTCCCTGGAGATCTCTTCTCTATCTTGGCCTTGAAGCTGTACATTGCCTGAAAACTCTCCTCCCATCCATGTAACGCCCTGGTTTCCGGGCCATTAAAAAAAATTATTTTCGTAAAAACCCTAATTTCAAAACTTTTGGATTTTTGTGTGTGCTTAAGAATTAAGTGCCATAGATCTCAGTCCAACCCTCCTTGAAACACTAAATCCTCATTCCAAACTCTCTTCTAAATTCCGAGACTCGAATTTTGCAATTCGATTGTCTCTCTCTAAATTTCCTCGGAAAAATTCAAAACCAAATACCTCCCAAAAACTTCTCTATACTCGGGTCTGAATTTTGCAATTTGAAGCCCTCCGACAAAACTCTTTGAAAATCGCCTTTGAAACCTTTCAGTAGCAATCCCCTTATTTTGCCCTTCCCAGAACTTCAAGTTCTATCAAGAACTCCCTTCTCGGAATTGCTAAATTGTTTATTTCCAAAAATCCTCAAATCCCAAGAATTAAATTCCAATTCCAATCTTTTCCTCGAGGCCCTCAAATTCTAATCCATTGCAAATTCCCAAAATATCCTTGAGAATCGAGTCCCGGTTCTAAATCAAACCCCTCTTGAATCTCCTCTTTTTCTTTCCCTAAAATGTCATCCAAAAATCAATCTATACATATTTGTGCTCAAATCCAAGCCACAGAAACCCCTCTCAAAATTCCCAAAAGTCCCAGAAGTCCAAATCCCAAATCCGAAACTAAACCACCAAATTGTCCTTTCAAAAACTCTCTCTGGATCCCTCTCTCATATATACATATACATATACATATACATACATACATATATATATATATATATGTGTGTGTGTGTGTGTGTGTGTGTGTGTGTGTGTGTGTGTGTGTGTGTGTGTGTGTGTGTGTGTGTGTGTATGAATCCCTCTTGAAATCCCCTTAATTAATTCCTGAGAATATTATAGAGATCAACCATCAAATTCCCAAAATTGATACCCTTTCAATTCTCCAAAAATTCCTATCCATCTCTTCCATATAAATATATATATATATATATATATATATATATATATATATATATATATATATATATAACTAAATCCAGAAAAATACCTCAAAAAGTCCTCCCCATCAAATCTCCAGAATTTTGTGGTCCAAAATATGAAATTTTGGATTAAAATCTCTATTAGAAATAATAAAAAATCCTCCTAAATAAATTCCTGAGAAAATATCAAGCATCACTGTTCCTGCGGGCTATCTCATTTCCTTTCTCGGGCCAACACTGCCGCAACCCGGCCTTCTTCCCCGCGCCCGCTGGCGGCTGGGCCCCACCAGGCTCACTGCCGCGTGCCACGCTTGTATGCACCCGCGCCCCTGCCGCTGGCAGGCAAGTCCCACTCGCCAGCGCCGCTCTCTCCCTGACGTGTGGGCCCCGCTCGTCAGATTCGTCTCCCTCCTCTGCTCTCTCTTTTCTCTCTCATCTCTCGAATCCTCTCGCTTGTCCCCGAGCCGGCCGCCTCCTAGCGCACGGCACCGATAGCCCGGGCCCACTCAGCCGCTCGCACCTCCGCTCCCGCATGCCGACAGCCGGGGCCCACACTACGAACACGCGTCGCACGCCCATGCCGTCTTCTTTCCCGAGCCACTCCTCTTTTACTCCATCAGCAGCACGTGTTCGACGAATGCCTCGGCCGTCGCAAAATATCTCCGGCTCCGCCCCGAAGTCAAAAAGCTTCCCCGGTCCCGTCCCATCACCTATCCACGACCATACCTTGCTTCCTCCTCCCCGGCTGGCACGGTCACCTCGCTCCCCGCTGCTTTGTCCCATCATGCCGACCCGTGCTTGCCGCGCGCCGCGCAAGAAAATATCTCGCCTCCACCACCTCTTTCCCTTGTCTTTTTGCGCCACTTCTCCGCCTATAAATAGGCCCGAGGACATGGCCATCATCTCCCTCAGAGCTGCTCCCTCGCCGCGAGCTCATCTATCATCGCCGCCATTGAAGCAGCTTGGAACTGCCCCTTTCTCCGCCGCCGAGCCACCGCCCCATTCCTTTGTCACCAAGCGGCCATGTTTCCCCTATAAATCCGGACGGCCTCCCCTCGCCGCCGCTCGCCCTCGCCGTGGCTGTATCACCTCGCCTCTCTTAAGCTCAAGCTGAGCCCGCAAGACCCCGCCGCAGCCGCCCTTTTCTTCTTTCCCTTCCGGTGAGCCTCGCTTCCCCATTTATTCCTCCTCCCTTCTCTCTTCTCCTCAGCACCACCAGAGCCCAAAACACCCCACCGCCGCACTCCGCTGCCGCTTGCCCATTCCGCTGCCACCGTTCCGCCACCGCCCCCATCCTTCTCTCTCCGTAGCTCCTGTTGATCGTCGCCGGCAGCCGTTGACCGCCAACAGTCCAATCCGAGCCGGCCATCTTCTTCACTGACTTCCCCTCGTTCCATTTCCATTGGCCACTACTCCTCCCTCGCCGTCGATCGCCGGCGTGACCCCGGCCGCCGTGCGCCGTCGATCCTCCCGGCCGGTTCCTGTACCTAATCCGGCAACCCCCCCCCCTCTCTCTCTCTTTCTCTCGGACACTGATCCGTGGGCCCATGCACTGTGAAGCACAGTGACTCCCTCCCTCTTCCACTGCCTGTGGACCCTAGCCTCCTATTCCCTTTGACACATGGGCCCCTGAGATTTAAAAACTTAATTAAAACATCATTAGAAGACATGTTTCAATGACATATGGGTCCCACTTCAATTAAAACCATAATTAATCCTCATGGCACATATATCACTTGCAAGTGGGCCCTGCTCTTTTTCCTCTCCTGTGTCATTGACAAGTGGGCCACCATCCTCAGTTCCTCTCTCCAGCCACTGACATTGGGCCCCACAGTCAGATAAAGTAATATCCCAGGGAATATTCCTTTTTCCAAATTCAATAATCCCTTTTTCTTCTCCAAAAAAATTCCTAAAACTTCCAAAAATCATATCTTCCAAACCGTAACTCCGATTGAACCTGTTCAAGTCTCTAAATTTTTCTAAAAATGCGATCTATCTCATGGCACTATTATTTATTAATAATAGTATATTATTTCTAGGGTTTTGTGTGTTTTTCTTTCGTTTCGCGTGTAGTCGACGCTTCGGAAAATCGTCGGACGTCGGATTCTCGTGAAGTTTGAAGACGAGACTGAGGCAAGTCACTCCTTGACCATATTGCTCCTAAATTTAAAATGTTTTATTTACAAAATTGCATTGCTAGAGTGCACGTTAAATTGATCGGCCTCAGTTTGCGTGTCGAACCAACGGACCTGCCCGATAGTTGCATAAACCCTGTATGTCTTTAATACCCTATTCCTTGTCGCTCCACCTCGTAGTACCTCGGTTACCGTGCTCTCTGAGCATGGATTCCGATGGTTCTACCCACAACACAATTGTTTGTCGATTTGGGAAAATTTGGGTTTCCAAAGATTTAAAAACCCGACATGCGATGTTGGCGAGTTTGCGAAATAAAATTTATTTGCGAAAATTTCCGCGGTGCAAAGTGATCGCCTGTGTGGTGGCACTTCGTATTCGCATATAAGGACCGATTCCCTGGGGAATTCCATCCGAGCATCTCACAGTGCAACCACACGGGTGGAATGGGACACCCCTGGCTGAGTAATTAGTGTTCCCAGGATGGTTTTTGGTTGCTAATAAATGTGGGACTGGTTGGGTGCCGAGACGGCGATATACCCCCGTCTCTGAGTACAAGAAATGAGTTCGTGGTACTTGGTTGAGTGTGAGCACCATTTATAGGGCAACGTGCTATCCTGGGAAGGCTTTGGAAAGGCTTTGTCGTGAACCTCCCCACCTGATCAGTGTGGGAGTAAGCTCGCGTCGTGTGGGTAAAGCGTGCAATCTTTGTAAAGATCAATGAACTGTTCGAATAGCCGCGCCCACGGTTACGGGCAATGTGAGGTGATTCCTCTAGCGTAAATTTGTTTGCAAGTGTTTGTGAAAGTTATTTGTGGTATGGGAATCGTTACCAGAATCGGCCTTAGTGGCTGATGGATGACCTGAGTGGTCTGAAACGGGGCTGTGTGACCCGGGATGTCGAACGACATCATACATTAGGCTTCTTGAGTGGGAGCAGTTTATGTGATGAGTTGAGATCATGGATGGTTCGAGGAGCCACTGAAATGAGTTATGAGATGAGATAAGATGATGTCCTGGATAGGACAAAAGTGAAAGAAAAATAATAGACAAAAATGAGATTATGTCCTGAGTGGACGAAATTGAAAATACAGTAAATAGATGTGACACAGTGGAAAGCTGTTTGAGGGCAGATCCACTGAATCGCTGTCGTGAACCGACAGGCGGTATAAGAATACCTAAGTTCAATTAAAATTTGTTTTGTCCGCTTGAGTTGTTGAAAAGCAATTCACGGATAGGATTGAGGCGAGAGCCTCCTTCCAGTCACTTTGAGACAACCCACACTTAGGTTTTCAAAAATGTTTTCAAATGAAAAGGGTTTGCGAAATAAACACTAGCATCTCTTTGAAAGCCTGCATATCTCACGTTTTTCATGACTTGCTGAGTACGTAAGTACTCAATTATTCCTTTTCTCCCCTCATTCAGGAAGAGTGAAGATTAGGGTTTCTTTCCTAGTCCCAAGCCGTTGCTTGTGAATTGGGTTCTCGCTGCGCTGTCGTTCCGCTGCTGATGTTCTGTTTGCTGGTTGCTGCCCAGGGCTTGCCCGAAGTTGCAACTTATTAAGGTATAGTGTATATATTTATTTATTTAGTTAATTGCTATGGTACATCTCCATTGACCGCGGGTACCAGCAAGGTTTTCTGGGACTGGTACCGGCATCGCGGTTCCGTGGGAGTTGGTTCACGCCAATCTCCTGCGGCGCTTCCTCTCTGGTATCACTGTACGGGGGTACTGGGAAAGGGGCGCTATAATCCACCAAGGATCTCATCTAGTGCCATCTGCCTGCCATCCCAAACAACATAATATGATAGCTTGATGCAATACTTCTCCTCTAAGCTCTTCTTCAGAGCACCAGCACCTATAGTTGGATCTGTTCTCAATTTATTGATCACTCTATTCTTAACCCATGAATTACTTGCCATGCAATTGTTCTCCAATTTGCTTGTACTGGCACACCTATGCTTGTATGGAATCCTCTTTATCTGTAGGCAATAATTAAGAGCTTTCAATTCAACTACTCAAAAATATATAAAGAATTATTAATTGAACTCACATACCTGCCAGGTTCTACCATCTTGTAACCTTGATGCATGGATCCTCCATTTGCACTTCTTTGCCTTGCAGTAGGCCCTGTACCTTGATGCCTCAGAGTATGGAACTACAAGTTCAACTTCTTTCAGCACAGCATATTGCCTCATACATCTCTTAAAACAAAGTCCATCTTCAAAAATAACTCTAACCTCTATCCTTGGATTCTCTACATCTGTTATATGGACAAGTGGCTCACATCCCCTATTATCATTGACTTCTAAATCATCTAGTGGATCATCTTCTTCATCAGCATCATCATCAGGGTGATTCTGGATCATTAGCCTCATCATCGGACACAAGATCATTATAATTCTCCTTCTCATCACTAACTCCTATATATTCTACCTCTTCAAACTCACCCCATGGGTCAGCATTTTGTATGGGTAATACCATACTCAGTGGAGCTTGCAATGTTAAATCTGAAGCTGCAATTGACTCCACTGTGCCAGTACCATCCACACAATGCTGACTACCTCCACATTCACTTACAGTTACTTCCAAACAAAGCTTCCTAACATCCTAGTATTGGTTAAAAGCATCTAATAACACACCATCAGAAGCAATCTCCACATTCCTACCAACTCTCTTATCCCAGAAAGTCGCTGTTAGCTCCTGTGTACTACCACGTTTGATTTCATTATCCAAGTCCTTCATCAAATCTATGAAGCATACTAAATCCTTGTCTAAAACCCAGTTCAAATTACTTGATACATGATAATCTTGACTACCATTACCCATGTACTCAACATAAGCAACAACCCTAATGGCAACTCTGTAAGCAGAGTTCGGATCCATCCTAAAATACATGGCAAGAAAATGGAAAATGAATCCATGAAACCACATCACCATACCATCTAACCAGATCGAAGTAAAAAGGGAAAGAAATCAAACTAACCCTTTCAGCACCCATTTCAGTTTCACTGGCGTACTCGATGATTCCACGGTCTGCCCGGATTGCGAAACAGCCATCACCGTAGCTCATGGCCAATTCACGGACGGGCTCACCCTCGTATCCCTATTCAGGGCGGCACGGTTGCTCAACGATGGGCGATGGCGGCGTATTCAAGATAGGGATAGGAAGGGGATGCTAATGCAAAGAACGATGGGCCCATGCCCAAGCCGTATGTGTGACGGAGGGGCATTTTGGTCTCTTCAAGTGGCCCGGCGTCTTCTCTCTCCCCTCGTGCGCCAAAAAAGACTAAAATAATAAGGGCGGTATCCTATAGCAAATTTCAGTTTTCAACAGTGTCTTTTTCTAAAGTTTCGTTTTCACGGTGTCCTACAGCTAAAAACACAACGTCATAATATCCTATAGCAAAATTTGCCTTTTGTTATTGGATGTAGGTATGGCCTTGTTTGGAGTTGGAGATAAAAAAAAGACAATGACACAATGTTCTTTTGTAGTATATTCCTCAAAATTTGGGGATTTCTTCTTGTAGTGCAAATCCAAATCCGGACACTGAGGTGCACCGTGCAATTGGTCCAGAAGTAAAGAATACAATGATATTTTGAGACTTCTATGTTCAGTTGATTAGTGTTAACTTCTCTTTTTTTTTTGTTCAATCACCCGCACTACTGATGTGTTTAGGCGGCCACCTTAGGCAAAAGTTGAGCATGAAATTGAATTTTTCATTTATTTGAACACTAGCACTGAGCAGCAGATGATTACTACCTCCATCCTATATTATAGTTATCTCTAGTAGTTAAATTTGAATACTTGGTATAGATATAATATAAGACGAAGGAAGTATTGCCTCTGGCTTTTTATGTTTGACACCATCCATTTCTAGACATATATTTGACCATTCGTCTTATTTAATTTTTTATGCAAAAATATAAGTAATGTTTAAAGTATCTTTAATAATAAAACAAATTACAATAAAATAAATAATAATTACATATTTTTTAATAAGATGCACGATTAAATATTGGTAAAAAATGAACAGCGTTAAACATAGAAAACAGAGGGAGTAGTTTTGAACAAACTCGAAATATAATGATGCTAATGCCATGCGAAAAATTTTCCTGCCACCGTGATGTACTCCCTGTTGACCTTCTGAAGCAATGAGCTTCTTGTCTGTCGGACTCTTTGTTGACATGGTTCTATATGTTTCATGTTCAATATTTCGATTTTTAATATATGATGTTATTAACTTATATATATATATTTAATCATTCATCTTAAAAATATGTAAATATCAATTATTTTATTAGATATGTTTTATTATTATTGGTGTTTTAAGAGTGACAACTTATTTTCTGGCTTATGGCAACTCTTGTTGCAACAAATCACGTATCCTAATTTTTAAGTAGCCAGCTGAACGCCAGTCTCTTTGAGGACATGGCGAAACATATTCTATGGCACATATCTCTACTATTATAATATCACTAAAATTAATATTGATTCTGTTTGTCACCCTGTTTTTTCGTCCATCGTGGGACCCACCCTGCAATGCCCCGGCGACGCATCATCGCGCTTCCGTTCTCTGTCCGGTTCTATGCGACGTGCGTGGGCCCACCCGTCAGGGGCGTCCTCGTCATCCAGGCTCCAGCGCGGCGTCCTGTTTGTTCTCGACCCCTAACATCGCCTCCCGAAGCCTTCCTCGATTCGCCTTCCTCTCGTCAAGGGCTCCTTCATCTACCTCTCCTATTCTCCCAACACGCGCTCCTCTCAGCCGCCTCCGCCCAAGGCCCTCTCCTCCGCCGGCTCCTTTGGCAAGAAAATGACCGTGGACGACCTCATCGCGTGCCATATCCGTGTCACCCGCAAGAAGATGCCGCTTTGCGCTGCGCCCTCCTTCGACCGCGACGCGGCCCACGCGTTTCCAACTCTACGTGGCTGAGTCGCTCGCCTTCACCACCAAGCGCCAGACATGGGAGCCTTGAGCTCGCGGCCACCGGATGGCAGCCATGACGTTCGACGGCAGCGAACGGCAGGGCGACCGGCGACGAGTTGCTGGATCTGGACATTCCTTCCTCATCTCGCATGAACGTGCTCAGTGAAAAGGCGTGACGGCGAGCGGCGGGGAGGGCCGTTTGCGGCCAGAGGTGGTGCGCGGTGAGGAGCTCGTTGACGTGAACCATGAGAGGATTTTTTTTTTCTCTAACCGATTGACTGAAGTTCACAGAACACCAGAGAGTTGACTCTGGTTCCTAGCGTGGGCTCTCGGCGAACAACACTGAAGTGACTCCGAGATTGCGAGATGGTTCTTGCTCTCATAATGGCATGAGAGGTGCATGCCGTGCTGCGAATGCGCATGCTAATGGTAGAACTGCTTCTCTATCAGGTCATGTGTTGCCGAACCATAGTGGAACTGATGGTCCTCTGAGTTATTCCTGGTGTATTGCTAAAGGTTGTTGTTTCTGATTTGTCTGTACATCTTTTGGGCTATGCAAATACTGCATACAGGCTCAGGGAAGCTAGCCAAGGCTGTAAAAAGATTAGCAAGATATGGTGTGCTTGGGTAGGACTAAGATGGGTTTAGATATGTGTAACACTTATGAGCAATTTGACATCGCCGTTATCAAATTCTCTTACACATATGAGGAAGGAAGTGGTCTTCTGACGATGAGGACCTTCCCATCTGTGCTGGATCTTTCTTTATAATTGATGATGCTGGACATTGTGCAAAGAGAAGGAAAAAGTTATTTTCAGATCAAGAAACATCTTCAGAAGAGCCGAATGGACAGAGCAGCTCTGCCCATGCCCATGACAATAGGCAAATTATCATGACAGGTACCTCGCACAATCTTCAAGTTGGCCTCTTATCTAGCAAATCTATGAGGAGAGAGTTGAGGAAGCAGAAGCGCCTTGCTTCTGAGAAAGTTTGTTATATTTGTGGGCGACCAATGCTTCCTGAAAAGGATGTTGCTACCTTGCTGAACTGCAGGATAGGAAATCTAGCTTGTAGCAATAGAAACTTGAGCAGGGTGTGTTATTTCAAACATTCTTTGCCTTTTCTGTTTCTTTGTATTTCTTGAAGATAACATCATAGGATATTTTCGGTGTGGGTACCCGTATGCAGGGATTCGGAGGGACCCCCTTTGTGAGTTTGGCGGGGGGGTGAGAGCGTTCGATTTGTCGTAGACTGATCATCAAGTAAATGAGGCTAAGTATTTATATAGGTTCGGACCGCACGGTGGTATAATACCCTACTTCGGTTGTGTTCTTGTTTTTTTGTGGAAGGAGTTTATAAGACTTTAGCTCTGAGAGTTTGTGGATTCGATCCCCCCTTACTCTTGGCCTTGGTTCTCCTCTGATAGCTCATGGGAAAATACCATAGTGGCTGAACTATGGGAGTCACATACGTTATTACAGAATTAAGTATGCTTGGTCATGTCTTCTGCTGACCGGTGGGCCCGGTCGCCTGTCCTCCTGGGGGCCTCTCTCGGAGCAGGTCTGGAGAGAGGCGATGGTCGCTCACCACGTGTCCAGGCATGGCTGTCGAGTGCTTGCTAGGAAGATTGGGCTTGCCACACTGGCCGTGGGTCCTGCCTGCTAGCCTCCCGTAGAAATAGGTGAAACATACTGAGCCAGGGCAGGTGGCACGGTAGTCAAACATGCCGCCTGCTAGCCCACGCCTCCTGTCAGGGAAATGTGATAATGGTGTTCGGCGTGGGGTAAAAACCGTCCTGTCCTCCACGCCCCACGTCCAGTAGATATACGTCTTGTCGCTCTTAATAGGAGAGGCGCGAGAAGACCGAGACAAGATAGCATGCTTCGTCATGTCACCATAAATGCCCCTGCCTCCGTGCACTCCCCGAGTTGCTCGGGGGAGCTGAGCTCAGGGGCGGGGCAAGGCTGTGTCCCGACTGCGGCCGTTGTGGCCTCGAGCTTGGGGCATGCTCCGAGCTCAACCCGTGTAGCCGCGAGTTCGGGACCTTACTTCTTGGACTTGGGGGATCCTAGGTGTAGCTTCACAGTAGCCGTGAATTGTGCGTACGGCCTTTGGCAATGTGATGACGTGGCACCAAGTCACCCCGAGCCATCGGTGGTGGGATCCCTGGTTCCCATTTCACCGACAAATATGCTTACTATGTTTCATAGATAAATAAATTAAAATAAACCTAAAAAGTTAGGTCTTTAACAAATTATTGCTCATTAGTAATACTAACTTTCGTCACTGTTGTAATGTAACTAAGTTTAATTCTCATTGACAAGAGATTCCAAACCAAACAATGCGAAGTTCTTACAAAAGAAATGTTGGTTGAATTTGTTTCAAGCAAAACGGAGACAGTATATAATGCTTGAGAACTGTTCAACTAAACTTCATTTCCCTGTAGAACATATAAAGAACTCTGACGTAGCTTCAGATGCGGGTAGAATTCACATTTGTTTGGAATGAAATGCTAACTAACGGCACCTTCCACTGTTGGAGGAGGAGCAGGTGATACTACTGAAGTCTCTCGCTTTCTATGCAGTTGATGGATAAGGAATTTGGGTAAGACCATGGACTGTGCCTCGTCGCTGCTAGAAACGAGAGGGATTCTGCCAGAGGACTCTGTAAATTTACTAGAGAAGCTGTAAATAAGCATGCTTGGCAATACTGTTAGAGATGCTGACAGCGTAGTTTGCTTCGGCGTAGTCTGTGTATGCCTGCTTGTAATTGTGTTGTACCTGTGTTAGCTTGTCTATCCTTCAGATTCAATGACGACATCTAGTAGTTGTAACTCTAGGAAAACTGTATAAAGACTGGGCCTTGTAACCGTGTACATAGTGCCTTTCATTAGGGGTGGCAACAGGTCGGGTCAGGGGCAGGTTGGATAGAAACGCCCCCACCCCCGCCCCCTGATTTCTCCACCCGGCCCCGGCCCCGATGCCATGGGCGGGGCGAAATGTGGACCCGGCCCCGGCCCTGCCGGGGCCCTGACCCCCCGATCGGAGCCCCGAACTAGTTTACATATACATGACTTATCGGAGCTGCATTCCATGGCAGACCTGAGGGACAAAGAAATATTCAGGTGAAAACATTACACTGAGCTCTAAAATAGTGCCGAATGCACTTTCTTTCCTACCACAGATAAAATATCAAGCAAGGATGTAAGCATTAGCAATAATGTGTATATGACATTGTTCAGAAATCAGAACATTAGAGGACCACTTACAACAACAGTGTCTGGCTGCCCTGCCCCTGCCGCCGCCGCCCGCCGCCTGCCGCTGTCGCCGCCCACCCACTGCGAAGAGGGAGGAGGCGATGGGGATTGGGGATTGGGTTGGCCGGTTGGGGATAAGGGTTGAAGAGTGAGTTTATATAGTTTGGGCTAATGGACTTACTATTACTTCGGGGCCCCGCGGATGACCAAATCCTCTCCCGAACCCGCACCAGCTTATAACTGAGCCCTCGACCCCGACTACCCGCAGGTTTAAAATGACACCCGCCCCCACCCCCGTAGGGACGGGACCCGTCCCTACGGGGAAATTGCCACCCCTACCTTTCATGCTACGTTAAAATAAGTTTATGTTTACCTTAGTACAGTATTTTTGAACAATGATTTCGGATTTGTGGTGGATGCTGTCAAATGATTGTGATGATTAAAATTACTTTCACCCATTGCAAGGCACAGACATTTTGCTAGTACAAATAAACATTACCAGTAAACATTAAAACATGCCATGAAACCAACGTATGCATCGCTGCAACTTATCTCTAGAAACAAAAATTCGCACGCAATTTCAAGGGAACTAAACAATGAACAGGTCCGATAATTCAAGAAACAAACCCATTTTCATCTCAAATCAAATTAAAACGATTATACGTTTGCTCAATTCCAATATCTTATCCAATAGTTCAAGAAACATATGGCTCATCTAAAGTTAAGAACATCATACGTTATGACAGTGATTATGACAACTTATGGCATCGGCTACATTGCTCCAAAACAGTCTACTTAACTCTAGCGGGAACTTTACCCTCGATGTATCTTCTGATAGCCACAAGCGCTCTACGGGCTTCCCTCAGAATACTGCTGCCCATAGGGCTGCACAATTCAGATCTACTGTGAGAACACCTATAACCATACAGGGTGTCCAATGTAAGACATTCAAGTGACACTGCGTTCTTGAGGATATAACATGTTAGCTCAACCAAGCTCTTAGCAGAGCTGAACCCTGTGATCCTCACATTCTTGAAGCAATGGTGGTCTTCTGCCATCTGCCTCAAATGCGAGGAATGTCCTAAAACTGATTCATGCTTCATAGGTTCATTTGTTACCTGAAGATGAAAAAGGAACTATAATCAATTGACCCAACACAGTGACCAGACAACTTTGCAGGATGGGATGAACAGAGCTTTACATCCAAGCTCAAAGTCTCCAAGGAAGGAGATGCATCAAGGAAAGAAACCAGAGAAAAATAGTCATAGGATGGCGAAAAGGTTCCGGATCTCAAACAAATGGTCAGGTGCTTGAGGTAGAGGAATTTGGTAGGCAGCATTGGAGTATTGACCACCTGCATAACCAATATGCCACGTCTCGGATCAATTATTCACAAGCCATGTGATACACATATATAGCTAATCTACAACACAAAGTTTTAGAGTACCTCATCATCAGAGAATAAGGCAAGAGTATCAAGATTTGGCATACTGGATGGCAGCTCAGCACGAGCATAACAGACAACATTTGAATGGGACATGCTTAAGCTCTTCATTTGCAATATTTCTCCAAGCGACAGTGTCACCTTTTCTTTAAGGTATAAAGTGGAGAGATTTGGAACTTTGATATCTATCAATTTCAGCCTCCTGCATGCAAGAACATTCAGGCAGCTGAAGCGCTGCAGCACACAAGGTACCCTCAGGCAAATTATTTCATTGCAATGGATGAGTACCAACTGCTCTAAAGCAAGAGAGTTCGAAAGAAGGCACTCCTCATCCCCAGTAATACGCACATATGTCAGATGCAGATCTGTTAGGCTTCCTAAGGGGCCAAGTTCAGCTGTGGGACGGAAGATACAAAAGCCAAGTTCTCGATACCGGATTGAGTTCCTAACCTCTTCAGATAAAAGTGAGCAGGGAAAGTTGTACTTTATCTTGAATCTACATATCCTCAGGGTGAGTTCTTCAATGCCTGGTGTAACAGCAACCTGAAGCTAATTGTTAAGATTGTGATATCCGGTCCCAAATAATTCAATCTTCAATATCTTCACATCAATGCCTGAGTGGTTTTTCAGAATAGAGTCAACTGTGTGGCTGAAATCCTCTCCATATAGAAATGCTTCAGGGCTAAACACATACTTATTGAAGGTGAGGTTGGGATAACACCTCCAGGAACGTAGAAAGGCATGAGACAGGCAAGCAGCACGAGCAGCATCACGCATTGGCATTAGGGAATGTATATGATGCCAGATATCCTGCATTGACAAGCATGGGAATAAAGGTTCAAAATTGGGATTGTCAAGCCAAATGTTTACTTAAACCAGAGAAAGAAAGACAATAGAACCACACGGAGTAACATTCTACCCCAGATAGCTCTCCACATGATTCGCACAAGGTATGCTGCATTGCTTAGGTAGATAGTGCAGTGGAACTTTGGTAGGTAAATTGAGCCTTGCATAGAAAAGTTTATCCCTAACAGTGTTATCACTTATCAGTGGTTCTCTGAGAAAGAAAAGACAGTTACTAGTGGGTAGCACAGATTAACTACTATGAAATATACTCTACTTTCCTTTTCAGAAAAGAAGACTGTAAGACATACTTCCAGCCCCGAAAGGAATTTGCATTAGAGCACTTAGTAGACAATGATATTGGTTGCTGTGCAATTGCGTCAACCAAAAATGCACAGAGATGATGTTTTATTGTGCAACAGCAAAGAAATAGGTCAACACAGAAAAGAAACAAATAAATATGCAATTTCTGCATAGGATACAAATACTCAAATAGTACACCTGCGCGTCTAACCAAACTGGAGCCCAATAAATAGAATCAAGCAGTTTTTGAGTTTTGACAGTTACAGAGTAAGATAAGACAAACCTTGGTAAATACGTGAAATGATAAAAGATAAAAGAGGACCATATAAACACACATCATGAAATAACATGTTATTCAACCCATTAGATAGCAATATGGTAAAATCAAGGGGCCTCCCCTACTGTTTTCAGTTAAAAAAAAATGGTAAAATCAATGTCCTCAGTGAATTGTGAAGCCAGTGAAAATATTGATCAATTTTCCTTTCCAATTCTTTATAGAATGAATATGCCAAGCAATGTTCCCAGGAACTTGGTGACAGCACAAATCAATGTTCCCAGGAACTTGGTGACAGCACAACATTTTCACCAGGGTATGACTAAAGCATCCCGCTTATGTTAATCTACCAAGAGTGTTCGTTTTTTGATTCTTCTGGAGTGAACAGACATATCTGGCATGGTTAGGCGTGCTAATACTTGGCATGTCCCACAATTGCTTGTATTTGGAGATCACAAGTTACAGTTGCTAGACTTTGGGGGGAAATAGGACTTAATGATGCCTGCCAGGCCTTATGGCCATCAGCCAATCTAAAAGGCAACCATCTCATAACTTCACACCTTCTTGGGAAGCTAAAGACAATCTTCAATGTTATGAAAGTGCACCAGTACATAGGGGGCTGACGTCGATTTAACAAACTCTTAGTGTAAAGACATACTTAATATGTATCTACAGGGTAAGGATGATTGCGATCTCAATATGCTTAAGAATAAACACTATATTACAGTTTTTTAGCCTGGAGGATTAAAGATTCCGGTGAAGCTGCTACTGTAATTGTTCTCTGCAAAGGCTCGTAATATCAGTCACATATCTCCCGAATTTGCGAGATGGACAGCTCACAGGGTGGGAGATCTTATATAAGAGTTTGCTTAACAGTACATTGTATATCTTTATTATGCATTTAGGGGAAACTGTATTAAATAGTATCAACAGCCCTATGCCTCATTATTGGTGAATACACACTCAAGCTCTAGACGGTAGGAAGAAGCAGTGTCATGGAATGAAATGCATATCGATCTGAGAATTTGAGATAATTTGAGGAGGCAACCTTAATAGGTGAACAGTGTATGGAGTTAAGCTGGACTAGGATGGCATGTAATATGTGTGGAAGAGACTTAAGTTGCACATTTAGAGTTCTGGTGAAAATAAAGAGCACAACAGTGGATCTAGTGCACAATAATCACATGAAAAAGAAGAACATGCCCCTGCTAATTTATGAGAAATTAAGATACTAAGTTGCACATTTAGACTCATGAGACAGAAAAGCTACTAAGTTAGGAGCCTAGGGCTGTAGCCTGTAGCAATTGGGGATCTGTTCCCTGCTTACAGATAATATTTAGCTAGCATAGTCCGAAGAACTTGTGTGTTAAGAGCCATTACGGTGAAAATGTGCCTGCAATATAAGCCACCCATCTTCAAAATTTCATGTCGCATACCTCTGGAGGGTCTGGGATTGAGCATCTCGTTGTTTCACCAGCTTGCAAATCACAATCACCATCATCACCATCAGGTTGACAGGGAAAACGCTTTCGTTTATTCGCTGAAGCAGCCAATCCATCTGCAACCCAACAACCACGGTTGTGATAGCCCATCCCAGACAAGAATAGATCAAAGGAAAAGGAAACGAACTCAAGCAGAAAAGGCAACGACCTCTTGGAATCTCCTCTCAATCTCATTTTTTTTAAGGAATCAACTGATGGTACCCACATGAAATATCTCATTGCTTACTCATGTGAACAATTTTGGTTCAAGGACGAGCGCCTACTGGAGAGTGGAGACGACCACAGAGAGAAAAAAGGGGGAAGAAACGACAGTAGCTAATTACCTCCACTAATTGTGAACAAGCACCTAGTTCGTAAAAGGAAAAAAAAAACCTTCTTTTGAGAAACAACTGCATATATGAGGTTAAAAGGAGCACGGTTGGGAACTCGGTTGCTTACTCCGGGCAAGGATTTGCCGGCGACGCCGCTGCCGGTCGCTCTGCATGGACATGAGCCGCTGCAGCGTCAGCAGCCCCATGGTAGGAGTATACGAAGTTTCTTCCTTCTTCAGATCACCGCTCCTCTTCCACCTTTGTCTATCTTTATACCTATACAAGATTCGATTGGCTCCGTCGTAGTTCCTCCCCTTCAAGTGCCGCCGCGCAAAGGAGGGGCGTCTCGCGGCGGGATAGCACGCGCAGGGGATCACCAATGAGGTCCTCGGGTGGGGGCGCGCGGGGATGGGGGCGGTGGCGACGAGCGAGAGCCGTGGCCGCGACGAGGTGGGATACGGCGATGGTAACGCCGGCTGAGCAGTGTATGAACCGGTCACGATTTTGCCCTTTTGTGGAGTATTTGATTTTCTTTTTACATGCTCTCTGTATTTGATTTTTTTTTTGGACTCTGTATTTGATTTGGTTTGGGACTCAATTTCTGTCGTACTGAGCCGAGTTTTGGTGCGGTTCAACGGAAACTAAACGCTCCCTCCATTCTAAATTATACTAGATCACTTTGTTTTAAGTTAAACTTCTCTAAATTTAATCAAGTTATTTTTTTATTCAATCCATCGTGAAATATGTTTTGAGAGTGTATTTATTTGGTATTATAAATTATTAATATACTTTTCTAAAAACTTGAAAAAGTAAAAAGTGACCTAAATTTAGAACGAATGGAGTTACTTCGTCCAGTTCCATAATTCATAATGTTTTAGACAATGACATGGGCTCCAAAATATATCTTTGACTATAAATTTTTATTATAATATATAAAAAAGTAAATATTTAATTTTTATGAAAGTAATTTTTAAGACTAATCTATACATCATGTTCTAGTGTCTTCAAACTAAATATTTTAAAAGTTATTGATAGTCAAAATTCTAATAGTTTGACTTCAACCTTGTCCAAAACATCAAGAATTATGGAATTGGAGGGAGTATATCATATTATTTTAAATAATGGATAGAAATCCGGCTTTTATACCCGCAAACAGATATACACAACCAAAAGTTACAGAAATAAAAAGATTCCATGTCTCATAACTGAGGAACAACAACAACAAAAAAAATCCTAGAAGATTGAGTTTCAAATCTTCTTCTGGCATGCTTCACCATTCCATAAATCCGCACTGAGGCGAACTTGAGGAGAAGTCCGAAATCATGCAACCCTTTATAAGCGGCCCCTTCACCGCTCTACCCATGCTGGCTGCTAGATCCATCCAACCCAATGGCTCCAGGCCCCTAGTGTCTTCGCTTGTCGATGCCGTCCAAGGGAGATAGAGAAGGAGCCGTGCTAATGCCATTTGCCACTACACTAACAGATCCGAGCACAGACACCTCCAATCCAATGGCACTAAGGCCCCAGATTTAGTGTTGCGCACCAACTGTTGTCGGCCCACCAACTAGAACATCGTCATCCTTTCGAAGCCGCTCCTCACTGATGTCGCCTTGCTCACAAAAAAGGGCACTGAACTTGGCCATTAGGCCAGATCCAACCGCCGCTGACACTTACAAGTGGCCCATCGTCCGCTCCTCGTCTTGCTCACTAGAAGGACGTCGGATCTGACCATTAGGTCGGATCCAACCACCCTAGTTGCCGCCAGCACCACCAATGAGCTCGCTGTCAACCTGCCAAAGCCACCCCTTGCTGCCACCATCTCCAAACGACGCGACCGGATATGGACACAGAAGCCCCCCGATCTGGCAGCCACCACCCCTACGGCTATCACCACCCGACCATCATCGCTGCCATCCACTCCACCACCCTGGGAAGCATAACTGCCTCAGCCGCCGCCTTCGCCATCATGCAGCCAGAAATCTGAGCGCAAAGGGCCCCACACTGGCAGCCACCGCTCTTAGGTCCATCGCCACCGAGAAGCACTATCACCGCCGCCACCGCCGTGCCAGAAAGCCCCGCCTCCTCAACCAGTCATTCTTGTTGCCATGCAACCGGCCAAAGGGAGCTAGGTGTGCCGCCTGAACATGTCGCCGGCCTTTATCATATGGATCGCTAAAAAAATCCTGCCTTTATATTCGTCGGTGTGGACATCGAATGCATGTTTCTCAAACATATACGGCATAGATATACATGAGTTACAATTGAAGAAATTAGTTTAGTCAAAGACTGAGGGCCCATTTAAATCAAATGATTTATGGAGGAATTTTATAGGATTCCTATCATATAGAAATTTTTTCTATAGAGCCCTTTGAAAAAAGGTTGGAATTTTCCAAATCCTATGAAATTCGTAAGGAATGGCTCAATGCATATAGATTTTGGAGGAAAGTTAACAAGAGTCCAATCTCTTAGAAAATTTTCTTTGAATCTATTTCTCTCATTTGATTCCTACGTTTTTTCTGCGGTCTATTCAAATGATCATTCTTGTTTTTTTTTTTGTGATTTGCAATCCTCTGTTTTGCACTTGCATTTGTATTAAAATCATGTGTTTTTCGTATTCTTCCATTTTGTTGATCTTCTGTTTCAAATGAGCCCTAAAACCAAAACTTTAGTCAAGACTGACATGTAGGCCATTCTCCAACCAAAAAAGAAAGCAACTGACCTCCAGGCAGTCTATAAACTCAACTGCAACCTTTTAGTTGCAAAAATGATACCGAACTTTACCTCACTAAATAATTTGCTAAAGGATATGCACGAAATGGTTCGCTCGACATGTTGACTTTTTCCCTCATCAAGCTCCCAGTTTAATTCAACTTATTTTCTTACGAACTCAACAGGTACCCAAACTCTTTTACATTTTGTTTAAACTGTTCGAGGTAGCAATAGCCTTAACAAACAAGTGGCAATATATTGAACTGTGTATGGTGGTAACCAATTTGAAGAAGAGCAGGGCAGGCAAGTAGCGTCCAATTGTGTCGGTTCATCAATAATTCACAAAGAAAAATGGTCACTGGTCAGTCAAATGGATAACATTATGAACAAAATTATGCTGACCATGCCAAAAGCTCGGTAGTTTGCCTGCAAGAGGCCAAACTCGATGTAATCACCAGCCCGATGGCCACTTAGATTCTGGGAAATATGAATTTCTACTACCACCCGGCGGACCAGACAAGCGGCCGAGGTAGCAAGCGTGGTGAATCCACTCCGGGACGAAGAAGGGGTGGGTGGCGCCGCCGCTGAGGACGCATGAGAAGGCAGGCTGCTCGGCAAGCGGAAGGATGAGATACGGAAGCTTGGGAGGCGGCCGGGGCAGGCGGGCTGGGACCGGGAGCCGTTCGAGGGACTCGCGCCATGACCGGCAGACGCCCCGGCGAAGTGCACGCGCCATGACCGGCAGGGGAGGGGGTTCGCGATCTCGCGCACGACGGCGCCGGTGAGGTCCGCCCGCCCATGGCGGGGAGTCGGCCATGAGAGACGATGGACGATGGGGGAGGGAAGGTTGGGGACTCGATGGTGATTGGCGAACGGCAAACACTAGAGGAATTGAGACGCTGCCGGTGTTCGTTATTTTGATTTCTTTGGCCTTCTGGAAGCCGCGGAAGGAGGGAGGTGTGTGGGCAAGAAAATGGGGGAAGGAAAGGCTCGTCTGCGCCCGCTCGCTTGGGCGTATGTGGAAGCCCATGATGATTTCGATTAGCAAAGTTTTCCAAACACCAGGCCCATTCTAAATCAAAACGACTATACCATTCCCCCTTCCTAGGCTCTAGGCTTAGAGCGTCTCCGAGATGTCAAAACAAGTTCCAAAAGTTAAGTTTAGAATTTAAGTTAAAAAACATGTCAACAAATACTTAAATTTTCTAAAAATTCACTATGTTCAATCCTAACCCAAAAGTGAGCTAGATTTGGGAAACTTATTAGCGTCCCCAATCATTACTCTCGCGGGAAAATTTCATCACTCACACGCTAGAAATTCTCCGCCCGTGCCTTTTCTTCTTCCCAACGCCTTCCATGTGCGTCAATTTTTTTACGCCACTTGCTGCAGTCGCTGATCCCCACACCGTCGCAAGCCGTCGTCGATCTGCCTCTCCATCGGCCGTGATTGATGACATGTTCGGCTAGGGGATCAACAGGGCCTTCCGTTTCTCCACAGACTGACAGCAAAGTCTTTCACCGAGGGGCACTATGACCGGAGACATGTTCTCTAGCTTGAAGGAGCGGCGGCGTCAATGAGAATCCTCCCGATCGATGTTTGCACGAGGACATGGTATCATCAAAAGAAAACGATTGCAAGCAAATGCTGGCTCATCTATCCTATGTGGCCAACAAATTAATTTTTGAGATGGTAAAGCTTTTTAAGCCCAAAATTTTTTAGGATAGTCCAAACTAAGATTTTTGGGATTAATTTTTGGGTCTTTCTTGAAGATGCTCTAATTCTGCATCCACACATTTTATGGGGAGCGCGCAAAAGAATGTCGTATGAAAAGTTTGGTATGATACAGAAACGACCCAACCCGGTGTGCCGGATGTATGCTACAGACGACTACGACAACTACACAGGGACAAGTTATCTATATGATCTCTGAACCGTGTGAAAATCAGTTTATATTTAACATCCTTCCATGAGGAATGCAGCAAATGCTAACTCAATATTCAGTTGCAGTACCAAAAGAAAGAAAGAAATACTGAGACATTGTTCAGTTATAACATAAGAAGGGAGAGTCATTTTTGCCCCTTACTAAGAAGAACAGAGCAAGAAATGCTCAGACAATGTTCAATTTCAACGGTCTATTCAGAATGCCAGCCATAAGGGTCTCGGACCAAAATGCTCTTTATTTCATCTGAAGAAAAAAAATGGACTGTGTGGCCTGATGCATGTTGCTTGCACTAGTTCAGAAAAAATACGGTACCAGCAAAATGAAAAGGATCCCAAAGATAGAAGAAAGTTAGATACTGTGTCAATTTACCAAGCATAGCATCTTGTGTATTATGTTACCAAATACCAACTAACCAGCCATAAAGAACCTGAAGAATCTACAGGCACCACAAAGGGAAAAACAACCTGCAATTCTGCATTCTTCAGAATTGAGTCCTGCATAGGAAGTTTGGAGAGGCATAACCAAGCTTGGCATAAAATGTGAACAATTCAAAGCAAAGAGTAGAAAATAAATCAACATTCAGACAATTTGGATTCTGCATTAGCCTAATTAAAACATCGATGTTCTCACTTTTCTGAGGAACTTCTCAGGAAGCCCTGCATATACTGACAGAATTGCATAACCAGGCATCAGATTCCATGAAAATCTAATTCACTTAAACGCAAGGCAAAATTAATACACCACCATCTACCAATAATAAAGGTGTGCTCTCGTCAAACAAAATGTAAGCACAGCCATGCACCTCTCAAATTAACTGAATATCGATCAGTTGCAACACAAGAATGTAAAATCATCCAAAAGGGAAACTGCAAGATAGCAAACGGTGTACCTGAGTTGAAGTATACACTGATCATATCTGCAAGAGATTTCTAGTAGAAGAGGAGTACTGCTTCTGCTAATTAACAGCTATAATACCATCATATCACACTCAGCAAGAGGGGAAACAAACACAATGTAGACGAAGCACATGTTAGCTAGATCACAAACTAACTTGACCTGTACTTGAGCAATGTTCCCAAACCTTGCCGTCTGGTCTGTCTCAAGGGAGACACCAACCTTGAGGGGAGTAGTTCGATGGGCCTTGCACCGGGAAGCAGCGATCCACCTGGGGAGGTGCTTCCGTCCATTTCCCGCTGTCGCTGCAGCGGTACAGCGGTGCGCCGCCCTGCTGCAGCATCACCGGGTCCTGGATGACCCGATCATCGAAGAAGTAGATGCCCTCGATGCCGACGGGGTACTGATCCGCTTCGTAGGATCTGGAGCAGCCATGCCCGACGAACAGCATCCGGCCATCCAGTGAGGGCAGCTCCCTCCAGATGTAGTGCTGAAACTGAACCACGTCGGCGGCGGGCGGCTCGGCTAGTACCATCCGGAACACCTTGAACGCCGACGTCGGCTCTCCAGGATGAGGGGAGCACCTCACGACCATGAGCAGATCTCCGCGGGACTCCACGAGGTGGCGCGCTTCGACGTACTGCTCGTAGCTTCGCCCGTACGGAGCGAAGTAGCGAAACTCCCATTGTACTTCAGGCATCACCGGCTCCCACTCATGGAAGTCCGGATCGCCAACAATGATGTGCTCCCCTTGGGTGAGGAAATGGAAGGCTCCATTGTGGTGCACGACGTCCTCCACATCCCAGCACACCTCCGGTGTGCCGAACAAGAGAAGGACCGTCGGATCGAAGATGCGCTAGAACGCAACCCTCGGCGAGCCATGGGGGGCGGGAGCAACGTTGATGATGCCGGCGAAGACGCATCCTTCGACGTCTGGGTAGGACGAGAGGGTGGCGACGACGATGGAGAACGGGAACAGCAGTTCCTGCCCAACCTCTCCGGGCGCTCCGGCGACGTTGGGAGTTCGATGTGACGACCGAATTCGTAGGTATCGAGGAGGAAGTGGTCTTGATGACCTTGAGGATGAGTAAGGGAGATGAAAACCCAGCCATCGTCGTACGAGCCGATGTAGCGCGCGTGGCGCGCCCACTCCGGGACGACGACGGCTGGGTGGGTGGCGTAGTCGCTCAGGATGTAGGAGATGGCAGGCCCCTCTGCAAGCCGTAGGATGAGGAACGGCAGCGCGGGAGGACGGGGCAGGGGCGGGAGCCGCTCGAGGGATTCGCGCCTTGGTCGGCAGACGGCGGCGAAGTGCAGGCGGTCGAGCTCTCACGGGAGGCGGTTGGCGATCTCGCGCACGGGGGCGTCGATGAGGTTCGCCCATGGCGGAGAGGCAGCCATGGTAGACTGGAGGGGAAGGGCGAGGAGGTTGGGGATGTTAGGAAATTGCTTACTGTATTCATCCAACCCAAAGGAGGGCAATATACAGGGAAAGGTAAATATGCAATAAAGTCTCTATACAACCAGAGAATTACAAGTGTGTATATATATACATCTAACACCCCCCTCAAACTCATGGTGGATCTACAATACTGAGTTTGGATAGAAAGTGATTATGCTGTGCCCTCGTCTGTGGCTTCGTGAGTAAGTCAGCAAGCTGAAGCTCTAAAGGCACATAGTGAAGGGTCACAACGTGATCCTGCACCTGCGACCTCATATAAGAAACATCAACACCAACGTGCTTGGTGAGTTCATGCTTCACCGGATCTCGAGCCATACTGATTGCACCCGTACTATCCGAAGAGAGAGGAGTTGGTGTGGTAGTAGGTACACCAAAATCCTCAAGTAGCCACCTCAGCCAGGTGACCTCAGCTGTCACGGCTGCCATGGCCCGCAACTCAGCCTCAGCACTCGAACGGGAAACTGATGTCTGCTTCTTGGTCTTCCATGCAATCAAAGAGGATCCACGGAAAACACAGTAGGCAGAAAGAGAGCGACGATCAGAGTGATCACTAGCCCAGGTCGCATCAGAAAACGCCTGAAGCCGGAGGGAGCTAGAGCGAGGGAAGAAAAGGCGGCGAGAAGTGGTCCCACGAAGATAGCGTAGAACACGAAGAAGGTGAGTATAGTGTAGCTGAGTGGGAGCAGAGACAAATTGACTCAAGATGTGGACAGAGTGAGAGATGTCAGGACGAGTAATCCCAAGGTACACACAAGGGTACCAACGAGGTGACGATAGCGAGTAGGATCCGCAAGAGGCTCACCATCAGTAGGTCGCAGGTGAACACCAAGCTCCATAGGTGTGTCAACAGTGCGGTGATCAGTGAGAGCAGCAGAGAGAGGAGGTCTTGAATATACTTTCCTGGGGAGAGGTACAAATGCCCCTCAGGTGTGGAAGAAATCTCAATCCCAAGGAAGTCAACGAAGAGGACCCAAATCAGACATCAAGAATGTGTCACTCAAACGTTTCTTGACAGAAGGTAATGAACGAAGAGTCATCACCTGTGATGATCATGTCATCGACATAGAAGAAGAAGCGTACGACCACGAGGAGAGGTGTGAATGAAGAGAGCCGGATCATGATCACTGGGTTTGAAGCCAGCATCCACGGACAAACAGAGGAGAAGCGCTCAACCAGGCTCGAGGAGCCTGCTTGAGGCCGTAAAGAGAACGACGGCAGCCGACAAACCATACCAGCAGGAACAGAGTACCCAGGGGTGGCTACATGTAAACCTCCTCACACAGCTCGCCATTAAGAAAAGCATTCTGAACATCGAGTTGGGAGATGGACCACTGACGAACCGAAGCAACAGCGAGAAGGGTCCGAACAGTGGTCATGTGAGCAACCGGAGCAAAGGTCTCATCATAGTCACAACCGTGCTCCTGCTGAAAACCACGCGCTACAAGACGAGCCTTATAGCGCTCAAGGGAGCCATCGGAGCGAGTCTTGACCTTGTAGACCCACTTGCAAGTGATCGGAGTGATGTGAGGCGGGAGGGGAACCAGATCCTAGGTGCCGGTGCGCTCCAAAGCAGCAATCTCCGCGGTCATGGCATGCTGCCACTCCTGGTGGGCAACAGCCTCCCGGTAGGAAGTGGGCTCAAACAAGAGCAGCGGCGGTTGAAACGATAGCGAGGAGGAGGCTGAATGGTGCTACGATCACGTAAATCATACGAGGAGTAGGGTCAGGCGGAGTGGTGGGAGATGAGGAGACGGGTCGTGAACGACGAGTAATAGTACTGAGTAATTTGACGAGGAGGAGAGGGTGCGAGAAAGATGCTGGCTCTGGAGACAATGGTGGGGAGGGAGCTAGCGCTAGAGGTGAAGGTGGTGAAATGGGATCGTGGCGCTGGAGGCGAAGGTGGTGACAGCGGAAGATGGGAGGGTGGTGAATGTGATCGTGGCGCTGGAGGCGAAGGTGATGACAGCGAAGATGGGATGGGGGGGGGGGGGGGGGTGAGTCAAGTAGAGAGAGAAAAGAGAGGGACTCAGGTGTAGTAGAAGGATAGTAGCGGGTAACGAGGATAGTAGGAACGAGACTTTTATCAAAGGTGACATCCCGAGAAATTCTCATCGCGACGAGCACAGGGTATAGCAGCGATAGCCCTTTTATGCTCCATACTGTATCCAAGGAAGACGCACTCAACTGACTGGGCTGTCAGCTTGGTGCGCTCACGAGGAGGAAGAAGAACGTAGCACACACACCCAAAACACCGAAGATGATGGTAGTAGGAGCAGAGCCAAAAAGATACTCATAAGGAGTGCATCCCTGAAGAACGGTGGATGGCTGTCGGTTGATGAGAAAGTGTCGATGCTTTGCACCGGCAATAATACTATGGGGCTACTCGGCGACCTGGAATTCGGTGGATTGCAGAGGAACACGGGAGAATTATACTGGTTCAGGCCCTCGATGTGAGGTAATACCCTACGTCCAGTTGAGGTGTTATTCCTCTGAGGTGGATTTGTGATCAATGATCTGGTGTGCCCTCATGGGACGCCCTGCCTCCCTTTATATACTAGGGGACAGTGGTACATGGTAAGGATCCCAGTCGGATACGACCAAGGGATTTCCTTCTTAGAGATAGAATCCTATCCGACTAAGGCTATGTTTCCTTATTGTAAAGGCACGCCTGCGGGTGCTATCTTATCTCTAATTACATGATCTTGGCCCATCCTCTATCCGAGTGGCCATGTGCTTGTAGTGAGGTACCCGGGGCCCATGGCTCCCACAGTAGCCCTGAGACCTTCATAGTTGAGTCACAGCTGATGCCGAGTGCTCATCCTCCACGGTGAAGGTTACCCGAGTGCGATGCTCCCGAGTACTCTTTGTCCGAGTAAGTCTTCCCGAGTTCTGCTTCATGTCAGCTGGCAGCGAGGCTATGAAGGGCTTCATGTAAATATATGAATAGTGTGCGCCGAATAGGCGCACCTATTAGGTGTAGCCCCGACTTTGTGCTTAATTGTGAAGACAATTAAACATAAAGTCAAAGATCTTTAACCTGGAAGTCCTTCCCGAGTAGATTACTACTGGTATATGAGACCTTCGGTATCATGTCAACCGGAATATAATTTATAGTCTTGCCGAGTAGGAGACTACTCGTATATAGGACTCTTCGACTTATGTCAGTCGGAATATGAGTTTATAGTCTTTTCCGAGTGGCGTCCCCACTCAAAGCTAGACTCTTCCGCATCATGTCAGCAGGAATAGATATTTATAGTCTCTCCCGAGTAGTGCACTACTCGAAAGTTAGACTCTTCAGCGTCATGTCGGCTGGAATAATGTTGCTCATGGCAACTGATGGCCACGCATGTAGGCCGAGTACCACTTTATGAAAATAAATCCATTACGTGGTCAGGTGTTCCCGAGAAGATACCTGCATCCCATTTTAATGAAGACCAGCTTGTGATCCTTGTAAGGATATATCCTCGAGACCTGGTGGATAAAACAGATACCCAAACATATATGTTTAGCTGTGAGCTTTCATGAAGCATATCTGTTTACCTCATCGATTCCTGTGGGTAGCACCAGCGCTATAATTTCAACTCAGCCTGCGGGCGGCCCACATGGAGCATACTACTGTAGGAACTCATGTCTTGTCGGCCCAATACCAACTGTGCAAGCCTGGGCCCATCTAGTCGGTTCAGGCTATAAAAGGATGGGGAGAGAGAAAAGATTCCATCGTCTTCCCAAGCAGCCAATCTCTTCGTCTTCCACCTTCGCGCCTAGCTTTTCGCCTCCTGCCCGGCTAGGGTTTAGCAGCAGCCGTTCCCCCACCCCGGACTCGGGCGATTTCAATCCTCTTCGTTTATTCCAAGCCCCCGATTTTCTTTCCCCAAATCTCAACACCTCCAGTCATGCCGAAGGCGACGAATCCTGCGGGTGCGCCAGGGAGTTCTTGGCCGATCTCGGATTGCGGCTCGGTGAAGCTGAGACGGCTGGAGAGCGAGCTGAAGTTGCCTAGCCAAGAAGTGATCCGTTGGCGGTCGGCGAGGGATGAGTCGAGCCCCAACCTCGGCCTGGTGAACGGTAGTTTTCGCCTCTTTCTTTGATCGGGGCTTGTGTCTTCCGTCGTCTGATTTCTTCCGCCGCATCCTTGATTTCTACGGGCTGGAGTTGGTGCATTTAAATCCCAACTCGATCCTTCAGATCTCCATATTCGTTACTCTTTGCGAGTGCTTTCTGGGTGTTGAGCCATTTCATCATCCTTTCCGACACTTGTTCCATGTCAAGCCCCAGCCTTCCAAAGTAATATCAGCGTGATTGGGGGGGCTGGTCTTCAACTAAGGAGTGATGGGAAAAATATATATCAATTTGCCCTTGAAATCTTCTCTGAAGGGCTGGCACAAGGAGTGGTTTTACTGGCGCCATCTAGCTCCTTCCTTGCGCCCGTTTACTGGTATGCCGCCGGCGGTGTTGCCAAGCTGGTCTTCGAGGCCAACCTTTGAAGAACTGGGCCAGGCACATATATTGCTGACAAAGATAGATGACCTCAAGAGGGCCGGCTTGACAGGGCCCTGGGTGGCTCGTCGTTTCCTAACGAGGCGCGTCCAGCCGCTGAAGTTGAGAAGCGCTTTTGGCTGGGCCTTCAAAGGTAAACACGATCCCGACCGGGTGAGCAGCGAGATGGCGGACAAGGGGGCAGTGACCGATACCTTGTTTGGCTACTTCTCTGAAGGGGTCGTTGCCACCGAAGATGATAACCGCCGAGTTGCCGCCTATAGCTTCATCCGGCCGCGGACCAAGGTAACCTTCTACCTTCTTCTGTGGTGAACGCCTGTGGAACGGTGATTGTTCAACCTTGCGTGATGGTATCTTATCGACTTGCTTGTAGTGGCATGAGGAATTTGATGAAGACTCTCGTCCATTGTCTGCGGTCACGTCGAAGAAGAGGGCGAGGAGTCCCTCTGATGCCCAACCCGACTCCAAGAGAGCGGGGAAGAAGCCGATTTTATATCGGGGCGAGGGGGCCATGACAGCGCGCGCCGTGAGTGGCAGCTTGAAGATAAAGGACACCGCTGCCACAACGCCCACGCGGTCGAGTCCCAGGCTGAGATCAGCAGGCTTGGGCTCGACGTTGTCGTACTCAGCAACAGCGCCGCCAAGGGGCCAACCAGAGCAGAGGCTGATTGGGGCGAAGGAACCCGAACCAACCATACCAGAGTCGAGGCCGACTCAGGCTGATATGCCTCTACCATCGATGACACCAACCGGGGCGAGTGCCGATGCTAGCGCTTCGCCGGGGAGCGGGCAGGCTGGCAGGAAGCTGACGTTCTCCAAGAGGTGCGCTACTCCGGGCCTTCTGTAGTCGTTGTATGTTAAAATACAGTACTGATGTCTTGCTTCGTTGTGCAGGAAGCGGGCCGATATCGACCTCAAAAAGGTTGACCCATCTGCTCCACTCGATGAGTCCGCCCCAGCCGAGCCAGTGGCAGCGAACACACCTGCTGAGCCGGCGGCCAGCCCGGTCGCTGAGATCGAGGTGGCTCCGGCTACAGGGCCACTACCGCCACTCGACCAAGAGGTGGCTGTTGAAACTGAGGCCCCAGCCCCCGAGGCACCGTACGTCGCGGAAGCGGGGGACGGAACCCCCGAGCCGGTCCCCGATGTTGTAGGGGAAGGCGGTGCCGAGGCCAGGACCCCGTCGCCATCATGGTTATCGTCATCGCCATCGTCGTTGTTGCCGCCGCCGCCGGAGATCCCACATTTGCCTCGGATCGAAGCTCCCCCACGTGTGATGCCCCGGACCTTCACGTGGACCACTCGCGACGGCACTATGAAAAGCTTCAGGCTCGATGAAGTCGTCGCAAGGAGAGAGCGCGAGAGCTTGCTTCGTGCCGCCATCAACGGGTCCCAAGGGGTCACGGTATGATTCTTGTAGTGAAGTTCCAGCAATCTTCTTGTCTTGATGTTTGACTCTGTCGTCGGTTTGTTCCTTGTCCCGAACAGAAGCTCGTCGACCGCAACGAGGCGATGACGGAGATCCTGGTCGAGATGGCTCCCCACCTCACGGAATTGCAACAACTCCGGGCATTGAAGGCCGAGATGGAGGCGCGTCACACGAGGAGGGAGGTCTGGCTGAAGAGCGGCGCTGATCAGCTCAGGGCAGAGACATGGGCCCTAGCCGAGAAGATCAGAGGTAAAATCCTCGAGCATATCTTCCCGACTGGACCGTTGATGTATTCATCCAGCTACGTCGATCCCGACCGCTCGGTGGTGTCATGACTGCACGATCGAGCTCTTGGCTAATCTGTGGTGCAGACCTCGAAGCGGAGTTAAAGACCCGAGCGGAGAGGGAGTCGCAGCTGAAGGAGGCCGAAGAAGCCAAGGCCGAGCTTGAAAGGGTCAAGGCCGACCTGACAAAGGCCAACACCGAGCTTGACCGGGAGAAGTCCGAGTTGGAGAAGGCCGTCGTCAAGCTCGGTAAGGAGAAGGCCGAACTGGAGAAGACCGTGGCCGGTTGGGAGGCCGACTACGAAAGTAAGTCCTCAACCCGACTGTGATCTCAGCCAATACATTAGTCACCCTGTGTGTAGCCGAATCTGACAAGCTTACTTGCCGGCCGATCTGGGCAGGCATGAGAACCAACGTCCAGGCCCAGTACCGGTTCTACACGGAGGAGATAAGGTCAATCAGGGAGTCACGGGAGGCCCTCGTCGGGTCCGTGAAAGGGCTCCTTGACCTTGTAGATCCCCGCCCAATGGGGACCAGCTGTAGCAGAATTCCTCAAATAATGGGGCGTCTCGAGGACGCGCCGAGTGCCCTGAAAAGGTACTCAGACGAGCGGGTTGCCGCCGGCGTGGCCCAGACCCTAGCAATGACCAAGTCCATCTACCCGAGGGCGGACATTGAGGCCATCGGGGAGGGATTTTCCGAGGAGACGACGCCCAAGGAAGCGCTGGAGCTGATCTCACAGGCGAAGCCGACTGCTGAAGCGATTACCCGAGACCTGGGTCTGTAAAGGCAATACATTTTGTAGTCGGTGTATGTATATGCTTTCATATACGATCATGCGTAAATATATGTGTCATGCCGCCAAACTTATTATTCGGTTGTCATTAGCTTTGCCCGACCATGTAGCATGCACCGAGTTAATTCGATAGAACTTGATAAAAAACGTTCGGGGTAAGATGCTATACTCGGGCGAACGCATCAGTCGTGGCAAGGCTTCATAACCGGGGTGAAATAAGCTTGTATGTTATTGACAGAACACATATATACATGCAGCCCCCGACTCACTACTCGATTGGAACAAGCGGCGTAGTGAGTCAGGAAAAACTGTACACATGGAAAATGTAAAACTCAAGTATAGAAAGGACATAGCTGTTCTATATTCCATGAGTTGGTGATGAGGACGCCGTCTTTAGTCTTCAGTCGGTAGGCGCCTGGCCGCGTGACCTCGGCTATAATGAACGGCCCTTCCCAGATGGGGGATAGTTTGTGCCTGTCCTTGGTGGTTTGTATCTTCCTTAGAACGAGATCCCCGACCAAAAAGGCGCGGCCATGGACATTGCGATTGTGGTAGCGACGCAGGCCTTGAAGATACCTTGCCGACTGGATTGTTGCGGCGTCTCTTGCTTCTTCCAGCTGATCTAATTCGATCAGTCGGGTGCCGTTGGAGTCGTCCTCGGAGTAAGCCCGGACTCGCGGAGAGCCGAACTGTATCTCTGTCGGTAGCATGGCCTCGGTGCCGTAGACCAGGAAGAAAGGGGATTGCCCTGTTGCCCGACTAACCGTGGTTCTGAGAGACCAGAGAACGGATGGTAGTTCTTGTACCCACCGACCCGCATATGGTTGTAGTCGGTCGAATATCCTGGCCTTGATGCCTTGTAGGACCATGCCGTTGGCTCGCTCAACCTGCCCGTTGCTCCGCGGGTGTGCCACAGATGCATAGCAGATCTTGATGCCGAAGTCGTCGCAGAAATCTTGGAATAGGCCCGCCGCGAACTGAGTGCCGTTGTCGGTTATGATGCGGTTAGGGACCCCAAACCGGTATAGTATACTCAGGATGAAGTCCTTTGCTCGTGCCGCTGTGATTGTTGCGACGGATTTAGCCTCAATCCACTTGGTGAATTTATCCACTGCGACGAATAAATGCGTGAACCCTCTTGGCGCTTTCTTGAATGGCCCGACCATGTCGAGCCCCCATACTGCGAATGGCCAGGAGATAGGGATAGTCTAGAGTTCCTGGGCGGGGAGATTTGTCTGTCTTGCGAAGAACTGGCAACCCTCGCACTTGCGAACGATGTCTTTGGCGTCTGTGACTGCGGTGGGCCAGAAGAATCCCTGCCGGTAGGCCTTTCCGACTAACGTCCTGGATGCAGCGTGGTTGCCACATATGCCCGAGTGGATTGAATGCAGGATCTGCTTGCCTTCCTCGGTGGTGACACAGCGCATGAGGACACCGGATGCGCTTCTTCGGTACAGGTCTTCTCCGACTAGCAGGAAGCTTTTGCTTCGACGTTTGATCTGCTCGGCTTGACTGCGATCTTCTGGGAGTTCATCGTCCAGGAGGAATTTGAGAACAGGGCCCCTCCAGTCTTGACATATGTGCAGCACTTCGTCGGTGGTCGGGGTAGGCTCGCCTCCCGACTGCTCTTGTGCCGGTTTCTTCTTGACTGATGGCTCCATAAGTTGCTCGACAAAGATTCCAGTCGGAACCGCTTCTCGCTTGGATCCCATGTTTGCCAGCTCATCTGCCGCGTCGTTGTATTGACGCAGGACGTGTGTGATTTCCAGCCCGTCGAACTTGTTTTCCAACTTGCGGACCTCCTGACAGTATGCCGCCATTGTGTCGTCGAGACAGGTCCAGTCTTTCATGACTTGGTTGACCACGAGTTGGGAGTCTCCGCGCACAACCAGTCGACGTATGCCGAGTGATATGGCGATGCGGAGCCCGTGAACAAGAGCCTCGTACTCGGCGACGTTGTGGGAAGCCGGGAAGTGGATTTGTAGTACGTACTTCAACTTTTTGCCAGTGGGGGATGTCAGTATGACTCCAGCCCCGGCACCGCCGATCCGTAGGGAACCGTCGAAGTACATTGTCCAGTACTCTAGCTTTGTTGTTGGTGTTGGGAGTTGGACTTCTGTCCACTCGGCCACGAAGTCGGCTAGAGCTTGAGATTTGATAGCTGTTCGCGGCTGAAAGGTAATGTCAAACGCCATCAGCTCGAGTGCCCATTTAGCGATCCGGCCGGTGGCCTCGCGATTATGAAGGACATCCCCGAGTGGAAACGCTGTGACCACCGTGACTTGATGTGCTTGAAAGTAGTGCACCAGCTTTCAGACTGTGATGAGTAGGCCGTATAGCAGCTTCTGGACCTGCGGGTATCTTGTTTTGGAGTCGGCAAGGACCTCGCTGACAAAATAGATTGGCCGTTGTATTTTCTGAAGATGACCCTGTTCGGATCGCTCCACTACCAGCACCGTGCTGACTACCTGTGTTGTTGCCGCCAGATAAAGCATTAGTGGTTCCTGGGGCAGGGGTGACGCCAGCACGGGGGGTGATGTGAGGAATTCTTTGAAGTCTTCGAAGGCTCGCTGGGCTTCCGGGGTCCATTGAAAGGTGTCCGCCTTTTTGAGGAGCTTGAAGAAAGGCATGCCCCGTTCGCCCAGTCGGGAGATAAACCGACTGAGTGCCGCCATGCAGCCTGTCAGCTTCTGGACGTCTTTAAGGTTGGTCGGGGGCGCCATGTTCTTGATGGCGTTGACTTTCTCCGGGTTAGCCTCGATGCCGCGGTGCGAGACGATGAAGCCGAGTAACTTCCCAGACGGCACCCCGAAGGCGCACTTGTCCGGGTTCAACTTCATCTTGAATCTTCGAAGGTTTTGGAAGGTTTCTTCCAAGTCGGCAATGAGGTCTTTTCTGGACTTGGACTTGATCACCACATCGTCGACGTAGGCTTCCACATTGCGCCCGATCTGAGTGTGCAGACACCGCTGAATAGCCCTTTGGTAGGTTGCGCCTGCGTTTTTCAGACCGAACGGCATTGTGATATAGCAATACGCTCCAAACGGCGTGATGAAAGATGTTTTTAAACAGTCTTGTTCCCTCAAGCTAATTTGATGATATCCCGAGTAACAGTCGAGAAAACTGAGTAGGTCGCACCCCGCCGTGGAGTCAACCACCTGATCTATCCTGGGAAGACCAAATGGGTCCTTGGGGCACGCTTTGTTGAGGTCGGTGTAGTCGACGCACATGCGCCATTTACCGTTTTTCTTCCGGACCAGGACTGGGTTGGCCAGCCAGTCCGGGTGGTAGACTTCCTTGATGAAGCCGGCTGCGAGGAGCTTCGTGATTTCCTCCCGGATAGCATCCTTGCGGTCTTGAGCGAAGCGCCGCAGCCGTTGCTTGACCGGCTTGGCGTCTGGCTTTACGTGTAGGGCGTGCTCGATCACCTCCCTTGGTACGCCCGGCATGTCGGACGGTTTCCACGCGAAGATATCTTTGTTGGCTTGGAGGAAGGTGACGAGCGTGTCTTCCTATTTGGGGTCGAGTCCGGTCCCGACTAAGGCAGTCTTGGAGGGGTCGGAAGGGTCCAGGGGGATCTTCTTCGTGTCAGAGTCCGCTGAAATTCCCGACTTCGCTGCTTTTTTCGCCGGAACTGGATCTTGATCGACTTCAGATGTAGCGGCTTGCCGGATGCTCTCGCGCCCGACTGCCGCTTCTTGTGTTTGAGCCAGCTCGCAGCTCTCCTTGTCGCAGGTGAAGGCTTGCTTAGCGTCGCTGCGGAGGGAGAGGACTCCTGCTGGCCCGGGCATCTTCAGCACCATGTACGTGTAGTGCGGTATCGCCATGAATTTGGCGAGGGCCGGTCGTCCGAGTATCGCGTGATACGCGGTCTCGAAGTCGGCGACCTCGAAGGAGATGTTTTCTGTACGGAAGTTGTCCCGCGTGCCGAAGGTCACCGGCAAGGTTATTTGCCCGAGTGGGGTTGATGACAAGCCGGGGATTATCCCATGGAAGGGCGCGGTGCTCGGCCGTAGTTCTGAACGAGGAATTCTCATCTCGTCCAAAGTCTTGGCGAACAGGATGTTGAGCGCACTGCCTCCGTCGATGAGGGTTTTCTTCAGCCTAATATTTCTGACGACCGGGTCCAGGACGAGTGGGTATCGTCCCGGGTGGGAAACCCGATCTGGGTGATCTGCGCGGTTGAAGGTGATAGCCATCTCTGACCAGCGCAAGTATTGGGGGGTATCCGTTGTGGAGACCGCGTTAATGTCCCGCGCTGATAGCTTCTGCTTGCGCTTGGATTCGTACGCGAGTGGCCCCCCGAAGATGTGGTTGAGTTCGGCTTGGGGGTCTTGGAAATCATCAGCCGGACCCGAGTCTGGCTTGTCCTTGTCCTTGTCGGCGCCAGACGATGAAGCTTGCTCGGAGGCAAACTTCTTGAGCATGTGGCAGTCCTTGGCCGCGTGCCGGCCCTTGGGGTGAAAGGGGCAAGGCCCGCTCATGACTTTTTGATAGTCGTTGTTCCGCTGGGGCCGCGATCGACTGCGCTCCATGTTAGCCACCTCGTTGTCCGACTTCCGCTTGCGGCTGCCAGGCTTGTTCTGAGGCGGCTCGTTGTCGGCTTTCGCCCTGTTGTCTTTTTGTCGGGGCTCCTTCTTCTCGTCGAAGGCCTCTGCAACGGCTTCAGCCGAGTCGGCGTATTTGTTGGCCATGTCGAAGAGAGTCCGGACAGTGGATGGTGGCTTCCGAGTGAACTTCGCGATGAGCGGGGCGTCTTTTACTCCCTTGCGGAAGGCGGCGATGACGACCTCGTCTTTGATGCTTGGGATTTGATTGCGCTTCTCGGAAAACCTTTTGATGAATTCACGTAGAGACTCGTTCTTTTTCTAATGCAGCTGGTAAAGGTCGTGCTCGGAAGCCGGTCTCTCGTAGGTCCCCTGGAAGTTAGCGATGAACCGCTCCCTGAGTTGTCCCCAGGAACCGATCGACCGCCTTGGGAGGCCTGTCAGCCATGTCCTCGCCGAGTCGGATAATGCGACTGGGAGGTAGTTAGCCATGGCTCTGCTGTCGCCTCCAGCAGCTTGAACTGCTAGGACGTAAACGGTGAGCCAGGACTCTGGGTTGGTCTTGCCGTCGTACTTTTCGATTCCGGTAGGTTTAAAGTCGACTGGCCAGCGGACGTCCTGTAACTCCCAAGTAAAGGCTGGAATGCCTTCATTATCGCGAGGACTTGGGCTTCAGTTTTGGCGGTGTAGCCGCTCGTAGTGGAGACCGAAGCGCTCGTGTTCATCCTCCAGTCGGCGGCGCTCATCCTCTTCGCGTTCTTCGCGCCGGGCCCTTAGGGTGTGGCGAAGATCGCGTTGTAATCGCAATCGGAGGTCTTGATTGGGTCGGCGGTCGTATTGGTGACGCCGCCGGTTGTCGTAGTTGGTATTGCCGAGTGTTGTTTGGCGGGACTCTTCGTGCTGCCGGGTGGAGCCGGCCGCCCGTCGTCGTGCTGATGCAGATGACTCCGCCGCTGGAGAGCCCGTTTGATGGGTCGGTATGTGAGTGTTGCCTGACTGTTCTTGCTGCTGGCAGGCGGCAGCAGTAATCATCGCCTTGATCTTGGCGATAGTTGGTGTGGCCTGATGATCCGGCCCAAGCTGGAGTGTGTCCAGCAGAGTTGCGGCGGCCACGATGTTCTGTTGTGGCGTGACGAAGACATCGTGGTCGCCGACTTTGGTTTGGAGGATCTGCTGCTGGGCGGCTCGCCCAGCCTGTCGAAGCCCGTCATTGCGAGCTTGTCGGTTGGCCTCCTCTTGTTGTTGTAGTCGGCGCGCCTCCTCTTGCTGCTCCTCTTGCAGTCGGCGCACCTCGGAAGGTGGCGTTGAAGCCATGAAGATCTCGCGGGGGAGGAGGAAGCTTGCCAAGGTGGAGTCCGAGTTGATGCTCGAACCACCATCCGACTTAGTGTCGGACTCCGAGTAGTTTATCGGAGTTAGGACGACTCCGACCTCCCTAGATCCAATCTGAAACGGTTCATGACCGTGTCCAAACTGAATCGCTGGAGGTCGGGTCTGCTGCGCGGGTTGTAGATGCACAGCGTCGCCGAATCCGTACGGGAGATTGACGATCTCTCCCCCTCTCGGCCTAACCCGCGCTGGCTCAAGGCCTAGCACGAGTCGGACGCCGAAGGAGAGAGTTGTCCCGATGTCCGGCGATGTGAGGGACTGTCGTAGTAGATCGTCGAAGGAGATGGTGACGTCCCTGGGGCTGACTGGCGCAACGCCGGCTAGCTCCTCAGCTGGCAAGATCGGATCTGCCTCAGCCAAGGAAAGGTTGCCGAGTTGATTGGCGACGAAATCAAGGCTCCCGAAGGTGATGGTGTCTCCATTGAAGAACTTGTCGCCCTTGACTCCGTTGATGGGATCCATCGAATCTGTTGATGAAGAATTCGCCGGGCCCCTACCTGGCGCGCCAACTGTCGATGCTTTGCACCGGCAATAATACTATGGGGCTACTCGGCGACCTGGAATTCGGTGGATTGCAGAGGAACACGGGAGAATTATACTGGTTCAGGCCCTCGATGTGAGGTAATACCCTACGTCCAGTTGAGGTGTTATTCCTCTGAGGTGGATTTGTGATCAATGATCTGGTGTGCCCTCATGGGGCGCCCTGCCTCCCTTTATATACTAGGGGACAGGGGTACATGGTAAGGATCCCAGTCGGATACGACCAAGAGATTTCCTTCTTAGAGATAGAATCCTATCCGACTAAGGCTATGTTTCCTTATTGTACAAGGCACAGCCTGCCGGGTGCTATCTTATCTCTAATTACATGATCTGGCCCATCCTCTATCCGAGTGGCCCATGTGCTTGTAGTGAGGTACCCGGGGCCCATGGCTCCCACAGAAAGACAGCCGTAGAAACCGCCTCAGCCCAAAAGTGAGGGGCAAGGTCAGCGGAGAGCAGAAGAGCACGAGCAGTCTCAAGGATGTGACGATGCTTGCGCTCAGCTACACCGTTCTGAGCATGAGCACCAGGACAAGAGAACTGAGCAAGAGTACCCTGGTCAGCGAGATAGTGACGATGTGCATCGGAAATATACTCACCAGCAGAGTCCGCACGAAAAGCTCGAATGGGAGTGTCAAACTGAGTGCGAACCATAGTGGCAAACTGCTGATAAATAGAAAGAAATTGGCCACGAGAAGACATAAGATAGATCCAAGTAAATCTCGAATAGTCATCAACAAAAATCACATAGTAAGAGTGGCCCCCTTTCGAAACGAAGGGAGCACGACCCCAAACATCCGAGTGAACAAGGTCAAAAGGACGCTGAGACACTGACTCGCTAGAAGGATAGGGGAGTTGCAGCTGTTTACCAAGCTTGCAACCCGTACAACGAAGAGCAGACTCACCAGAGACTGGACCTAAGACACCACTACCAACTAGTCTGGACAGTCGAGAGCCGGAAAGATGACCCAGACGACGATGCCACTGCTCAAAAGTGGTAGTAGAGGAAGCAGCAAGAACGATAGCAGAAGAGCTGGGTGTCTGGCTGTCAGAAATAGGCAACGGAAGACGCAGCCAATCAAGCTCCCATAGGCGCTGAGAATCCCGACGCCTAGGCCCAGTCCCCACCAGAAAACCTGTACGAAGGTCCTGGACACAACAAGAGTCAGCCTCAAGAATGATACGACAACCATGATCAGTGATCTGACCAGCGGATAATAACTGCATGGTGAGTTTGGGAATATGCGAAACAGTAGGAACATGAAAAAGAGGAGTCGAAAGAGTGCCCCGTCCAGCAACAGAAAGAGAAGTGCCATCAGCAGTGTGAACAAGGAGAGGTGGACTAGGAATGGACATAGAGGATAGATGATTCGAATCAGGAGTCATATGAAAGGAAGCGCCAGAATCAAGAAACCATGGAGATGATATACCTGGTGGTGGTGGAGGAGTGAAACCAGAAGCAGAAGCAGTAGTCCCATGTGCTGACATAGCAAGGCGGCGAAACAGTGTGAGAGCCTCTTGCTCGGCGGTAGACAGCGAGCGAGAATCCTGCTGAACGAATGGCCCCCTCGAGCCTTGAGAAGGACGACCACCACGACAAGCCCGGTCGTGCTGCTTCTTGCGACAAACCGAGGCCTCATGGCCAGGTCTATCGCAATAGCCACACAGGCGACCCGAAGATAGAGCCGAAGGGGTCGCCGCCACTACCGGAGTCGAAGATGACGGTGACGAAGGCACGGGGGACGGTGTGGGAGCCGACGAAGCTAGAACCCGAGCAGCTAGAACTGAAGCAGACTGCTGGTTCCGGTTCACAGCCCCCGTACGAAGGCGTGTCTCCTCAGCATGCAGCTCAGGCATCGCCTCATCAAGCGATGGACGCGGACGACGTGTCAAGAGCTGGGACCTGACTGGCTCAAACTCAGGACGAAGGCGAGAGAGGAACTCGTGAAGACGAAGAGTTTCCCGCTGACTGCGGTGGCGGTCACAGCACCTGCAAGTGCCTGCAGCACAAAACTCGGCACCCAAGCTGTCCAAGCGATGCCAGATCCCACACATCTGGCGGTGGAAGTCCCCCACAGCGTGATCAAGCTGACGAAGCGACTGAGCCTCCTCCACTACTGCAAGGTACATCGCCTCGTTACGAATCTCGTAACTTTGACGAAGGTGAGCCCACATCTGCTGCGAGGTGGGAAGGCCTCGGAGGGTGAGCGAGAGATCTGTCTCCATGCTCGCAAGAAGGATAGCCTTGGCACAAGCCTCCTCCCGAAGCCAAGTCGCGTAGTCAGCAGACTCCGACTGATAGGTGTCCATTGAAGCTTCAAAAGCCTCGAGAAGAGCGGCCTTAGCAGCCTCATCCGCATCAGATGGGTAGGTGAGTGGTGCCGGAAGACAAGGGAGAGGGGGACAGACCCGCTCACCGGTGAGATAGCCCCACAGCTGCTGACCGCCCATGTGAATCTCCATGTGAAAGGCAAACTCACCCCAATTGATACCCGTGAAAAGAACAGGACATCGGGGCACAGGGATAGCACCCGGTCTCCCTAGGGCCGCCATGAGGAAAGCAACAGAAAGGCCTTTCTTTGTCTACTTCTTCTTCTTCTTCTTCTTCTTCCTCTTTTCTTTTTTTTTTTTGGAAGTATATAAGAGGAAGGAAAGGATAAGGGTGAAAGCACTCGGCAGGCAGGGGCTCGCGGCGGGAAAGGCCGAGCGGAGGCGGCGGGGGCGGGTCCCGGCGGCCGAGCAGGGGCGGCGGCGGCGGGTCCCGGCGGCCGAGCGGAGGCCGACGGGGGCGCGAGGCCGGGCGTGGCGGCGGAGGTCGACGGGGGCGCGGGCGCAATGCCGGGCGGCGGCGGAGGCCGATGGCGGCAGCGGGTCCCGGCGACGCGTGGAGGCGCGCGGTAGTGGCTCGCGGCGGGGGCTCGGGCGCGGGCGCGATGCCGGGCGGCGGCGGAGGCCGATGGCGGCAGCGGGTCCCGGCGACGCGTGGAGGCGCGCGGCAGTGGCTCGTGGCGGGGGCTCGTCTCGCGGGCAAGGGCGCGCGGCGGGAGCGGAGGTAACCCTAAAGCTCTGATACCATGTTAGGAAATTACTTACTGTATTCATCCAACCCAAAGGGGGGCAATATACAGGGAAAGGTAAATATGCAATAAAGCCCCTATACAACCAGAGAATTACAAGTGTGTATATATATACATCTAACAGGGGACACTGGGTGGCGAATGGCATGAGACGCTCACGCTGCGGTGTCTGTTACGGAGTACAAGTTTGATTGCTTTTTGCCTCTGGAAACCACGGAAGGAGGAAGGGTACGCACTTATACCGCGAGAGGAAGGGAAGGAAGAAGGCTCGGCTGGCACTCGAGCCCATGGTCCATTTGTTCTTGATAGGCTTGTGCCGCAAGAAACAGTTGTGGAGGCCCATTTAAGTGGGCTGGTTAGATTAAACCTGAGACGTGGGCCATGAGTGCACAATAGCTTTTGGTTGGGGAAAAAGAGAAAAATAGCTTTTGTTTTGTTACATACAAGTAGAACTGTATTTGTTTTGCAAGTATTGAATTTTATTTAACAAGCTCAATTATATATCTTATACAGTTGCTACATATTCATATCTAATCTGTTCATACAATTACTCTAAAGATAAGATCCATACCACAATTAATACTACCTCCGTATGTAAATATAAAGTAAATTGTGTTGTGAGGGTAAGAACTTGCTAGGTGGGTGTATTGAGTACAACAAATTAAAACTTGATAACTGAGTGCAACAACTTAACATCAATGCGAATTGGAGTGCCACAACTTGATATTTGAGCATTCAGGTGCCGCAATTTGGATACGTAAGTGCGTCCTTGTTCAAAGGAGTTAATACGTATGGTTCTTTTTTTCCAAATTAGCGGGCCATGTCAACCATGTCCAGTAATCCCTCGTGCCTCTGTATGCAGGTTTTAAACAAATAGTGTCCAAAAAATAAGTTTACTTTAAATATACATGTATGTGCGAGTGGTAGTTTTACATGACTGGGTTATCAGCCTTATTGGCATTGCAGTACGTTAGATTTTCTCAAAACAACATGGAGGTAGGAAGGATTGCTCCATATGGCTAACCAATGTATGCTTTGTTAACATGGCCACTCATGGGGAAAAATGATGCGTGGCAACTCATTTGATCAAGAACACACTTACCTAACTAAGTTGTTGCATATTTGCGTCCATATGCTTAATTTTTAAGTTGTTACACTTAAATACGCCCTATTTACTAAGTTGTTGTACTGAACTTCCACCTGCCAAAGTTTTTTACCCGAGGCATAATTTACTCTTAAACATAACACTATTGATTTTATTCGGTTTTTGGTATGTAACTTTGGCCACTACTTTTTGTTGCAATATAATAATAATATCTAACAATATTATAATACTGTAAAAGTAACTTTGACCGTTATTTTTGTAACTAAATATTTGGACTGAATAAATGTAGTATTGTTATATCTATAGTACTTTAAAAGAAGCTAGTGACGAAGGTGAGTGGTGAATCTACCACCCTCCACCAACTTTTTGTTTTTTTGAAGAGGAGAGGGTGGATAAAAATAACCCACTTATCAGTTGTAGGGTGCATGTAGAAATTAAGAGATGGAATTTATAAAAAGTGATGATAAAAACAGGTTAATGACAGTGTCTTTTTTTTAAATTTTGTTGCAAAGTACGGGTAATATGCTAGTATATAAATACATTGGAAGTAATGCATATAGTCTTATTTTGTTGACATGGTAATTTCTACATCTTATATGCCTTTTGTTCTAGGTTTTTTGTGGTGTGGTGGAGTTTATCCATTCCAGTTTAAGTCTCTAATTATTCTTTTAGTGGTAAACAATGTGTCAATCTCTTAGAGGTGTTTATATGTGTGCATCGTGTTTAGAGGAAGGAATGAGTGTACGCGCGTGTATATAAATGACTGTGTTTGTAATGTGTTGCATAAAAACCTTAAATTATGGACTAATCATGTTTACACAGCACATACGTAAACTGATGAGAATAGACAAGAACGGTACAGCACGTTGCGAACTGCACGGACGAAAACACAGGCACATTGCGAACAGCACGCGCACAGGCAACGGCCTTTCGCGATCGACCACTGCATGTATGCGCGTGATATGGCGTCGATTGGTCGGGTAAATAGTGGAAGCAATATCTAGGTGAAAACCTACAAAACCACGATATAAAAGTTCTCAAAAAATTTAGAAAAAAATTCTCACATATAAGATAATATTATACACTCATGTAAAGTTATAAGAACAAGCTCAACTTTATTTGAAAGATATAAAACTGACAAATAGAAAAAAAATAAAAAAATAGTGTATTATATTTGCAATTATTTAATTTTATATCTTATAAACAAAGTTAAGTTTGTTCTTAACAGCTTTGTATGGTTTGTTTATTTATATCGCCCTTATATGTGTGACTTTTTTAGATTTTATGAAAACTTCTATAAAAAGTTTACAAATTTTCACCGTACCGTTTTCATAGTATATTTTTTCTACTTGATTAGCCCATTGCTTAAACTCATTGTGTACCGGTGCGCTTACATAGTTGTGCCACCTCCCACTAATTGAGAACGCTCCCAGCAAAACGCCTGGAATCCCTGATTCGCTTTTGTGGCCGTGATTGCGCGTGTTATGGCCCATGCGTGTATGTGCGTGCGTCGGACAAAAGGCTACCTAATATTCTATCCGTTCTAAAACATAAGAATTTCTAGGTTGTTTAATAAATACTAAAATTATGTTAAAAGATTATTTTTAGCCTCTTCAATTGTCAATTTTTAAATTGTCTATTTTCTCTTTATAAGCATCTAATTGATTTTGAAATCATTAAAATAATAAAAATTATAGAAATCAGTATAGTAATATTTATATAGTATATAATTTAAATCCTAAAAATAATTATTTTTTGAAACGGAGGTAGTACATGTGAGGCACAGGCACAGGGCACGTGCGTACGCCCGTGGGACGGGCAGGGAACTAGGTAGGCAGCCACGTAGGGGCGCGCGCGCGGCGCCGGAGTCGATCGTGGCCTCCCGGCTCCCGCGCCACGGCGCCAGGCGTACGTGCGCGCGGTGCGGACACGGCTCTGTCGCGCGCGCGCGCTGATGCAGTGAAACTCCCGTGGTTTCTACGGGCAGGGGCAAGCGGAAGACCAGCGGCTAGGCGTGGGCGCACGTCGAAACACCCCAGCCGGGTCGGGGCCGGGTTTCTACCTACGCCTACGCGGTAGCCGGCCCGGCCTCCTGCAGCCGGTCGCATGCAGGTGACGTACTCCTACGCCACGATGATCAAGCAGGAAATTAACCGAGGGCGCGAGCACAACAGCTTGTGCGCTAAGTAGTAGTAATGAATAATTACGCGTCGGCGCGTGGTCGCACGGTAGCGTGTTGGTGGACGAGCTGAACCCTGAAAGATACCCCATCGCGTAACGGCTCGTGATTGGATAATCATCTGCTGATGTAGACGCAACCGATCACAGAAGATTTGACAATTCTACTGTGCGACCTGGTTGACTTGTTTGGTTTCAGCAGTTTCCAGCGGGGTGTGCGTTCACGCGGCAGATTTCTATGTGGAACGGTAGAAGCGTGTCTACGTGTGCTATATTGTAGAGTAGTGCTGTCTATAGTACTACTATATGTCGCCGTTTTTCACGCGACAAAATACATGCATACGCACATACGCACATGCGACGATTAAAGATTGTGACAGTGCAGTAGGTTCGACCGTTTGAACCTGGAAGTTAATTAGAACATGGGGACATCAAAGTTGATTAAAGGAGAAACAAAATTATTCTAGTCGCAGTGTGAGAACATTGTCAAGAACATCGTCAGTACGTAGACCACCAAGCAGTAATCAACTCATTAGTAGGGCACCACTTTCAACTTGACAGCTAAAGCTCGACTTTCTGCTGATTGTTGGACCTTGCAAGCAGGATGATTCGATCTCCTGAAGCTCCATCAAGGCATCTGTTATTGCTTTGTCCACTTCACGCGTAGATATCTTTGCGTACCAGATCAATGGAAAAGTTAATTAGTAATTATGTAGTTTAAGAAAACTAAGAAGAGGAATATATGTACTTGTAACAAAACCACACAAAATTAATTCTTTTGCACAATTGAGACGAGATGCGTGCATGGTTGATGGAGATCAATGCCAGCTATATATTGTCAATCTCTCCTGAAGTGTGCTAAAATAAAGTTGCTTAAATATATGTGTTTCTGTTGGGATGTGAAACATCTGGCACAATAGGGTCAACTATGTGAACTAATTCTGACCGAGGAAGAATTTGCACCGCCTAATATATTCCCCCTACTTTATTGTGCATTGATTAATTCATGTCATTTGTTGTTGCACATTGGGATCAAGTTGATCCAATTGACCTAGTAGTAAACAAACAAAAAACTATCTAGCTAGCCACGGCGAAAGGTGGGGTTTATACTTCACTATTGCACTAGCGCCAGAATTAAACAATGAGCTATATATAGTTCAATTTGGTCCCCGTATATAAAATTGTTACTCGTTTACATGACTCCTAGTCGTGCAAGTCAACAATCAGTTCAAATATTGTTGTACATGACCACGAAGTACATACTAAACTGGTGTGTATTGTTAACTCGTTTTCTTAATGATGTTAACTCGTTTTTTTTAACTTTTCAACTATCAATCAATGGCGCACAGTTGATCAATTAATAAACCAGAGGTTTTCTCAATGTGCGGCTAATTAAGAACATAAGTAATGTCTACCTTGGACTTCACGGCGACGTCCATCCACATCGCACCGGCGCAGAAGCAGGACTGGATCGCCGTCACCTGCAGCTCGTCCATGGCCTTGAGCCGCCGGAGCACCATTTCGAACACATCCACCATCGAGCTAAACTCGCTCTCGGCTCGCACCTTCACCACCATGCCAGTGCCGGGCTTCGGCTGCGGCTGCGGCGGCGGCGCCCGTTCCATCTCCTCGTTCCGCGCGCGGAGCCACCCCTTCCTCCCCTCCAGCTCCCGGATGTAGTTGGCCGCCGCGCCGACGATGGAGTTCTTGCCGCCCTGAGTACAAATGACGGCCAGATGAACCGTCCGGCCGATCGATCGAAAAGAGTGCACTTAATGCATGAATTACTTTTGATGCGCCGGTGGGGAGGATGCCTTGGAGGTCGGCGTAGCCCTGGCTGAGGCGCTCCCGCCGCAGCCGCTCCCGCATGATGTGCCGGAACCGCGCGCTGCCGCCGGCGCCGGCTCTCGGAGCCTGCTGCTTCTCGACTGCGGGCTCGCCCTCCGCCGGCTGCATTTCCACGGTTGCCCCCGCGCCCGCGGCCTCATCATCGATGCTCCTGAGGTACTCGTGCATTCTCCGGTGGACGTTTGCCGGAGCGGAGCGGTACGGCCGGCTCAGAGACTCCGACGACAACGACGCCACCGCCTCCGCACTCTGGTACGCCGCGAAGGCGCTGCCCTGATCAGCCTGCTGCACCTCCGCCGGCAACTCCACCAGCGGCAGCGGCGGGAGGAGGAAACCGAGGCTCGTCAGCAACTCCTCGTCGTTGATGTCGGCCGCGTCGTGGAGGAAGTAGAAGGGATGGTCCACGTCGTCGTCCATCGCTGTGCATGCATGCCGTTGTGCGCCCGGCCCCCACTCGTCTCTGCGCTTATATATAAACCAACGACGCTGCTAGCTCGCACGTACAACGAGTACGATATACGAAGCGGTCAAGCGCACGACGACCGGTCGTTACGCGCGCGCGCGCGCGGCTAGTTTGACCGGTAAGCGACGCGGCCACGTTGAAGGCATGCCCCCCCTCCCTGCAGAGAACGGTCAGGCGGGTGGGTTAACCGGCTTGGAGTCCACGGGAAGAAATTAAAACTGACTCGCGCGGTTAATAATTTTTAACAGGCGCGGGCGACTCGTTGAGGGCAGCGTGCATACGTACGTGTGCTTTTCCTTGATGTAAATCACGTGATTCTAAATCTATATCTTCTATTGGTGATAATATATCACTAAATTTGCTGTTTTTTTAGTTTTTACCATTTAATTCATACATCTTTAATAAAATACCACCGGGGCTATGAATGAATTTTTTAATTTTATATCACTTTCTTTACTTTTTCTCTATTTCTAATTTTTTTTTTAATTTTCTTTTTTATTTCCAATTTTGTGGATGAAATTGCCCCTGCCCCACATGACAGAGAGAAAAAAATCGCTGCCTCCCGACTCACGACGCCAGCGGCCGACTCCCGACGCAGCCCGCCGGCGCCGCCCGGGCCCGGCCTGCCCCCGCCACCACCGCCACCTGCCGGAGCCCCTGCTTCTCCTCCCGCCGCCGCCGAGCCCCTGCGTCGCCTGGCCCCAGCCTGCCACCGCCGCCATTGCCACCGCCCGGAGCCGCCGCCACCAGCGCCACCCCTAGCCCGTGCTTCTCCTCTTGCTGAAATGGTCGGCCTCCAGCAGTGAGCTCGACACAACGGCGCCACGTCTTTGCAGCATCTCACACAAGGAATCCACAATGTTCTTCTGCCGTTGCTTCATTGCCATCAACCTGCTCTCCAGCGTCTGCATCTGCCAGTGGCGCTGGTGGCATCGGCTCCGGGTGGTGGCGATGGCGGCAGGGGCAGGCCGGGTCCGGGCGGCGCAGGGGCTCGGCGGCGGCGGGAGGAGAAGCAGGGGCTCTGGGCGGCGGTGGCGGGGGCAGGCGGCGGCGGCGTCGGTCGGCGGCAGGCCAGGACTGGGCGGCACTGGGGCTAGGCGGCGGCGGCGGGCGGCGTCGGGAGTCGGCCGCTGGCGTTGTGAGTCGGGAGGCAGTGATTTTTTTCTGTTTGTGTTTTCTGTCATGTGAGGCCAGCGGCAATTTCCTTCATAAAACTGAAAATAAAAAAAAATTAAAAGAAATTTCAGAAATGGAGAAAAAGTGAAGAAAATAGTACAAAATTAAAAAATTCGTGGCCCCGGTGGTATTTTATCAAAGGTGTACAAATTGAGTGGTAACAAACTAAAGGACTGCGAATTTAGTGGTATATTATCAAAATTCTCCTTCTATAGAGTTAGAATTCACTGGCTTTAAAATTAACATACAAACATCATCCTTCACTTACAATTATTATATCATAAAACTTATAAAAGCATGACATATCACATCATCTATAATTTATTAGGTTATAGAGCTTAACATGTAAGCATATCAAATGATTATCCCTTATATTATTTTAACAATATTTTAACATATATCTATATATTATTAAAACAGTCTTGAAAGGAGACACTTGGAGTCTAGAAATTACCATGTCAATTGTAGAAAAAGACAAAACCTACACCGTTAGATTGTGGTGGACATATACTATAACAGTTGAGATTTAATTGAATCTAAAAACAAATTTGACTAGCTTCTTTCCAATTTGAATATAAGATATTATTGTTTCGAATTAGACATAGATGTACAAGGGTAGCATAGTATTAGAATATCTATGTATGCCATCTAAAATAAAAAATTCAATTGCTATCCATGTGAGACAAAGACAAAAGTATGTCCATGCTGATAAAGTTAGAGTAGAAATCAATTCTAAATAGAAGCAACACAGATTGCAACAAAAAGTGCCCATAATAGAGCATCTAGAACCTTTACGTGGCAATTCATAGACTTAAACCGAGTTCTAGTATGATTCCCCTAATTAACCATATAGAAATTTGTACAAATTAGGATATGTATATTAGTTCGCGATGGGCAGTGACAAAGATTAACTAGAAGAACAAGTCCGAATAGAAAACAACGAGTACTAAAAATTAACACTAGCCTTTCCTTGATTGTAACAAAAACTCATGAGTAATTAAGAGCTATAACACCCCTCTCCTGTTAACCCATATAGGCCAACAGAAGAGAAATGCTTTTACCTGCAATACCTGTACCAGTCCAAGGAGACCAGCTGGTACATATAAGACATCGGTGGATCATTGCTAAAACCTGCTTTATTTATTTTTATATAGTCCTTACATAAGTTGTAGTTTCGGACAGAACCCGAGACATAAAACGACATATTACAAAAGTAGGCAACGGAAAACACGGATAGACCTAATACCTACAAGTAAAAGTTTGGGACCTAGACCGAAACCCTTAAAACTCGTCATACTCGGCTTGCTCCCGATAATATCCACTGAGGGTGGGGTCTTTATCTTCATAAACTTCTGAGGAAAAAGTAGGCAAGGGTGAGTACACGAGGTACTCAGCAAGTCAAGGAAAATATGTGGCACGCAAGGGGTTAGCAAAGAAGGCTAGGGTTATTTTGCAAACGTGATTTTTTAAATATTTTGAGTTTTGAAAAATTTCTAAGTGTGCTCTTTAGGTTATTGGAAAGAAGCTCATGCTTCAATCTATTCCGTGAGTTGCTTTGCAACAACTCACCACCATTAAATTAATCGGGAAGAGACTTGCGTCTTAACCCATTCCACAAGTTAGAGACTTGTCACATTTTCTGATTCAGAGCGTATTCTCCATTAGTACCTCCATTAGGGTAGATTCTCATTTTTAAAACTGTCACTTAAATCAAACAACCTAACTACGGTGTTAGTCAGCACCCCAGGTCACATAGGCCTATTTCAGGCCACACAGGCTATCCATCAGTCACACAAACTGATTCTGGTAACGAATCGTCCCAACCCGCAAAACAATCGCACAGATATTTGTAAAATAAAATCTACGCTAGAGGAATCACTTCACATCCGACCGTAACCATGGGCACGGCTGTTTGAATAGTTTATAATCTTTTGCAAAGGATGCACCCTTTACCCACACGATGTAAGCTTACTCCCACACTGGCCAAGCGGGTAGGTTCGCGATAGGGCCTTTCCGATGCCTTCCTAGGAGAGCATGTTGCCCTATAAATAGGTTCACTCAACCAAGTACCCGGAACTCATTTCCAGTACTCACGGACAGGGGTATATCGCCCTCATGGCACCCAGCCGCTCCCACATTTATTAGTAACCGAACGATCCTGAGAACACTAGTTATTCGGCCAGGGACGTCCCATTCCACCCACGTGGTCGCACTGTATTATGCTCAGTGCTATTCCCCAAGGAAACAGTCCTTATATGCCACGTGAAGTCGGAGCCACACAGGCAGCGACGAGTCGTGACCGAGTTGTATAAAACCATTTTATTTTGCAAACGCTCGACCAAGGGTGCTGAGATTTAAAACTATTTTAAATCAACCCTAGTTTTCCCATCGTCAAGTTTTAATGTAAATAAAAAGGAAGTCGTCGATACTCATACTCAAGTACAAGTACCAGGATGTAACGCCCCCACACTAGCACCACCTATAGTGATACCAGAGAGGAAGCACCGCAGAAGATTGGCGTGAACCAACTCCCATGAAACCGTGATGCCGATACCAGTCCCAGAAAATCTTGCTGGTACCCGCGGTCAACGAAGATGTACCACAGTAATTAGCTATATATATATATATATATATATATATATATATATATATATATATATATATATATATATATATATATATATATATATACTATACCTTTATAAGTTACGACTTCGGGCAAGCCTTGAGCAGTAACCTGCAAACAGAACAACAGCAGCAGAACGACAGCGCAGTGAGAACCCAATCCACAAGCAACGGCTTGGAATTAGGAAAGAAACCCTAATCTTCACTTCCACTTCACTCTTCCTGAATGAGGGGAGAAAAGAAATAGATTGAGTACTTACGTACTCATCAAGTCACGGAAAAGTGAGTTATGCAGGCTATCAAAGATAGGCTGGGGTTTATTTCGCAAACCTTTTCATTTAAAAATATTTTCGAAAACCTAAGTGTGAGTTGTCTCAATGTAACTGGAAGGAGGCTCTCGCCTCGATCCTATCCGCGAATTGCTTTTCAACAACTCAAGCGGACAATTCAGATTTTTAATTGATTTTAGATATTCGTATACCGCATGTCGGATCACGACAGCGGTTCAATGGGTCTGCCCTCAAGCAGCTTTCCACCGTATCCTCATCTATTACTTTATTTTCACTTTCGTTCACTATAGGACGTAATCTCATTTTTTTCTCTATTATTTTCCTTTCACTTTAGTCCTATCCAGGATATCATTCCATCTCATAACTCATCTCAGTGGCTCCTCGAGCCATCCTTAATCTCAATCTCAAAACATACACCGCTTCCACTCGGGAAGCCTAAACTATGATGCCATTCGACATCCCAGGTCACACAATCCCGTTTCAGACCACTCAGGTCATCCATCAGCCACTAAGGCTGATTCTGGTAATGGTTCCCATACCACAAATCACTTTCGCAAAACACTGGCAAACAAAACTGCTCTAGAGGAATCATCTCACATTCGCCCTTAACCGTGGGTATGGCTGTTCGAACAGTTTGTAGACTTTTGTAAAGGGTGCACGCTTTATCCACACGACGCGAGCTTACTTCCCGTACTCGTCAGCGGGGAAGGTTCGTGACAAGGCCTTTCCGGAGCCTTCCTAGGAAAGCACGTTGCCCTATAAATGGGTTCTCTCAACCAAGTACTAGGAACTCATTTCCTGTACTCAGGGATGGGGGTATATCGCCCTCTTGGCACCCAACCAATCCCACATTTATTAGTAACCAAAAATGATCATGGGAACACTAGTTACTCGGCCAAGGGTGTCCCATTCCACCCGTGTGGTCGCACTGTGGGATGCTCGGATGAAATTCCCCAAGAAAATGGTCCTTATATGCGAATACGAAGTGCCACCACACAGGTGATCACTTTGCACTGCGGATTTTCGCAATTAATTTTGTTTCGCAATTTCGCTGACATCGCATGTCGGATTTTTAAAACCATTGGAAACCCTAATTTTTCCCAATCGACAAACAATAGTGATGTGGGTAGAACCATCGGAATCCATGCTCAGAGAGCATGGTTACTGAGGTACTACGAGGTGGGGTGATAAGGAATAGGGTTTCAACGTCTTACCGGATTTATGCAACTACTGGGGAGGTCCGTCGGTTCGACACGCAAACCGAGGCTGATCAATTTAACGTGCACACTAACCATGCAATTTTGCAAACAAAAAATTTTAAATTTTAGAGCAATATGGTCAAGGAGTGACTTGCCTCAGACGTCGTCTTCAAATCTTCACGAAAATCCGACGTCCGACGATTCCCGAAACGTTGACTACACACGAAACGAGAGAAAACACGCAAAACCCTAGAAATAAAATATTATTATTAACTAATAGTGCCATGAGATAGATCTCATTTTTAGAAAAATTTAGAGACTTGAATGGGGTCAATCGGAGCTATAGATTAAAAGATATGGATTTTTGAAGTATTAGGGATTTTCTGGAATATAGAAAAGGTTTAATTGGGTTGAATTATTTTGGAATTTTGTGGCTGACAGGTGGGGCCCTTGGTCAGTGATTGGGAGAGAGAAATGGAGGGTTGGCCCACTTGTCAATGACACACACAGAGAGAAAGGAGGCAGTGGCCCACATGTCATAGGGAGGAGAGAGAGAGAGAGAGTTGGATGAAAGGGGGGCCACATGGCAGTGGAAGAAAGAAAACAGAGGGACTGACAGGAAGGTCCCAGATGTTAGAGGAGTCCACATGTCATTGAAAAGGATGGGAGGATGATAGGGTGGCCCCATATGTCATGCATACAGGAGTACTAATGGGAAGGGACCCACATGTCATTGAAATATATTCTTAAATGGGTTTTAATTAAGTTTTTAGACCACACCGGGCCCATGTGTCAGTGAGGGGTTAAGTGTGTGGCGTTTTATTCTGCCGGACCCACTTGTCAATGGCCTGGGGCGGTTCCACCGGGCAGTGACGGCTAGGGATACACAGGGGGCTAGTCGGAAGGATCGACGGCGCACGGCGGCCATGGTCGCGTCGGCGATTGGCGGCGAGGGGGAGGAAACGGAGCCCGGGAATGGAACGAAGGGGAGGCAGTGAAGGAAGTAGACGGTTCGGATTGCGTGAGTGGTGGCCGACGGTGGCAGGCGATGGTGACCAGTGGGCGGCAGCGAGGCGGCACGAAGAATGGCCGTCGCTGGCGACTAAGGTGCCGCGGAGAGAGGTCAGGATGGGCAGGCCTGGGAGCGGTGAGACGAGAGGAAGAGAATAGAGGGAACGTTTGGGCATTACCGGTGGTGAGGACGAAGGATTGACGACGGCGTCAATGGTGGGGAGGTGGCACCTGATTTGGGCGTCTCACCCACAGCGATGCCTGGGTGCTGAGGAGGGGCTAGGGGGGGGGTCGTGGCTTCCCGGGGAATTCAACGGCGTCGGCGGCTTGATCGATTTGGCTTGGGGGCGACGAAATTGGGGCGGGTCCGAGCGGCGTCAATGGCGGCGGAGAGAGAAGCTCGGGCTTGTCTTGGAGAAATGACTCGGCGGGGCGGTGGATCGAGCCTTTTTTATAGGCGGCGAGCGGCGGAAGGAGACAAGGAACAAAGGTGGTGCGGGGACAGGGCGTGGCCATGGCAGAGAAGGTGCGACGCGATGGGGCCTTGGGCTATGGCGAGCACTGTGGCTGTCGTCATGCACTAGGGCGAGGGAAAAAAAGGGGAAAACCGAGAGGGATGGGCGCGGCTCGGGTGATGGGACGGCAGGGTTGACCTCGGCGGCATGGGGAAAAGATATCTTGCTTGGCGGCGACACGTATTCCTTGTGGCCATTTCACCGAGTAGTCACCGCGCATGGATGGGGGAGTCGACGAGGAAGACGACGACGCATGACCACTGGGGCCCGCATGTCGGCATCTGTAGCGCTTGGCCGGGGGAGTGATGGAGGGGGCCCACTTGCCAGCGCTTGCGTCGCACGCGCAGGGGTGCGTGAGCGGCTATGTGCTTGGCCAGTGGGGTCCGCTCGTCAGCGGGGAAAGGCTTTGGCTAGGCCGCGTGGGAGGGATAGAGGCCGAGTGGGCCAAGGGGAGAGAAGGGAATCGTCCCACTAGAACAGTAACAGTTAGGATTTTTCCAGGGAGGTTTTTTTTGAAAGGACAATTTGGAGATTTAAATTCGGATTTGATTTTAATTTTGAGATTTGAACTCCTCGGACATTTGGGAATTTTTTTTGAGAGAGATTTATTTCAAAATTTTATCTTTGGGCCCACCAAATTTTTGAGACTTTTCAGGAGGACTTTTACTATCCTGATTGGGATATATATATATAAATATATTTTTATATAAATTTGGAAGGGATTTTGGTATGTTGATTTTGGAGGAAAAATATGAGGAATTCCGAGGGGTTTGGATTTTAGTTCGGATATTTAAATTTTGGGAAATCAAGGGGGACTTAGACGAGGGATTTTTAGTGGAATTTTAATAGGGGTCGGGAAAGGTTTTTCAAAAGAAAATTTCAATTATTTGGAACTCGATCCGAGGTTTTATTTGGGGAATTATTTCTGGAGGGTTTGGAAGGGATATTTAAATTTGAATTTAATTCTTGGGATTTGAGAGGGTTTGGGTTTACAATATTTTTCAGGAGTTCCAAAAAGGGCTTTCAATTAGGACTTGGATATATATATATATATACACACACACATATATATGCACATTTATACACGCACATATGTATATATACATCTGAAATGAGTAAATTTTTGAGGAGGCTTTAGGGAGGGTTTCAGAGAGGATTTGATCCACGATAGAAATTTTTGATTGGGGATTTAGGAAGGGTCTCGAAGGAAATAAAAAAGGGGATCTCGGATTTGAATTTTTCTAAGGAAAATTTGAGAGAGAGTCGAATTGGGAAATTCGAGTCTCAAAATTTGGAGAGAGTTTGGGACCGAGGTTTTAGTGTTTCAAGGAGGTTTTGATATGAGATCTACGGCACTAATCCTTAAGCACACACAAAAGCCAAAATTTTTGAAATTAGGGTTTTTACTAAAATAGTTTTTAACGGCCCGAAAACGGAGGCGTTACACAGGACGACAGGGGCTACAAAGGACAGGGCAAACAATTTATTCAAGGAGGGTACTATGCAGCAATTAGGTTAGGCTGGACGGATTCGAATGCGAATCGTGACCGATAATAATCATGTTCCTAAATATGCATATTTTGTAAATCAAAACAAATTTGTAAATCATGTGTTCAATATGGTCAAGGGTGACTTGCCTTGCTCCTGGTCCTGTGGGTACTCGACGAAATCCTTGATCTGCGGCTCCTCGATACCGGTTTCTACGTGTCGTAAAAAACAAACAAAAATACCCAAAATCAGGACCTATCATGTACAACTAATAGTACAAGTGTTTAGATCTTATTTTTAGAAAAATTTTGAGAGTTGAATGGGCTCAAACGGAGTTACGGTTTAAAAGTTATGATTTTTTAAAGTTAAAATCAATTTCTTGTGAAAAAATAATTAAATTTATTTAGGAAAGAAAGGAATAAAAGAAAAGGAACTCAGAGGCTGATTGGTGGGGTCCGGATGTTAGTGAAAGAGAGAGAATTGAGGGATTCGGGGGCTGACAGGTGAGGTTGGTGGGGCAGTGAGATGGGAAAGAAGACAGAGGATGACAGGTAGGGTCGGGCTATCAGTGAGATGGGAGAGAGAGTGGAGGTTGATGAGTGGGACCGAGGTGTCAGTGAAAGGAGAGAGGATGGGCGCTGACGTGTGGGCCCGGTGTGCCAGTGAGGGAAGAGGAGGACAGATGCGCCGACAAGCGGGGCTGGGTTATCAGTGGCTAGGAGGAGGAGGCCGAGGTGTCCCAGGGGTGGCCTGTGCTGGCTGACACGGCACGCCGCGTGGCACGCCACATCGGCATGGGCCGGCAGCTGACCTTGGCGGGAATCGACGGCCGATGGCGGCCAGAGTGGATCTCGCCGGCGGCGGCAAATCTCGGCGAGCGGCCAACGGCAACGGGATGCGGAGGCGACGGGGAACCTCGTGAATGGCTTGGATTAGGCAGCTAGGTGGCGGAGCATGGTTAGCGACGGCGGCCAATAGTGGCAACGGCGACGGTGGACGAATGGTCGCCGCCGGTGACAATTGGGGCGGTGGAGAGGCCTGGGATAGAGGGGTTTGGGTGTGGTGTGTTGAGGGGAAGCGTACAGAGGAGGCTATTTGGTTCCTACCTGTGCCAATGTCGTGAATTAGGTCGGCGGCAATGGTGGACAGCGGAGGAGAGGAATTAGGCTGTTTTGATTTAGGGGCCAATCGGCGGCGGGGAGGGGTGGAGAAGGTTCACAGTGGCTTAGGGATCTTAGCGGCGGTGGTGGCTTGGTCTGCGGTGGTCTGGAACGGCGGCGGTGTGCGGGTCAGTACGTGGCGGAGAGTGGTTCTCGGCGGTGAGCTAGCTCGGTTGGGCTTTTCGGTGGTTGGAGGAGAGAGGGCTGCTGCACTACTTATAGCAGAGGTCGGGTGCTAGCGGACGGCGGACAATGGCGGTGGCAACAGGGGATAAGCTCGAGCTCGGTCGACGTGACTCATCAATGGTGCGGCGTGCTGTGGCTTGCGTCATGAGCTGCAAAGGAGAAAAATAGGGAGGGGAGGTGGTGACGAAGCGACGGGGCAGTGAACGAGCACGTGCGGATTGACTTCCGAGGCTCAACGGTGAGGGAAAAGCTGCGGCGGCCATGGCGTCCTTGACTCCGATGCTCAGGACGAGGCGACGGCGTGGATTTCTCACCGAGGCTCTGGCGGGATGGGACGGGGAGTTTGATGATGGCGTCCCGAGCTTAAATGGAGCAAGGCAGGGAGGTATGGGCGAGGAGGGATCGAGAGAGATCGGGAGAAGAGAGAGAGCAAGCGAGTGGCGGGAGGAGGAAGATGATGACGTCGTGGGGCTGACATGCGGGACCGGGTGGTAGCGTGCATCTTTGGCCGTCCATGTGCTGCATCGGGCGGCCGAGAGGGAGAGTGGAGGCAAAGCGGCTGATATGCGGGGCCCACGGGGTTTTATAATCCCGCCCACGTGGCGGTTAGGCCGAGTGGGCTGCGGGGAGAGGGGAGAGGAGGCAGGCCGAAAAGAGAGAGATGGTGGCCCAACTGGCACAGTGCCACTTCGGAATTTCTCAGGGCCTTTTTGAGTTTGATTTTGAGGGTTTTAAATTTGGAATTTAATTTTTAAATGGGTTTTTGAAATCAGGGAAAAATAGGGGACTTATTGGGGAGGTTCTTGGGACTGATTTTTGAGGAAATATTGAGATCTCACATGGCACAATAAATCCAAATCCAATTAAGAGCCAGGTTTTTGCAAGTAGATTTTTTTTATTATAATTAGTTTTTAATCAAAGGAAAAATACGGGCATTACAAGAGCATTAATTGATTAGGAGCCGAACAGGCTACATGTAATGTTGAAGCTGATAATTAGAATACAAATCAAATTAGGGTCATCCACGTCCACGTGTGTGTGGCTAAAAACAATACAACTACTTAAGTATATGTTAAGCTGTGAAAGTTGCTATATTTTGAAATGGAGAGAGTAACAAAAATAATCCGTAATAATTATAATATATATATATATATATATATATATATATATATATATATATATATATATATATATATATATATATATATATATATGTATGTATAAAGATGTATCCTTAATAATTATTTATTGGAAAGAGTCTGTTAAAAATAAAATTATAAAAAAATGTTAACATGAAAATTATTTAAAAAAATTCATGTGAAATAATATCTAAGAATAATTTTAGCTTGGACTAAACATAAAATAAAATAAATGATGTTTCGTTTCAAAGCAAATTCCACAATAAAATACCAAAATCACTAAAAATTTAGAGTTAGAAAAATATCAATTGAGTCCATGCCGAAATACCGTGTGAAAGTTGCTATAATTTAAAATGGATGGAGTAACGAAAATTAGAATAATACGTAATAATTACAATAAATATATAAAGATGTATCCTTAATAATTATTTATTAGGAAGAGTCGGTTAAAAATAAAATTATAAAAAATGTTAAGGAGAAAACTATTTAAAAAATTCAAGTGAAATAATAACTGAGAATAACTTTAGCTTGAACTAAAAAGAATTATTTAAATATATAAAGATATATCCTTAATAATTATTTATTTGGAAGAGTCTATTAAAAATAAGATTATAAAAAAATGTTAAGATGAAAATTATTTAAAAAATTCATGTGAAATAATATCTAACAATAATTTTAGTTTGGATTAAAAATAAAATAAAAATAAATAACGTTTCATTTCAAAGCAAATTCCATAATAAAATACCTAAATCACTGAAAATTCAGAGTTGAAAAATATCAATTGTGTCAATGTTGAATATGTCGTCGAAGAGTAATTAAAATTTAATAAAATATAGTTATTCGATTGCTGTGGGAGTTTCAAATATCTAGATGTTATGATTTGAAATATGAACTAAAAATATTATGAAAACAATGTGGAAGATGAATATTGTTTTTTAATAAAATAGAATTATCTATGTATTATCTAATTAATCTTATACTATATGTATGTCTGTAATAGTTTAGAATGCATGTATGATGATAATTTAGAGATGGTACAACTATGGTATTGTTGAACACAATTGTGGTGCATGGATGATGGACTGGGATCCATGATCGCGACTATAAAGCAAGCTCGAAAAGAAGGCACCAAGTTTGCCTTGAAGGTTTAAAATTCTCACGTTGATGAAAGAAAAAGAGCGATATTTTTGGTTGATTCCATATACCACTTTAATTTAAAATAATGAATAGTAAAAAATAGCAGAAAAGGTCCATGTCAAATACTACATCTATCTAAAAGAGTTGATTTGTAACAATTCCAATACAAATTAGTAGTTAGAGAAAAAAAGTTAAAGTGCCAGTAATCAATAGGAATTTGTATTATCAAGTAGGCGAGTACTGAAGATTGAAGGGACATGACACATTTAATACTTTAGCTTAAGGTAAATGCCTACAAATTAACTCGATCTTTTTATGACAAATTTGAACACTAGAAATTAACTCCTTTTGGGATGGTGGGAGTACCATATAAAAACACAAATATGAAAAACCGACGATGAACGCAAATAATTGAAATTTAAATAAAAACCATAATTATCTGTCTTATTTGTATACAAACAAACTATAGAGCCATATTACCTTTTTGCCACTTTGTTAAAGAAAAAGCTGATCCACCAAAACAATTAAGAGAGAAAAAAAATTCTACCCAATAACATAGATATCAAGAGGTTGCGAGAGGGAAGAGTAGGGGAAGGGGAGATAGATGGAGAGAAATAGGGGCCAAGGTTAGACGGAGAATTGCAAGCCGCTAGAAACTAATGGTCACATATATATGCCATAATCTTACCTTATATCAAACGGTTATGGATGATAGATTTGAACTTGATTTAAGTGGTTGAGAAGCATGCTTATGAGATGTTTGATTCCAATGTTTTTAACTTTATGATCTAAAATCAACAAATTTTTCTCATATCCCATAAAACTTCGTGAGCTCTTGAAAGGAAAAAACTAATAGAATGTCATTTCAGTAAATGAATTATCCAATATTCTATATAACACGATAACTTTTTCGTAAACAAGCAGACCAGATATTGGCTCTTAATCACCCTTAAATAGAGACTAAATTGTAGAAAGTGAACATCAAATAAGTGAAATTGAGCAAGATACGGACTTACTATTGTTGGCCGAACAAGAAAAATTCTGATAGTATGTGATTGCGTGAATAGATAGAAATATACATTATCAACTTACAAATATATGAATATTTGATATAATTTTGAACTAATATTATTAAATACTAAAACTTTTTATACAAATCTAGACGCATAAATGCATGAGCCACCTTTCTAATTCATATATTATTTTAATAATATTTAACATATATTTATTTATATATTTCGCAGCAACGGGTAGTGCATCACCTAGTTAATAGTATAACGTTTCCTATTATCGCCAGGTGGTCGATGGAATGTGTTGAGCCCCACGTGCTGCCACACGCACGTGCGCACGCGATGACGCGTGCACGGCATGTGACCTTGTCGTGGAGCGCGCGAGGTACAGAGGCTAGTTGATAGCTATTGGAATTAATTAATTAGCATGGTCAATCAGCTTAGAAAATGCTAATAGTAGTGATTGGTCAAAGACGACTGAAGTCTGAAGTTATGTTGGCGTGGGTTTGTGAGATCGATACAGCGGGCGACTGATCGACATTTGAAACCGTCACGTGCTCCACGTACTCGATTTAGCCTGGATCACCCCCTCCCGTTCCCACGTGTGGTTGGTCGATCTGCCTCTGCCTGATGATGCTGATGCTGGTCGATGCTGATACAATCCGCTAAATTTGATGTTGTTCTAGAAACATGCATGCATGGCCAGGTCTAGATTCTAGAACTGGGGCCGATGTAGATACGATAGCTGTGTGTTTGGTAAATACGGTACTTTTCAAAGTACTGCTCAACATTGGTTACCACGAGATGAGACGCGAAATGTTAACTCACATTTCTGGATGTTATTCCGTGTAAGTTAGAGCAGGGGAAGAAAGTAGTACTAGTACTAGCTCAGTGCACAAGCACAACTGCACGCTGCACAGATGCAAACAACTTTTAGATAAGGAAGATGATACATCTCCGGTCCTGCATCTAGGATTCACAACCATAAAGTTTAAGTAAAAAAATCTTAATAATAGAAAAACCCCCTATGAGATCGATGAAATGAGCAAAGTTCAATAAGAAACAAAAACCTCTATGAGATGAAGGGCTTGCTCAATTTGTTGCTAATTTCAACATACCAAAATTTGAAAATAGTAAATTTTGGCACATTTTGACAATACAAAAAGTTAGTGGTGTTAGACGTGTTTGGTTTGTATAGGTACCAAACTTTGGTAGCATTTCTATGAGAGGAAATTTATATAATTACTAAATTTTGGTAGGATTGCAATGGTAAGAGTTTGTTTGGTTTGTTGTCCTATCAAAATTTGGCAATGCCAAAATTTGGTAGGGTTAAAATAGCAACAAACTGAACAAGCCCAAAATAAGCAAAGCATACACTAAGAAAAAGTACTAACCATGAAGTATATTAGTACAGAGAAAAGAGAGGAAACGAGAGTGAGTAATTGGGCTGAATTTGCAGATCTGGGCTTAAATTACTAGTACTAGGTTCGGCCTCTGACACTGCTCAGCAAACTAAATACCCGCTGCGCTGCACAGACGTCCACAGTCCACTCCTTTGTTTAATTGTTTCCGCTGTGGCATCGACGCGTCCATGTGGCGAGCGCGGATTGGTCATGACCGGATAGGCCGTGCTCGCAAGGATAGCCACTCCCGCGCCTCACCCAATCCTAGTGGCGCCAGGCGATTCGCGGCATGCTGATCGATCTCCCGATAATTTGGCCTATATCGCCTTAAAAAGGTAACGCCAGCTACTGGCACACGCGAGCCAAGGCTAACACCACCACTCTCCAGCAGCGGCAAGCAGCTAGCGAGAGATCGAGAGGCAACCACAATGGCCACCGTCAGCGCCGCCGCGACGACCTCCGTCGTTGCCCGCGCCGTCCTCGCCAGGCCACACGCGCTAGGTACGGTAGCTTTTCATGGCCAGTTTCACGATCCATTTTGCACGTACGAATCGTCGTTGTGTCTGAGCATGGTGAGCGTGGTGTTGTGCAGGGCTGCCACAGAGGGCGAGGAGCGAGAGGGTGAGGTGCAGCTACTCTAAGGACGCGAAGGAGGCGACAGCGACACCGGCGGCCGTCAAGGGAGCCGGCGCGTCACTGCTCGCCATGGCGGCGACGGCGGCGCCCGCGATGGCGCTCGTCGACGAGAGGATGTCGACGGAGGGCACCGGGCTCAGCCTCGGGCTGAGCAACAACCTGCTGGGGTGGATCCTGCTCGGGGTGTTCGGACTTATTTGGTCGCTCTACACCATCTACACCTCCGACATCGACGAGGACGAGGAGTCCGGTGGCCTCTCGCTCTAGAGCGCCTAGGACTTCGTCGCTATGATCGATCGATCGATCCCCGTGTAAACATGGTGGTTGTGAACGGTGCAATTTGAGGAGAGCGTACATGGCCGTGTTGTATCTAAACTGTTTCAATTCTGAGAGATGTTTTAGCATCAGATGAATTATTTTGCGTCCGTGGGGGATTGTGCATGCGTCTGGCAACTAAACAAAGATAAATCTGCACATGTTGAGTTCTGGATAAAACATGGCCCGTGTATGAATCATTTGGCCATACAGTTTGTTGATTGCTCTAGTGTACAAAACTTTACACCCTCTATTTGATCAAAAGAATTTATCCAACCAATACAAAGTTACAAACAAAATGAATTAAGGAATGCTCGTTCGAAAGTTAATTTGTTAGAAAGAACAGAGCTGATGCCTGGTGGTAAATCTTGATGATGTGTATCGAGACCTCAGATTCTAGCAACCCAAAGGATACTCCCATTGTGACAACTGTAGTTTCCATTTTCACTAAATCAACAGTGGTCAGATACTGATCTATGGGCCTTGGGTCAACACTTGTGGGTTTGTAACCTGACGTGCAGATTTGTAATATGGTAAGCCCTGAAATGATGGTATCACCCTGAAATGATGGTATCCAGTTTAAGTGAAACTTTTTGTTCCTACATTATCTAAAGGTCAGGTATCTTCCTTCGGTTGAAGGTCCTGAGAAGCGATCTCTTCGTCAGTGTTTTCTGTCTGTTCAGAAACGCTCTCAGTTTCCTCAGCAATATCCTGAGGGTATCCTTGAGACGAGGCACCAGCATCAGTCCCTACAGAGTCAGCAGTTGCCACCATGTTCGCATTGTACTGACTTCTGCTTGTTGCCGGTTCGTCAGTCTGGCTTTCGACTGGATGAGATATCAATATAACAGAACTTGATTGAGCTTGAACACTGGATTTGATCACATGTGATTCATCAGAATTCTCACGACTTTTGGAATTCTGCTCTATGAAGTTATCCTCCTCGGCAGAGTATGATATGCCAAGTTTCTGTGCATGAGTCAATCCTGGACAGACTCCCTAACCCAAAAAAATTGTGGTTAGAGAAAACAAGAAGCTACTAAAAATGGATGCATCATCTAACTTCTGTTCATGTATTACATGATCAAAGTGAGAACATGCATAGATGATACTCTTAGCAAACTAAAAATTTGTAAAGAATAATAGAGGTACTATATAGGCCAGAAAATTAGGCCTTTTAAATATATAACGAGCATCAGCTTGACAAAGCTAGCTGCTGTGTAGTTTATGTTGCATTGCAAATCTAATCATTCTGTGCAGCAATGAAGGTTTTGTTGATAACTTGATGTTAACAACTCCAACCTATATGTTCCATGTGTTGCCTCACTTGGACAATATAATTCTTAGGGTTCCATTTCTTCTCTTTCTTTTAATAATGCTTACAAATGCAGTGCGAGAAAACTGTAAATCAGATATGCAACAGACAATACCTTGATGTATCCTCTTGTTGTAGACAAAATATTGGACAAACATTGACCAGAAGGTGTTCGACTATCATCAAATGGAACAGAGTTTGAATTTTGATGCTTACTAGAACTATCACTGGTACCATATCCATGGCCTGCACTACCATTGCAGAATGCTCCAGCATACAAGCAATGCTCATCTAACAAGGTTATCTGAGGAGTAGCAGGTAACAAATGACCTTCTGTACTAAATATATACCTGCAGAGTCGATGATTCATATTAAGCAGGAATGTTATTTCTGAGTAAACAATTGAACTTACTGAATCTATGGCGGCATACTTACTTATATGGCCCATTTTCAACAATGTTATCAGGGCCTGCAGCTAAATCAAAAAGAAGCCAGAGATATTTGACCTGGAATGTGCTAATAATTAGATTTAACTAGTACACAATAGCTCGAGGGAAATAACATGCATATAAAATATAGCAAATATGCAATAAATTACTGCATTGTTGATTATTTAGGCAAAGGTCTAAACATATTCGCAAATCTCAGTTCCCTTGTGTTTGTTGATGCTAAATAACTTCCAAACCAGGTGTAAATGTTTAGTGCTGGTTTTACTAGTAGTAGCCAATGCTTGCAAGTTAATGTCATATGCTTCAAGTCCATGAGATAAATCATGGATATATCCACATTATATTAGAAAATAAACTCACTGTTTCTGCAAGGAAAAAACTCTCCATGTGGTCATCCTGCTGGTGAGTTTCCACATCTGAAATATGACAGTAGCCACATGGGCATTTAGCACCGTATTGAAGGCTTGCCAATATATCCCTTCCAGCATCAAGATACCTGCATTTAATATTGAAGCTAAAACATTAAATCCAGGGCACAAAAGTACTACCGTAAATAGAGAGAAAATTATGAACTGAAATTACTGTGAAAAATATCTAAAAGTAGTTTTAGAGCTTAGTAGTGTCAGTTAAAGTATCTGTATTTATTCATGACAAATAAGTTATAGTTTTGCCTTTGTAACTGAAAATCATCTGGCCCAACCATCAATACTTTTGCCCACATCAGCATGGCATAAGAAAACAATACATGACCATATGCGGAACTTCTCTCAAATCTCGTTTTCTTTTCACCGGTGTTAAAATTGCATCCAAATACGTAAGAGCATTATTATAAAAGAATAACTTCTATCTTCACCTTGTAGATAAAGACACACCTATGATCTCTAGTAGCCTTGAACAGCCAATATGTGCTTTCGATCAACTCAGGCCGCAGTGGGTAGCTCCTTTGTCCATTCTGTGAAATATACCAAATGGTGGGAGTAATGCAAGTATAAGTCACATGTACTTTGTGCTTCAACATTTTGGCGCCCCAAACTTTATAATTAACCCTTCAAACAAAAACTCGAGGGTTCATCATTCTGTTTGAAATTTCATGAAAAAAATGGTTCCATTTGAAGCTCACGGTTCATAGCGGATTCTACCCAGTGGTATTTAGGAAAAAAATATGTATTTACCCATACGAGGAACAAACATTGTGTTTCTGTAACTACCTGAATGGTGGACGTAGCAAGATTAAACCCTTCTGGAGTGAAGCCATATTTTTTCCATACGCTAAAGAAGGCAGCATGAGTTCGAATGGCAGGATCAACATCCCCGGCTAACACCTTAAATCTAAGTAACATAAGAAATCATCTAGAATATGCGCTGAAGCGCTGCATCATTTTTCTTATCTGATATATGAGTAATCCAAACCTGAAGTCCTGGCCAGAATGCCTGGAGACTATTGAATAGTGGCCAAACAGTAGCACCAGAATTCATATTTACCTCCACATACCTGGGATTAAATTTCTAGATTTTTTAACTGAAACTTAACAAGAAAGCAACTGAAGAACCTCAAGTGTAACATGTACACTTATCCTATCATAATCCACAGCTAAAAAACATGATTGAAAAAATATGTACTTATGCCTTTAAAGTTGCATATTGAAGACATAAATACAGACAGATTAAACCCATTAAGTTGTTCACTGAGAACTAGCTAAATATCTTCAAACAATGATACGTAACCTGTATTTTATTCAACACTACATTAACAGGGTCTTTACCAGGGATCATGATGGAGATAATGCATGGCAGCCTTGTAAGCCTCCTGAAATATATATAAGTATTCTTCATCTCCAAATAATAAATATGCCTGTTGAGGATTGACACAAAAAACTGTTAAAATGCATAAAAACAAAAAAATCACTGACTAGTTTTAATCACGCTATAGGAAAAATGATAGGAGCATAATTAGGAAAAAATCAATTGCGGAGTGCTATTTTTCTCACATTAGCAGTGTAGCCATAGCTTCTATACAATCTCTGACTAGCTGGCAATGGAATACAACACGCTCTGCTATAGTGCATGAACTATATTTAGAGGGGGTAGGAAGAGAAACTCTCAAATTTGGTCGACGAGGAGGCTAGGTTGATGAAAGAAAGGTGAGGTAGACACTTATATGGTTCATTTTTTTAATTGAATTCTTTGAAGATGTGGGATTTGAGAGGTAGCTATAATTTATATGGGATGGGTATATAGACAAACCCCCTTGTTTATAACAGGAGATTTATGGTTCTGAAATATACTGAAACTAATGTCCTAATGCAGTGGATTCCTTACCTTTAGAAGATATTCATAGAATGAGTCAATGCTTGTGCCAATTCCTGCATCCTGCAATTTAGGAGAATTTTACCGGAAGTACTTCATGATGATCAATAATCTCATAAAATAAACATTGCAGACAAGGATAAATTGAAAGTACATATTGCCAGACTATATTAGTATATTGTTAGCATAGTCACTGAAGAAGCAAAAGGGGGCTTCTTTGGTACATGGCAAAATGACTATTTTTCCATTGAACTGAACCTATCAGTCATATATGAATTAATAAACAGAACTATTGGGTCACTCTACCTATACGAAAATTATCCTTGATAGTATGTTGCATGCCTACAGAAATGGCATGAGTAGTTTAGTCTACTACAAGGAGTTAGCATATCAGCAACAGAATGTAAACAATATACATTAAGTATCAAAACTATCAGTAAGGGAACAAAGGTTAATACCTTCTGTGTCCATTCACCAGTAAAGACATTTATATGGGCACCAACAAGATTGAGTTTCGACCTGCGTGCCCATATTCCACGCACAGAGTTTTTTGTAACTTGTTCATAAACTGCGTTGAGAGAAGCAGTAAGTTCAACAAAGAATAACAGACCAGCAATAAGAACCAAAGTTAGTGTTCAGAGGGGTTCCTCTTCTTATGGATGATAAATGAACAAAACTAATGAAGCATGAGACAATAGACCAGTAATAACAAACAAAATCTGTATGGGGGCTAGGGAAGTAAGCATAGTAACTTCAACAAACTAAATGAGTTCGTGGTCAAAGATATGAATAAATTTGTTCTGAACGTCTAACACAGAACAATAGACACAGATGTTGACATGCAGTTCTGATATCAACATCATGACTAGGCACCTTAACAAATTTGCTAAGTAGTGCTACAAAAAAACTATGAGATTTAGAAACACAAACTACCAAAAAGGTAGTGTTATCTCCCTAGCACACGGTAGCCAGAATAGTTGTTTAATAATATAGAATAGAAGTCTTTGACAAAACAATGCAATAATGATATATATTGCCAATACTAACCACTGTTATTAGTCAAACGACTCAAGACACCGAATTCCAGTGTCAAAGTGCCACCACCAGCTGTTGAAGTTATCTGTAATATGTAACATCCTGGGTGTCAGTAATTTATCTCAAGAGTGCTTATGTCCATCTAATAGCCAGGTACAATTTTCTAATTTCAAAGCTTGAACTGATGAACCAAGCATAAATATGGGAAACCAGGCATGGTTGATGGGATAGTACTTAGCAGTAAAGTTCTAAATGAGAATAAGTCTGATAAATGTATGTATATATCTCGCATAATATTTTTGTGGTTACAAAAGAAGTAGAATATTTCAAGTAAAACCATGCCAAAGTTACTTAAGCAACAGATTCTAGACTCATGTTAACTATGGTCGATATGGAGATTAGTATAATCCCAAGTGTTCGCGCTAACAACAAAAAGGAGGACAAAAGAAGCTTGCCTTGCTTTCATTTTCATCAACTCCATACAATAAATTAACTGATCCAAATGGAATACCTGCAATGAGAATTGCACACATTAAGCAGATAGGAAACAGAGAACATATCATGATGCTAAAAGGATGAAAATGGCTCTACTTTTACTTTTTTGCAGTTTGACTATCTCATAGATTACTTTCCGTCGTAAAGAAATGTTCAAATATCACCATTTTTCATCAAGTGGGCAACGTGCACATGATCTCATGTATGTGCATCTGTGTATACATTCATGGATGCTGCTTTAGCGTGTATGTTACTGTGAGGGGTATTTACTGCAAGGGAATATATTTTTTTTTAGTTACAATCCATGGAAAAGTTTATGACACTTACAGCTTTGACTGACAAAAGGGAAGGGTTCGGTTCTCTGTGGTTTTTTCCTTTTTGTGTGTGGGTTGTGGGGGCAGGAGGGGGATCAAATTTCTCATATGATACATAACATATTCAGATATTCCATTATTTTCAAGAAACATGTGTGAGTCCACAAAGTAACTAGTAGACAAAGCAGTAAAAACCTGTTGGAGTGTCAAATGCAGGCAGCAATCTCTGAGCTAAGTCAGCCGCTAAATGAAGTAACTGATCATCATAAGATTGGATTTTCATACCCTGTCAACGAGAAGCTAAAATAAATATCGGAACACTTCACTCAGTAAATTTTAAGAATGGAACATAGAAGCTTAGGAAGATTGAGACATCTTATTGTGCACTTGAAGATTGAGACATCTTATTGTGCACTTTCTTGTGGAATCATGAATGTAAGTTGTAACTGAACATGTTGACCTATTCATATTTAAGATATAACTAATCGTATGTAACATATTAAAGAATTCTAACCAGACAGATTCAAATTAAGGTGAATATTCCCTATACTCCTTTAAAAGAAGGTAGTGGTGGTGGCAGTGAATCTGCCACCGACCTACTCCCATTGTAAATTTTGCAAATTACCCCTTGAACTTCTTAATATTAAGAAACAATCAAATCTAAATGGATAGCCACATATAGAATCAAATTAAGGTGAATATTCCCTATACAAAAAAGATGGGTAAAACATTTCATGGAAAATATATATTTATTTATTTTAGGCAATATCTATACTCCTTTAAAAGAAGGTAGTGGTTGTGAATCTGCCACCACACCTACTTCCATTGTAAATTTTACAAATTTCCCCTTGTATGAAGAGACAATCAAATCTAAATAGACAGCCGCATATAAAATCAAATTAAGGTGAATATTCCCTATATAAGAAAGATGGGTAACACATTTCATGGAAAATGTATTTTTATTTATTTTAGGCAATATTATGATATATTTTTTTATCCATAGCAAAGCCCGGGCATTCAACTAGTTTAACAGAAAGTCAAGCAGAGATCATCAGGAAATAAGCAAGAAAGTGGTAAACAATACTGGCAAACAAAGAAGGATCAGACAGACATACAGTTGCATAATCACTGGCAATCAGGTGAGCTGATAGCAGACCTCCAAGGATACGTATGTTGGTTTCAAAAACTGAGACAGTTTTGTTCTGCATATACAGCGAAGAAACATAATTACCAGAATCATGAATGTAAGCTGTAACCAAAACACGCCAAACTTCGCACAACAGCACAAGTAAAATAAGTAGGCTAAGAAATAGAAAGACCAGATATATAGATGTACCTACAGAACATGTATAACATACTTGTTACTAGAAGATTATGTTCATTTTGTATGCAAAAAATGGTATTACCAAAAGAATGTTAAAAATATATACATGGTATAGTGCAAAGTTATTAGACAAAAAACAGTAAAAAGACTAATATTTATTCCTTAGTGCATTGTATCACTATCACCAACCATAATAGGTTGTGTATCGAATTGTAAGAAGCACCATATAATAACATTAAGCTACCAGAAAGGCAATATTGACATTTCTCAGAACTGCCATGCAACAGAACTAATCATCAAGATTGACCTATGTTACAAATAAGAATCTTTTCAAACTGTCTGCCATCATATTTCCTCATTCTGAATCAGTGAACATGGTATGCCATTGGAAACCACCCAACATGATGTAGTATTTGCTTCAATATTCACGTAATCTGCTAATGTAAATTGTAAAGTGCTTCAATCTACATGAGAGATTGAAATACAAGCAAAAAAGTACTGTATTTTTATCATATCAATAATGGTTGAATTATCAATTCGTTATGGTATTACCACGGTGTGCATTAATTAAGATATGCAACCAATAAAACAAAATTTGCTAAATGTCACATATGTTTACTTACAATATCAAAGCGGACATTCTTACCAACCCACTCTACAGCAGCATCAAATCTCTCCTTATCCCCTAGTAAAGCCAAGGCATCCAAAGAGTCGATCTGTTCAATGAATAAAAATTCAACAATGATGATAATCCATGAAGGCAAAAAAATGATAGGAAATGTGCAGAGGAAGCAGTTTCTTAATTGCTTACAAGAGTAAGTGCATAGCCACCAAGCGAATCTTCTCCTTGGCAACTTAAAGGACGCAATTCATCAAGTGGAAAGGCATGTTGCATGTACCCATCAAACGCATGATAGAACATATCTTTGACCTACACCAAAGACATTTCTGTATGAATACTAGATTCTGCACATGATTGATTTGTAAACAAAATAATGTCTTGTTGAAGTGAAAGAGCGTTGTAGAAGATATCTCAGCTGCACCTCATAAACATTAAGCTATTGTTAATCGTAACCTCATGGTTTAGCCTATGCTTATGACTCTCATCGAAATGCTCCTCGGATAAGACAACGAAAATCAGAGTCTTGCCCGAGAATGCTCCACAATATTTATTTAAAAAACCAAAATAATTTTAAGGAATTTTTACCTTCTTCCCAAACATTTACAAGTGCAAGAAAACACCATGGATCGCTCTTTGGAAAGCCATATAATGGAACCCAATTCTGAGCCTCAAATATTGTTCTAACAAGTTACACCTGAAAAATCACTCAATTTGATCTGATCGTATCTAATCTAGCTTGACAGCATATACTCGTCAAAATGCCTTCGCTGACCTCTGGAAACATGTGATGATGAGTAGCATTCCTCATGGGGATTAGCACCTCAGCATCAGTAAGAACAAAAAGAACATCGAACCACAAGCATTAGCTCTGTTATGTCGACCTAATATAACTACTAATATCAGTCAATGTGGCTTGAACATACAAAATCCGAAAACTGAATAGTGGTAAGTTTTCTGCTAAAAAAATCTATAATACAGTATATCTCACTGCGACACGAGCCACGTTCAAAATCAAACTAGCAATGAACTCAAATGTGCACTAACAGAAATATCAGAGGTGCAATATGATCGACTCACTCTCATATAAGAGATAAACAGCGGGAACGCCCCACGTATATAACTAATTGAGTTCCTGGAGTAACTGTATAACGAGAAGTATCAAAGCATACACGATCAAAACCACAAATGCGATAATCTAACCAAGCATACTAACTAAACCGGTCGAATCACTGAGTCCGCCGCCAGATTGCAAAACCAGCCCAAATCGGTTGTTGGAGAATTATGCAGCAAATTAGCACCAACTACCATCAGTCGAACTAGACAACGCCTCCCGGCGATCGCAGGATCACGAAACTAGCTACAGCAAACTGGAGCTAGGAGCGGCGGATCTGAGTTGGAGCGCGGACCCTACCTCGTCGCGGAGCCGTCGGGCCTCGGCGGGCGTGACGCCGTCGGCGACAGCGGCGCCAGGGAGCAGGACAGCGGCGAGGAGGGCGGCGGAGAGGCAGGCGAAGGGGAGGAATCCCTGGCGCCGCCGTCGCCGCGCCGGCTGCATCGCGTCCGGGCCCGAGGCCGAGGTGGGCATGGGGGTGGTGATAGAGCACGCAGCAGCAGCTGCACGCTGTGCGCCTTCGGTAATGGGTACCAAATCGTACTGCGGATATTGACTCCGTAGACACGATTCGTGGAGAATAGGCCGAGGAATTTTTACTGTTACTAATTTAATTTTTTTTTTAATTTATAAAACTAATTTTCGATTTGGGAAATTTGCAAAACTAACCTCTTGCCGCCCTGGGCCACGGCGGTATTTAAAAACCGCCGTGGCCCAGGGTGGCGAATGGCATCCCGTCACCCGGGGCTAACGGCCCCGGCGGCCGTTAGCCACGGGGAGGCCACGTGGATTCGCCGCCCTGGGGGACGGCGGCGAATGCACCCAGGGGGCCGAATGCAAAATTTCATTCGCGGGCGGCGAATGAAATTTTGCATTCGGCCCCCTGGGTGCATTCGCCGCCGTCCCCCAGGGCGGCGAATGCATAGGACCGTCCACACAGCGATCGGACGGTCCGAATCCACGGCAAATTATTGTAACGCGCGCTAACTACCTTAAAACAGTCATAACTTTCGCATACGGTCTCGGAATTGGGCAAATAAGTACTCTACGGACATCTACAGAAAATTTTACATCCGCTTCCCCCCGACTTTGTCAGGTTTGTCCAAAAAAATTTTGCGAAATTTGGCCGGGAAGATTGAGTTTTTGAGGTCCGAAGTTTCAGCACGGTTTTTAAAGCACACTCGTAATTTTCTACAGGCCACATCTTACATCGGTTTAAGCTGCACCTTCACGAGATTTTGCTATTCTCGTGTTGCTAGTTGAGAAAAAAATATCAAAAAAAAAGAAAAAAAAATTTTGCAGGCGGCCCACTAGATTCGGACCGTCGATCGCTGTGCGGACGGTCCTATGCACGCCGCCGTCTCCAGGGCGGCGAATGCAATTTTGCATTCGGCCCCCTGGGGGCATTCGCCGCCGTCCCCCAGGGCGGCGAATCCACGTGGCCTTCCCGTGGCTAACGGCCGCCGGGGCCGTTAGCCCCGGGTGACGGGATGCCATTCGCCGCCCTGGGCCACGGCAGTTTTTAAATACCGCCGTGGCCCAGGGCGGCAAGAGGTTAGTTTTGCAAATTTCCCAAATCAAAAATTAGTTTTGTAAATTAAAAAAAAAAATTAAATTAGTAACAGTAAAAATTCATAGGCCGAGTGTCCTTCAAGAAATTTAGGGCCTGCGTGGGAGCCCTGCAAATGGCCCCAATATGACCGAAATTTTTGTACGGACTGGGCTAAGAAAACGTGCTTAGATCGGTCGTAACACAGAATTTTTTTGATTTTTATATTTATTTATTTATTAAAAGATTTGCAAAAATAGATTTTTGTTTGAAAAATCGCAAAAATAGACTCCCGCCGCCCTCTGGGAGGAAATCGCCCTCCGTCAGCCATTTTGCAGGCGACCCCCCGGCCTCCCAAAAACCGCCCTCTCAGAGGGCGGCAAGGGGGCCGCCTGCAAAATGTGCAAAAAACCGCCCTCTGAAAGGGCGGTTTTTGGCTCCTGGGGGGCCGCCTGCAAAGTCGCCCATTTCCAGGGCGGTTTTTTGCAGGCGGCCCCCTTGCCGCCCTCTGGGAGGGCGGTTTTTAGCCCCAGGCTATAATACCCCCCTCCCAGACTCAAAAAATGTCATAAAATTCACTCAAATTAGAAAAAAAAATAGGAGAGAGCTGAGAGGGCGAAAGCAACGAAGCTCTGCCCGTTTGCTGATTTACCTGCAGGTAAAATCCATTGTTCCTTTGCAATTTCTATTTGTATGTAAGAATTGATGTAGTAATGTACTAATTACGTGTATAGTACTATATAGATCTGTAGTTTTTAGTTAATCTGTTAGATGACTTATTTTTTGTACAGATGGTACTTATAAAATCTGGAATACACGGTTTTAGATGTTAGGAGGATGTTGGTACCTAGTTTAACTGTATTTTTCATCAACAGATACGTCAAATAAGGTGATATTTCAGTTATTTCACGGGCAAGGGAATGTGAGATATGGTCCAGACGGTGTAGATCTGTCGGAGTTTAGTTCAACGGCTAAGGGTATTGATAGGCCAGCTGAGAGAAGTTTTGGATCAGTATACAACTGGCTGATGCGAGGGTTTCGACTGGACCCTCAGCTCAGCGGAATAATCTTGTATGTAGTAGTCAGTCGTGTAGTTGAAGGTTTTTTTTGGGAACTGATGCCAGTGGATTGCACTGCCACTTGGAGATGGTATGTGGAGAATGCATTTCAACGTGGCTGGCCACTGGGCATACTTATGTCCATACATGCAAAAGATAACAACGCTGGTGCAATACACGTATAAGATGATGAGGGTCCAAGTACGGCGGGAGGTGATAGTGAAACAATAGAAGAAAATGAAAGAGGGAATGAAGAAGATAGACAGGCAACAGGTGTGGCAGATGAGGGAGAACATATCGACACGATCGTCCAAGAAATGGCTAGAGAAGATTCTGAAAATGAGCATGCAGAGTATGATGACTCGTCTGATGAGGACAACGTGATGCCTGCAGAATGGAGCAACGAGGACTTCTCTGCGCTTACTATCTCCGAGCGGCATCATGTGCCGTGGGAGTACAAGCAGAATGAGGTCATTCAGGGGGCTAAGTACGCATATGTAGAAGATTTAAAGGAGGCAGTCAAACAATGGGCGGTGTCACTTCAGAGGGAGTTCGATGTCGTGAAGTCAAACAAATCAGTGTATGAAGTGAAGTGCATGAAGGATGGGTGTCCATGGCGGGTGCACGCATTCAAGGGTAAATGGAAAGATTATTGGCAAGTTTCAATCGTGACGGAGCATTCATGTTACTTGACAGGTGTTGAAAAATATCATAGAAACATGACCTCTGTATTTGTTGCAACAGAGATGTACTCTCATATTGTCAACAATCTGGGGTACGAACCAAGGTCAATTGTTAGGCATATTGAAGAGAAATTCAAATATACAATTAGCTATGATAAGGCTTGGAGGGCAAAACAGAAGGTTGTAGAGATGAGGTTTGGCACATTTGAAGCATCTTATGATAATTTGCCTCGTCTCTTAGGCTGTATTCTTCAGAGAAATCCAGAGACGTGCTATGACCTGAAAGCCTTTCCATCAATTGACCATAGTAATAAAAGTGTGTTGCAACTTGTATTCTTTGCACTAGGTGCTTGCATTCAGGCATTTATCCATTGTCATCCTATCCTCTGCATCGATGGGACATTTCTGACTGGAAAATATAGAGGACAGCTATTAACAGCAATTGGAGTTGATGGAAATAACCAAGTTCTACCGGTGGCTTTCGCTTTTGTTGAGAGTGAGAACACTGATAGCTGGTATTGGTTCCTAGAAAGGGTTAAGACAGCAGTTGTACGGATGAGACCAGACGTATGCCTCATACATGACCGTAACTCCGGCTTGCTGCGTGCAATTGAGGAACTGAGAGATGGAAGTGTTGAGAAGGGATACCCACCAAGGTGGTCGATGTCCAAAGCAGATGGTGCATGCGTCATATGGGTGCTAATTTCTACAAACAGTTTAAAAATAAGCACCTTATGGATCTTTTCAAGAGGCTTTGCGCCCAGAATCAAGAGAAGAAGTTCAACGAGCTTTGGAGGAGGTTGGATGAGCTGACCTCTAAACAAATAGATGAGCAGTCCAGGAGGGCTACCATTGGAGGGGATGAGGATCCACAAGCTCTTGAACCTCTATCAAGCGATGGACCTCGTATGAGAAGAAGGCATGCATCCTCAGTTAGAAAATTTTCAGAGTGGATTGAGAATGAGCCAAAGGAGAAATGGGCATTGTTGTATGACAAGGATGGTTCTCGATTTGGCATAATGACCATAAATTTGGCAGAGATCTATAACTGGGTGATGCGTGGTGTTCGAGGGCTCCCACTTGTTGGAATAGTTGAATTTATCTTGCATGGGACATGCAAGTACTTTAGAGATCGGTTCAGAGCAGCTGGCCCCTCAATGACGGATAATAATCTTTTCTTTGGAACGCTGCTCACCAAGTACCTGCAAGATAAAAGTAATAAGGCCCGAAGACATCGTGCTCTACCTCAAGGCACACAAGAACACAGATTTGAAATATTGTGTGTCGACAAGGGCATGCGCGGAATCTACCGCAAAAGAGTTGTGCAGGAGTGTGTGCTCAAAGAAGACGGGACCTGCAAGTGCTCGTGCCGAAAACCTACTCTGCTTCACAAGCCATGTTCCCATGTGATTGCCGCGAGCGGTGAGTGTGGAATCGAAGCACGTTATTTTGTCTCACCTTATTTCAGAAAATAAGCAATCTATAATACCTGGAGTGGAGAGATATACGGTTTCGGTATAGCGGGGACATTTACTACGGAGAATCCTCAAGCTATCTACATTCCTGACCCAAAAAAATTGAGGAATAAAAAAGGTCGCCGCAAGACAAAACGCATCCGTAATGACATGGATGAGTCAGAAGCCGGTGGAAGACTTAAACGTTGTTCAAAGTGTGACCAAACATGTCATACCTATAAGAAATGTCCAAAGGATGCAGCTGGTCCAAGTGCGGCAGAAGCTGGACCGTCGGGTTCAGCCGTTGATGGTAGTCGTCCTACGGGTGAAGGCACAACTTCAAGACGACCCCGTCTTAGACGTTCTCGAACAATTGGCGGTGCTGGGGTGTAGTGTAAGTCTATACTTGATCTTTGTTGTAGAATGACATGTATCGTACTGTTGTTTTTTATTGTCATGTAACAATGCTATAAACATTAAAACTAATTTACGCTAACTCTCTATTTGTATGCAGGTATGGCGTACCCTACACCAGAGCTGCTCGACCGGGGTCTCGACCAGTCCCACCGGTCTTACCTGTCAACCGTCGAGGGTGGCCAGCTAGGCACCTTCCGTCCACGGCCTTCACGTCAGCTCCTGCGGATAGACCCCCGGTTCCGTCAGAGGTAAGAGCTGTACGAATATTCATTCACATCATTTGTGTATATCTATGTTTTCCACGATATTGAGTACAGTTCTATGTTTGGCAGGTTGTGTGAGGCTGGACTTCTTCCGCTGTGTAGGCTAGTTGAGCCCGCACCGGACGAGAGAGACCCTGCCAGGCGATGGGAAGCTAACCGGTCACTTCTGGCAGCGCTGGTGGATTGCTGGAGACCGGAGACCCACACGTTCCACCTACCGTGTGGCGAGATGACTCCCACACTGCAGGACGTGTCTTACCTGCTGGGACTTCCCCTCGCACGGGACGCAGTCGGTCCGGTTGACGGGGGGCACGGTTGGGCGCAGGACATATCTGCTCGGTTCGAGGCCGTGCAGCGTCTACCTGGGCTTGGTATGCCGAGATCGCTACCGCCTTACACCACGGCTGGCCCCTCGCAGGCGTGGGTGCTACAGTTCACCGTAAGTCACGAATTTATTTGATTCACAATCATCCGACCTATAAAGGAGCAGTGATGCTGACTATGATCTTCCTTTACAGTCTGACAAGCTAGACGACGACGCCGACGAATACTCGGTGCAGCGGAGCATGGAGGCCTACCTGTTGTGGCTGTTCGGGTGGGTGATGTTCACCAACAGTCACGGGCATGCGGTGGACAAGGGACTGATCCACTACGCTCGTGCGATCGCCGACAGCGAGGACGGCTACGTACCGCAGTGGAGCTGGGGACCTGCTGTGCTAGCGGCGACATACCGTGCTCTTTGTGACGCGTGCACGAAGACCGATCCAGGTGCGATTCTCGCCGGTTGCCCTCTCCTTCTGCAGCTATGGGCAGCAGAGCGTTTCGCGATAGGCCGTCCTCTCATTCAGCTCTCTGCCTACGAGGGCGGCCCTGGAGGCTTGTACGGGCAGTGGCCCGAGGACCGCCCGACTATGGGGACGGTATGGTGTCGCCGTGGGGTACGTAATGTGAAATTCTATGTTTACCACTTATGCACAAACACTGACGTGTAATCTTTTCTTATTTTGCAGCGTCGTTACGCCCACAACCAGGTTAGGAGGGCCTACTTCGAGTTCGTTATGGAGTTCGACCGCCTGCTGCCCAGCGACGTCGTCTGGGAGCCCTATAGTCCACAGGCCATCGCGGCCCGTGCACCGCTCGGACTCTGTACTCTTTGCATGCGCGACCAGGCGTACTGGTTGACGAAAATGCCATTGGTGTTCGACATCTTCGTCGAGCCCCACTGTCCACAGCGCGTGATGCGACAGTTCGGCCTACGTCAGGTCTTCCCTATGCCCATAGAGGTCGTTGTGCCGCGCGATGTGCACCGGTAAGTACAACTGCGATCTTTGTTTAGTAGTACCACTCTTTAATGTACTCTAATGCACTCTCTGCAAATAGGTATAATCGTAGGGGACAGGCAGCCGGCGCTCAGTGGTATCCCCGACTGCAGCGGTACGTGGAGGACTGGTTGTTGGCGACGGAGGATGTCGTCGACGAGTTTCGTGCACACACTGAGGAGCATTACCTAGCATACCTCAGGTGGTACCAGCCTCGAACCCGCATACGCGTAACGTTCACCCCAGGTGATCCTCAGCCACACGTCGCTGCTACGACGGACACGTATCCTACACACCGTGACCAGGACTACTTTCGCGCGGTAAGTCACTTTATCTTTGTACTTTGTCATTCCCTTTCTAGGTAGCCACGGTTCTAACACATAATCAAATCACATTTGAAATAGGCCGACGCAGCGCGACAGATTCAGGGTGATGTCAACGCGGCGTTCGGACGGTTGGACAGTGGGATCGTGCTGACTGCGGACGAGCAGAGAACGACCTTCGGGAGGATTCGTCAGGCGTTGCACACAGTGCTTCGTGCGCTCACTTGTCGCGCGGCTGGCGCGGTACCTCCCGTCTATATACAGCAGCAGCAGCCACGGCCAGCAGGAACAGGACGAGGAGCAGGAGTGCGCCCACAGGGTTCCAGTCAGCCATCTGGCCCCTCTAGAGGTAAATTCTACTAACCTTCCGTTCATAATATGTTTTCTTGTACGACATACACCGTTGTACATCAATATGCTTCCCTGCAGCCTTCGCTACACCGTACCTACATCCCTCTGGAGCTAGCACATCGACGCATGGAGTGTACCACACACGACCACACGCGCAGCTGGGCATGACAAGTGCCCCCGGTGCCACCACAGGAGGTCCTTCAGGTTATATCAAAGTTTACTTTTCTCTTGCAAAATTTCGATTTGCAATAATCAATAATTTGGTGTACATTGTTCCACTCTACAGCGCCATCGATGTTTGCTGGCGCTGGCTCCTCCACGCAGGGCGTACGTGACAGCGGTTGGGCACCGGGTCCTTTCGAGGGGGACGACTTAGAGGACGAGGACGAGGACGAGGGCGAGGACGAGGGCGAGGAGATCCACGAGATACTAGCTGCCTCGCAGCTCGAAGGAGCTCCGCCACCACAGACACAGGACCCACCGGTTGCCACACCCATGCAGACGACCCGCGCTGGCCGTGCTGTACCACCAGACCGGTTGACGTACTCCCAGGGACAGGTGCGAGCGCAGGGTAGGAAGTCGAAGAGACCTAGAGGTTACGGTCCGGGCTCGTAGTACTTTGTGTCTGTAATAGTTTGTCTGTTGTATATAATGTTTTATTAATTCTACGTTTCCTGATGAAACTACTTTACTTCGTTTACGCTCATCGATCAAACGACGTATTCCTCACGATCTACGTTTCTGACGAATCTGATCAAAAATATGAATTTTTGAGTGTCAACTTCACGACGAAAGTACATTCCGAGCGGTCACAACCGAACACACATTAACTATCATACAAACCTATTGATATCCAACTAGCGATGCAACTACTGTGTGAGGACGGCGCGGCCAGGGAGCGGCGACAGTATGCGCCTAGGAAATAGTGACGGCAGCCGGTACTCACATAAAAATTGATTTCGAAAATTAATTTTTCTAAATCAATTTTTTAATTTTTTTTCGGCTTGTTGGTCCGGACTGTCTGGATAGGGTCTGGACGGTCCGGACTATATTAGCGCTAAATACCGCCCTCTAGTTGGGCGGCAAGCCAAAAACCGCCCTCTCAGAGGGCGGCAAGGGGACCGCCTGTAAAATGGCCGGCCCCCGGGCGTATTTTGCAGGCGGCCCCCTTGCCGCCCTCTGAGAGGGCGGTTTTTGGGAGGCCGGGGGGCCGCCTGCAAAATGGCTGACGGCCGTCGGCGGGGGGCCAACGGCCGTCAGCCACGTCATAAAATCGCCCTCTGGGAGGGCGATTTAAAAATTAGAGGGCGGGAGTCTATTTTTGCAATTTTTTCAAACAAAAATCTATTTTTACAAATCTTTTAATAAATAAATATAAAAATCAAAAAAATTCTCGTAACACATTGAATTTACGCCCATTTCCAGCCCAATCTGACGAAAAATAAGTTGGGCAAGGCCCGCTCCGCCTCGAGCTCGGCTTCGCAGGCTCGCCGTCGTCCTCCGCTCGGCTCCCCGACCACCCGGGGCACCACCGCTGCCACGGCCTCGCCCCGCTCCCCGCAGCCGCCGTCGTCACCACCGCAGCGGCCTCGCTTTGCTCTACATTGCCTTGGACAGCTGCGCCTCTGCGCTGTCTCCCTCCCACGTATCTTTGCTTCGCCACCGGCACCGCGGGGCGGCCTTGCTCCTGGTACGCGTCGCCGCCGCCAAGCCCGGCCTCAATCAGGACCGACGCCGACCGTTTTCCTAGCGGCAATTTGTATAGGCGGCAACGCCGCCGCCGTCGTCGTCACCTCGAGCCATGCTGGGCACATCGCTCGTTACCGTATCTGGCCTCAACTTGCGCCGGAATTGCAGCCGTCGTCATCCCCTGCCTCGATCCACACCGGCACGACAGGGCAATTAATTGCGGCAACAAGCTCCTGAGGCCTAGGCAACAATGAACTTCCAGTTCAACATGTTTATCGGGAAGTTTGCGGCTAGAAGGGCTTTGCCTCGTACGACCACGATCTGGAATAGGTAAGGTGTGTGGATTTGGGTTGTTGATTTATTTTCTGGTATTCACCTTGTTTTTATTGGCATTGAGCATCTGAAATCTTCAATTTGAATCTTTGAGTTGTAATTTTCTATGAGCACAGTAATTCTAATGAAGATTTGAGATGCTTAATGTCACAATATTGGAAATTACTGCGAAATGGTTCAGTTCATGATTCAGTTTAACAATGCCTTGATTTTTCAAGAAATTATAATTGTTCATATGGTGTTTTTGCATCTGGCGGCTGCACCGAAGGTTCGGTTTAACTTCTTGCAAGAGACCAGTAGTTCCAGGAGCAGAGCAACTAGTGTTCCAGCTGAAATCGTGTGCGGTACTCTTGCTTGACCTGTGCGCATCTGCCTGATGTTACATATACATGGCTGTTTTTCCCCAATAGTTGGATGACTTGATGAATCGATGTTTAACTTCATCTTTTGCAATGACAGGGGGAAAGAAATTCCAGCCATTTACCCAGACAATATTTGTAAGGGAAATAATTTCCGGTTGTATAGAAAGTGTTTTTTTGGTGACCTACAAATTACATGTGTTAAAATATTTGTAGGTGGTGACAAAATAATGCTTACGTATTCTCTTGCTAATTTGTTTTATGCCTTCCAGATTTTCTATCAAATGTGATTGTAGTTATTGGTGGGGATTTTTTGGATCCTTTCCATTGCTCTCTCAGCTATATATATATATATATATATATATATATATATATATATATACACACACACATGAGTATATGGGCCTAATGGGTCTGAACACACACACTCTTATACATACTCAGCCCAACACTCCTCCTCAAGATGGGTGATAGATATCTATCATATCCATTTTGTTACACGAAGACATACACTCTTGAACACCTAAAGCTTTTGTTAGATAGTCGGCTACTTGTTCCCATTCATAACAAAGATCAACTTCAAAATCCCCTCATCTAGTCTTTCCTTGATAAAGAAACGATCTATCTTCACGTGCTTTGTTTGATCATGTTGAACTGGATTGTTAGCGATGTTAATAGCTGACTTATTATCACACCACAACTTCATGGGAGTATTCATTGGCAACTTCAACTCAGATAGAAGATTTCTCAACCATAACAACTCACTCAAACTCACTGACATTGCCCTGTATTCTGCCTAAGCAGGTGAGTGAGACACTACTGGTTGTTTCTTACTCCTCCAAGATACCAAATTGCCACCAACAAATACACAATAACCAGAGGTTGACCTCCTATCATCAAGGTTGCTAGCCCAATCTGCATCACAATAGCCCTCAACACCTAAATGTTCATTTCTCTTGAACCATAGGCCTTTGCCCAGAGTCCCCTTCAAATATCTCAAGATCCTATACACAACATCCATGTGACCACGTCTAGGGTCATGCATGTATCAACTCACAACACTTACGGCATAAGTTATATCAGGCCTTGTGTGACACAAATATATCAACCGTCCCACAAGTCTTTGATTACTCTCCTTATTCACTGGATCACCTGATTCAGCACATAGCTTATGGTTTTGCTCTATTGGTGTAGAGGTCGTCCGATAACCGAGCATACCAGTGTCACAAAGCAAATCCAATGCATATTTCTGTTGTGAAAGAACTATCCCTCTAGGGGATCTTGCAATCTCGATGCCCAGAAAGTATTTTAATTGGCCTAGATCCTTCACTTCAAATTCCTTGCTTAAGTTTTCCTTTAATCTAGTTATATCCATGGAAACATCTCCTGTGATGATCATGTCATCAACATACACAACAAGGATAGTTATATGACATCCACTACGGCGATAGAATACCGTGTGATCTCCATTACACTACCTATACCCCATACCACACATTGCATGCCTGAAACGATCAAACCATGCCCTTGGCGATTGTTTGAGACCATATAAAGACGTTCTGAGTCTCAACACCTTTCCTCTAGTTTGTGATATAGCAAACTTGGTGGAATTTCCATATAAACTTCCTCCTGAAGGTCCCATGTAGAAATGCATTCTTAACATCCAACTGGTACAATGGCCAATCAAGGTTGGCTGCACAAGAGATCAAGGTTCTCATTGTGCTCATCTTTGCAACAGGTGCAAATGTTTCATCATAATCAATTCCATAAGTTTGGCTATATCCTTTAGCCACAAGTCTTGCCTTATACCTCTCAACTTTTCCATCTGGGTTCTGCTTCACAGTGTATACCCACTTGCAATTGACCACCTTCTTCCCGTTTGGGAAGGACACAAGATCTCATGTCTTGCTTCTCCCAAGTGCTTCTAACTCCTCCATTATAGCTTAACGCCATCTTGGATCTTGCTTTGCTTCTCTCCAATCCTTCGGGATTGCCACTGAATTCAGTGATGCGGCAAAGGCCTTGTATGTAGGTGACAATAAAGAGTACGATACATAGTTAGCTATGTTGTTCTCATCACCACCTTCATCTTCATTTTCAAAGCCATATCTATGTGGCGGTTTTCCTGCCGTGCTTCTTGTCCCCTTTCTTATAGCAATAGGCAAGTCAGGTTCTTCTCCTCCTTCTTCAAATTCTTCTCCCCCTAACTCATTAGACACCTGTACATGACTTAGATGATCTGACATTTGCTCATCAACCTCAACATCTTGAGATTGTTGCTGCTCGACTTGTGGTGTCAATGGAAATCTACTTCTTCTCCGTATGTAAACATGTAGATTCTCTTCTTCACGAGGCTTTCTCCGTTCTTGTTCACAAATAAGATCATCCACATGACAAGGAACAAAACCAACCACAATCTTCATGCTCCTTGATTGATCATCCTCTTTGGAGCTCAACATCTCACACTCTCTCTCTTGACTGTAATCTTCATTAGTTGGATTGTCAAGATCAATAAATAAGGAGCTCAAATCCGTCTTTTCCCCATAAAATGGAATAGATTCTTTGAAAGTCCCATCCATACTTACAAAAGTTTGTCGCTGGGATGGACTCCAACATTTGTAACCCTTCTGGCCTGATGAGTAGCCTATAAAGATGCACTTGATCGCTCGAGGATCTAATTATGATCTCTGACAAAGCATGTGCACCCAAAAACCTTTGGTGGAACAATAAACTCATTCTTCCCAAATATCATTTCATACGGGGTCTTCATCCCTAGTATCCTCGATGGTGTACGGTTAATAAGATATGTGGCCATCATAACTGCCTCACTCCATAAAAACTTGGGCACATTCATCATAAACATAAGTGAGCGAGCTATCTCCAAAATATGGCGATTCTTCCTTTCAGCAACTCCATTTTGTGGAGAAGTATCAGGACAAGAGGTTTGATGCAATATTCCTTCCGCTGATAGGAAGCTACCAAACTCATTGTTTATATACTCTCTCTTCCATTATCAGTTCGGATAAACTAAATATGAGTATTAAATTGATTTCTGATACATGCATAGAAATTTTGAAAACATTTAAGCACCTTACTTTTATGCTTCATAAGATATACCCATGTCATGCGAGAGTGACAATCAATAAAAGTAACAAAGTACTTCATTCCACTCACAGAGGCCACTAGCGAGGTCCACACATCAGAGTGTATCAACATGAAGGGTAATACACTTCGAAGCCCCCTACTTATATATGATGCCCTTGTGTGCTTTCCAAACTCGCAAGCATCACATACTAATTTGCATTTGTCTACCTTACTCAAAACATAAATGCCCCAATCGGCAATGCAAAAGTAATACCTTAGCTTCTTCACTTGCAACAGTAGTCAACGCAAGGCACACCGCTTCACTTGTTCCTCTTCGATCTAAATACCAAAGTCCATCATGCCTGACCCCCGTCCCCAATCTCTTTCCAGTTCGTCTTTCCTGAATTATACAATTCTCACGATCAAGGGAGATTCGACAATCCATATGGTCAACCAATGAACTTATTGAAACCAAATTCACCGGGAAAGAAGGAACATATAAAACTGATGACAAAGTAATCGATGGAGTACATTGTACCGTACCCACACCCTTGACGGGATAAGAAGTTCCATTAGCAATTTGGATTGTCTCTCTATGTGTATATGGGTATGGTGTATAAGATGCAAATTCTCTACACATACCTGTAATGTGTCTAGATGCACCCGAGTCTAGTATCCAATTTGAACAAGAATTTTGTATGGACATAAGTGCTTGATGTGATATACCTGAACTTAACTGAGCAAAGTTCGCATTACTGTCACTTGTAGGTACTCTCCCTTGATCTTGCCTTGAATCTTCCATAGTCTTAGAAGGCCCTTCTTCTACAGTGATCATATTAGCCTTGTGATTACTCCTATTTTCATAGCCTCTTCCTCCATACCCTCTTCCTGCATAGCCTCTTCCTCTTCTTGCTCCACCTCTATTAACCCCTCTTCCCCTTCCATAGTTAAACTTACGTGGTGCCCGACAGTCACGAATAAGATGTCCCGTTTCACCACAATTGAAACACTCCCTAGTGTCATTGCCTCCTGTGACTGTATAAGCAGGAGGGGTTGGAGGTGGTGTGGCACTTGGCAACACCTTCCTTCTAAGCTCATCCTGTAACATAGCTACTATAGCTTCATCCAAAGTGGGAAGAGTGGATTGATGGAACGTTGCAGCTCTCCTTCCTTCAAATTCTGGATTTAGACCTTTTAGGAACTCAATAACCCTCCTACGCTCTATCCACTTCTTCACTTTGGCTATGCAATTCGAATGCTCCAACCCAATAGGATCATAGTGATCTAAATCAGACCACAAACGTTTTAATTCTGCAACATATTCCTCCACGGAGTGTTTGCCTTGTTTTAAATCAGTTATTCTCTTTTGTATCTCTACCATTAGCATCACATTACCTTCTCCTGAATAGAGCTTTGATAAAGTTTCCCATACCTCAATTGCACTTGAGATGGTCTCAACCGTTGCAGTGATGGCAGGCGATAATGAAGTTAGTAACCAAGCCACCACCAGTGAGTTAGTGGAGCTCCAAGTCCTCCATTCTGCACTTGACTTGTCCACCGGCTCTTTTGTTCCTCCCGTAACAAATCCTTCTAACCCCTTTGTCTTCAAGATTAGTAATGCTCTCCTTGATCAGCTCAAGTAATTTTTAACACCCTCCAACTTAATTTCATTTTTCATCAACTCCATCCTCTGTACTGGCTCTACATGAGGGACAATTGCATTGCCTGCAGCTGGAGCTTCAGTCCTTTTCTCGATGAGCAGATCAACCAATTTTCCAAGCATTTGCTCAATTCCTTGATTTTCTGCTATCCTGTAATTTTCACAGCAAAAACAGCCCCCTTGTCTCCAAATAGCAGTCCAACCACCAAATACCAGCCTCTGCTTCACTCACTCCTCACCTTCTGTAGTTTTGCCTCCACGCCACAAGCCCCCACCAAAAATCAGCACACACTGCTATTTCTCTCCAGGAAATGGCACTGCTATAGTGCTATTCCTCTCCCCCAATCTACAGATAGGAACAGATCACGTATCCTCTCTCCACTGAAATCTTGAGCTCTGCACTCTACAGCAACTCCTCTTTGTGCCTCCAAGAGCACCGATCTGCAACAGCATTGGTTGCTTCTCTCTCCCAAGCCTGCTATTACCATCCTCACGTGCTCCAGAACCTAGGAGCTTCCTTGCTTCCCAGCCGAACCCTGCCGTCGTCAGCCTGTCCTTCAGCTGTTCACCACCGCCATTCCAACCTGAGCTCTGATACCATGTAGTTACTGGTGGGGATTTTTTGGTTTGGAAGTCTCTAGATCCTTTCCATTGCTCTCTCAGCTATATATATATATATCTACACATGAGTATATGGGCCTAATGGGCCTGAACACACACACACTCTTATACATACTCAGCCCAACAGTGATCAAATGAATACATCTCTAATCTTAAGTGTACCTTCTTTTACTCACTGCTAAATGGTTTTACCAAGCCAGGAAACTGCAGAAGAAACAATAGGACAGAAAGAAGATATGTGGAGCAAACTACTCCCTCTGACCCAAAATATAGTAACTTTTAGCATTCAAAATTTGCTCCAAATGTAACTTCTCCGCCTATATTCTCTTCTCAACCAATCACAATCTTTCATCTTTTGATTTCTTCACCTACTTCCTCTTCTCAACCGATCACAATCTTCCCTCATTTAATTCTACCTACTTCTTTAATATCCGTTTCCAACCCAAAAGTTCTTATATTTTGGGATGAAGGGGCGCTTATAGGTGAGGGTAAATATCATTGCTCTCCTCATCTATTAATATGCATCCTTGCTATGGTTATAGAACAACTATTGAGGAACCATGAAATGTCAAAATTATTGCACTATAAAAATTTTATGTAACTTGACAACCCTTTAGAGCACTGGTTTCGTCAAAGCTGATATAAACTCCAAGGCATTCATTCTTCTCATTGATATTGGATACACTCTGTATCAAAGACAATTGTACAAACTTCCTTGCAGATACAAGTTGTGGTATCTGAAAATTTCCCAACAACTGCAAATTACTTTTCAGTAAACCACTCAAACATTGAATATTTATGACAAAAGTAATCAACGAGGTACTAGAAAAACTGACAATAATAGGAAAACATATTGAGGCATACATCAGTTTGTAGCTGTGGTGCAACACATGCACCTGGCAAAAAGAGAAGATCTTGGCTTCTGCTTTCCTTTGCTTCTAGGGGAACTAACGATGGTACTGTTGTTTGGAAATGGTTCCTGTTCCTTCAATGGAGACCGCATACCAATACTTTCCCCTGTCATTAAGCTTTGGAGTGGTTTCTTGTTTCTTACAGAATGGTTAGGTATTGTGAAGTCCCCTCCTTCCTGTTCCCTGGGGCTCAGCAGTGGACTCTTTTCATATTCTTCGTCAGCATCATCTTTAACTTGCATCAGAGAGATGCTAGTCATGGGGATGCACTCAACTACTTTGCTATGCTGTTCATTCGAGAAGCTGAAAGAAGTCATATTTTCTACCATCTGAAGCAATGGAGTCTCTTCACTGGCATCTCTTCTTGGAGCTGGTGTCTGTAGCAGATATCCTTCCTGACTAGTCTTATCAGTATTCGCAATGATTTTCTTTTGGTTGGATTCAGCAGGAAAGTCTACCTTCACTATGACTTTCTCCAGATTCGGTTCAGAAGTAAAACCTATGGCTGTAGTAGATGCGCCGTCTTTCTCCTGTTCAGAGCCATGAGGAAGTAATATGTCTGTCTTTGAACTGTTTTCCACTAACGGCATGCAACTGCTAATAAGGCCACTATTCTCAAATTTCACAACTTCAGGATCTTCAAGCAGCATCTGTTGAGGCTTGTCAAATTGTGAGACGGCCAGAGTATCTTGTATATCTGTAGACTTTACTTCATATGTGGAGATGATGGTCTCTTCATTACTGTATGGACTATCAAATGTTAGATCTCTCTTGTGAAAATCTTCTATCAATTGGAGAGGAGATGATGGTCCATATAATCCTTCTCTTACCTCTGTCTGCACCTTTTCTTCATTCACAATAGGAAGATGATAGGATTGAAATGAGCCTAAGCCTATAAAATCTTTTCCATTGACTTCAACAAGACTGACTACATCGTGGTTGCTGTCAGGCTCCTCTTCATTGGAATTATCTGCTGGATTCTTCACTGCAGCAACTTTGGTACCTCGCTCTTGCTCTGTATGTGTTCTTTCAATAACATTATGCTCCTCTGTCCCAAATACAGAATCCAATATCTCTCCTGCTACAGCATTTCCCCTCTTATTTAGTTCATGTTTCTCCAGTTCTATGGCATCTGCTGCACTTGTATCTGTTAAAGATGACTGGAACTTTGAAACAACTTCACCAATATCGAGAGCACCACATGTATCTTCATCCTGGTTTTTCAATCCATGGATCTTCTTATCTTCATCTATTACTTCACAGCTTCCTATCACAGTTTCTACTGTTGTTCTTTGGCTTAATTCACAGATATCCTCCTCTTCTGGTATGCCGCCTATGTCATTCTTAGATATATTTAGGTTGGTTTCATCTTCTGGTCGCACATGTGATGAATGACTTCTACTTGTAGGCTCATCTTCTATGACAATCTCCTTTATATCAGAATCATCAGCATCAAGATAATCAGTGATAATTGTTTCTGTTGATGATGTAATTCCTCCTTGCATTGGCATCGATGGATTCTCTACTGTTGATACCCCAGTCTGTCCTTGTTCTTGCCTTTCAATTGTATCTTGTCCAATTAGATCAGCACCCATCCCTGATTCCTCATCTTCTAGTGGCCCTTCGATATTTTCCTTAAACAATGATTGGGAATTACCTGCGTTAATTTCTTCACATCTCTCTGTTGTCTCACGTACATGTTTGGTTTTTTCAACAAATGTTGAATTGTCCTTGTTGCTTGTCGTATCTTCAAATGTGGTGCTGACAGGGGCAGTTGTTTCTGTCGAATTTGTGGCTGTTTGAGTTTCCTTGTTCAATGGTTCATCTGTACCAGATTTCTTGATTTTGTTATAATAATGTTATAGGAAAAAGGGCCAAAATTCAGAGCACTGCTTGCATGTTTTTTTTACTAATCTATTTTATATTGTGAAATGCGACATGATTTTGGTAAGGGGTAGCAACTACCTTCCCATATAAGTACCAACTTTACACTCTTACTGAAAGCAACTACCTGCCCTTTGTTCTATTCCATACTAGAACCATTATTTATGATATTTCCTAATAAATCATGCTTCTTAAATGGCTGTGCTAATTGGGTATAAGATGATATAAAGATAACAAAACAATCTAGCTAAAAAACCAAATCAGGTGACTGGACTTACCTCGAATTGATGGTAAATTACTACTCTGATCATCATCTTGTGTTAATAAGTGATCCTGAAGTGAATCCCTGTTCTTATCATCCAAGTCTTCGTTCTTAATGGACGAATCCCTCTGTATTGTGACCATTTGCCCATTTCCACCATTTGGTATGGCAGGGTCCTTTAAGAGCTTTGACTTGTCTAGATCTTTGGTGCCATCCTTTCCCTTGTCTAATATAAATACAGATTAGTGATCAAAGATTCACAATGGTGATTCATCATCTCCAAAATAACTTATTTTGAGTTTTAATTAGATTACTATGCTTCTTACCATTTGTGTTGTTTAGGCTAGGTGAGACATCCAAATGGTCAATGGTTCTGTCAAAACCCTGAGCTGTCTCTTCTGGTACTGATCATAGCAAAAGAAGCTAATTAGTCCTATATTTCAAGTCATTTCTAGATAGAAGATAAAATTTCGCATAGTTCATACCTTGTTGACTGGTGACATTGTTGTTGCCCATCTCATTACCCATCACACTTTCAGCTCAAACTCTGAAACACTAAGAGGTAAGAGCAATCAAAACAGTCCTTTAGTCAGACCAAGCTCATTCTGGAACAGAGGCTATTAAAACATAACGGAAGCGCCAGTGAGCACTACATACCATGATGGTGGCAGACACTTCAAGGTTAGCTAAAGAGAGTGCACTAGGACAGCACAATTCCCCTGTGAGCCTCCTAGCATTTGTACTGCAGGGAGCACATTAGGAAAAACAAGTTTTGTGGGTCACCATTTCCTCTCTATCATAAGAAAAGTTGAGGAAATTAAAGTCAGAGATCTGATGAGATGGCCTAATAATCTTTGAATTATATCTTTCATCAATGACTAAATTTGTTTAAGACTACAGTTTAGTGCATTGTAGTAGGAAAGCTGAACCCTTTTTTGTTCAAAAATCATAAAGGCTTGTTCATATTTGGGGCATGATTTAGCATGGTGGCTTTATGCTTTTTAACTGACACAAGGATAAAATTTAATTGCTTGCAGTGCTCTTATATATTGGTTGTATTATTTCACTGTTATGCCAATCTGTTCTTGTGAATCGGCATGTTCACAGGAAATGGAAGTTACTGGATTTAATCAGCTAAAGAGACATGAAAACATGGACCATTATGCAGAAACAGGAGTTCATTTACTTTCTGTAAATTATGTTGATGAGTTCCCATAATACTTTCACCAAATTGGATAATAGAAATCCTATACCTTCTTTCAACAAAATGTGATCGTGCAGTCCTGGAGCTTTCAAAAAAGAAGAAGTCATCGCATCCTGTCCTTCCCTAGATGGAAGATGAGGTTCGATTAAACTTTTGCCCTGAATACCCATAGGTGAAACACAGTGATATTGATGCTTTTCTGTCATGGATAGATAATTTGTTGAGTTTTTGTTGTACATCCTTCCCCTCCCAAATTGGTACATAAAAATTCTTAATTCATATGTGTAATATATATTGTAGGGGCTCTCCCGTTTTCAGTCAGAAAAGATGTGATGACCCAGAGCTGCATTTCTTTCAACCAATCAAGCTTTCGGCGCATGTTTCATGGTTTAAGTATGCCAACAGACCTATTGGATTCGTCTTGAGTCAAGCTCCCTGTCTCATGGTCTTCTTTCTGAAGTAGGTTTCTTTGGCTCTAAAAGCTTGGATCCAGTTGAGTTGGAAGGGGACATGAACCTTTGGTGCTGTTAAGTTTTTGATGTAATCATGGCCTACACGTCCTCCTCTTTCTGCTGCCACCCTGACTTCCACAGGGCCCTTCTTGCGCTGCTAGTTTAGCACAGGTTGGAAGTGGATCTCCACCTAACACTTTTTCCCTTAGAAAATCTGTGTATGATTGCTATCAACAGCTATCAATCTTGCATGCAGTTGTTTACTGGTTGTAACTCCTGGCTATAACCTTTTGTTCATCCAGCTCCAAGTAAAAAAAGTTTGGTATGAATAGGATTTTGAATTGTTCCTATGAATTGATTAACGGGGGATGCGGTCGTCTCATCTACTGCTCGGAGTTATTTGCAGTTCTGGCACACCTGTTTTCATGTTTTGCAGTCAGTCCCAACAGCATGGCTACATATGTCTGCTAATCAACCAATAATATTTTCCTATTTAACTGCTGGCAATGGAACTGCTCAATATATTGGCAACGCCATTAGCCGATGGTCATGTTTGGTTCACTGTCCAAACTAATTGGGGTGGGCATACGGTCAGAGCAAACAATTTGATCTGGTCTTTTCGGTCTTTTGGAAACTTCGGTCTTATAAAACTGAAGACCAAAATACAGTGCAAAATAGTCAAAAGACCGAGCTATTTGGCTTCGGTTAACTCGCTTTGGTCTTTGGTCACCAAAATAGCCGAGATCTGTGGGCGGTGGCAGCAAATGGAACAGAGCAATGGTGGCCACAGCCGGAACGGAGAGGCGCTGATGGGCGGTTGGCAGCGGCGGCCATGGCTGAGCCCTACGGCTTGTGGACAGTGGAGTGTTGCCTGGGTGTGGGCGATGGCGCGATAATGCTTCCGATCGGAAGCCCGACAGAAGCCAAAAAATCAGGCGTGTACTCTCCCTACCCCTCTCTCCCGCTCGGCTTTCTCCACCGCGCCACGGACACGCAAGAGGGTAGCGTCCTGACCTCCACCAGGACCACCATTGAGAACCCCACGTCCCCCCTCCCCCCTTCTTTCGGCCTCGTCCTCCGCCGATGGCAAAGCCACCTCCGTCTGGGACGGTGCTCGCCGGTTGCCGCAGCCCTCTGTGCCACCGTTGCCAACGTCCTCCAAGAGCTCGTGCATCCTCCAGTCATCGGCAGAGGCGTCGGAGCTCTCCGATTCGGCCTCCTCCTCCGTTGCTGTTGCCACTCGTCGTCATAGAGTCCAAATCCAGACGAGGGTGGGGGGTTGACTTAGTTAGGGTTGACGGTTGGTGGAGTAGGTTTTACATGCTGTTGTTTCCGTTAACCGAGACAAATGACCAAATTAATCGTACTAAATTTGATTAGTAAGAGATGATGACCGAATTAGGTTAGTTCGGTTCGTTTCGGTCAATTATGCCCATCCTTGCAAACTAATCACACCATAAAAACAACAATTCAAATGGAAAAGTAGATTCAATTTGTTTTGTTAAAAAGGCATTGCTAATATTCTGGTATAGGTCCACAAAAGCCTATAAGCTAGCAACATTTTTTAGATAAAGGAAGCTTTTCATTAATCTCAATCGATTATATCGAGGTGATATAATTGCACTGAGAATACTCCTGGCCTCTGCATAACTAAGATATACACAACCAAACTCACACACACACCCAAATGATAAACCACAAAGGGTAACAAGGAGAATAAAGGACCATCAATCCTAAGACTAGATTATCAACCATGTTCCTGGGTAAAAAACTCCTTGACCACCTTCTCCAACTGTTGACACGCCGCAACCATGAGGTCCTGCAAACTAAGTTTCTGAAAAATAACCCATGTATGAAGCCAATGGGTAAGTAAAAAAATAACCTATAAAGGGGAGAAGATAACTTTTTTTAATCAAAAACCACATCATTCTTGCATAACCAAACCGACCAACAAGTGGTAGTGCCCCTAACAAGACAACTGATTTCATGTCATTTTGTAAGCCACCTAACCATCCCCCACACATATGCGCTACACTACACGGTGGAGACAGCCCTGAGCTACTTCTATCGTGGAACAAACAGAATGGGCAAGGCAACATTCGTACAAAAGATGTCTAATTGTCTCATCTTTGTGACAAAAACAACAATTCCTACTACCTTGCTAGTTTCTTCTGGCTAAATTATCCTTTGTCAATACCATTCCACAGCATAAATACCAAAGAAAAATCTTGACTTTTAGAGGCAGTTTCAGTTTGTAAAGGCCCTTGTTTACATTAGGAACATCAGAGTGTACTAGAGCAAGATAATGAGATTTCATCGAAAACTCCCCCTTTGGGGTTAAGTTCCATCAAAATTCATCTTGCTCCTAACTTGGATGTACATTAGTGATGCGAAGCAATAAATTATTCCCCGCCACTAATTTTGATCCTATTAGGTCTCTTCTCCATGAAAAATTTGGAGGATTGGTTTAGAAGACATCTGCAATAGTAGCTTGTTTATACCTAACAATGTTGTACATGTAAGGGTACTGATTCCTCAGAGGTACATTTTCCAACCATTATCTTCCCAAAACCTAAATTGGGAGCTGTCATACCCCGCCCTAGCACCACTTACAGTGACATCAGAGAGAGTGCGCCGGAGGAAATCAACGTGAACCGACTCCCACGGAATCGCGATGCCGGTACCAGTCCCAGGAAACATAGCTAGTACCCGCGATCAACCGAGATGCACCATTGCAATCCTTATAATAGATTATACCTTTATAAGTTGTGACTTTGGGTAAACCCTGATAAGCAACCTTCAAACAAAACAGTAGCAGCAGAACGATGGTGTAGCTAGAACCCAATCTGCAAGCAATGGCTTGGGTCTAGGAAGAAACCCTAAACTTCAGCTTCAACTTTCTGGAGGGGAAAAACAACGATTGAGTACTTACGTACTCAGCAAGCACTTGGAAATGTGAGTATGCAGACTTCAAAGGAAGACTAGTATTTATTTCGCAAAATTTTCTTTTGAAACGTTTTCAAAACTGTAAGGGTGGTTTATTTAGCTGGAAAGAGGCTCTCGCCTCGATCCTGTCCACGAATTGCTTTGCAACAACTTAAGCGGACGAAACAAATTTTAGTTAATTAAAGTTACCAGTTGTAACACCCTGCCCTCCAGAACCGCACAGCCCAGCCCAACCGACGGGCGGGCCCACTTACACATAGCACCCCACTTACACTTTCGTCCTCGCTTCGTGTAAAAGGGTTAACCCGGAAGTACTATGGTTGGAGGGACAAGGCCTTATAAGTTGGTTCAACCCTTGCTCAACTAGCAAGGTGGTACTAATCATGTGCACACCGCACTCATGGGCCATATGGGCCATATCCTAATTGGGCCAGGATGTCACACCAGTCAAGCCTATTCCTATATGTAACGCCCCCGCCCTAGCACCACCTACGGTGACACCAGAGAGGAAGCGTCGCAGTAGATTGACGTGAACTAACTCCCACGGAACCACGATGCCAGTACCAGTCCTAAGAAACCTTGATGGTACCCGCGTCTACGGAGATGTACCATAGCAACTATATATATATACCTTATAGGAGGTCACACCTTCGGAACGACTACAAGAATGTAACCGGCAAGCAGAGAAACAACAGTGAAATGACAGCGCAGCGAGAATCCAATCCATAAGCAACGGCTTGGGATTAGCAAAGAAACCCTAGTCTTCACTTCAACTTCACTCTTCCTGAAGAAGGGAAAAAAGGAATGGACTGAGTACATACGACTCAACAAATCACAGGAAAAGTGAGTTATGCAGGCTACCAAAGAAGGCTGGGGCTTATTTCACAAACCTTTTTATTTGAAAACACTTTCAAAACTATGTGGGTTGTCTCAGATGTAGTTGGAAAAAGGCTCTCACCTAGATCCTATCCGCAAATTGCTTTGCAACAACTCAAGCGGACGCAATATATTTTATTTGATTAAAGTTTTCTAGCCAAATCTAATCCCAAACCGGCTGTCTGACCATGACACTGGCTCAAGGGGGGGGTCTGCCCTCAGGCAGCTTTCCACTCTATTCATATATTAGTTTATTTTCACTTTCGTCCTTTCTAGGACATCATCTCATTTTTTTTCTATTATTTTCCTTTCACTTCGTCCTGTTTAGGACATCATCTCATCTCATGCGGCTCCTCGAGCCATCCATAATCTCCATCTCAAACATACACTGTTTCCACTCGAGAAGCCTAATCTATGATGCCATTCGACATCCCGGGTCACACAGCCCCGTTTCAGACCACTTAGGTCATCCAGCAACCACCAAGGCTGATTCTGGTAGCGACTCCCATCCCACAAACCACTTTCACAAAGCACTGGCAAACAAATCTACGCTAGAGGAACTATCTCACATCGCCCATGACCATGGGCACGGCTGTTCGAACAGTTTATAACCTTTGCAAAGGGTGCACGCTTTACCCACACAACGCGAGCTTACTTCCCGCACTCATCGGCTGGGAAGGTTCGCGACAAGGCTTTTCCAAAGCCTGCCCAGGATAGCATGTTGCCCTATAAAAGGGTCCTAGACCAAGTACCAGGAACTCATTTCTTGTACTTAGGGATGGGGGTATATTGCCCTCTTGGCACCCAGCCGATCCCACATTTATTAGCAACCGAACGATCCTTGGAACACTAGTTACTCAGCCAAGGGCGTCCCATTCCACCTGTGTAGTCATACTGTGAGATGCTCAGATGAAATTCCCCAAAGAAACGGTCCTTATATGAGAATACGAAGCGCCACCACACAGGTGGTCACCTTGCATCGCGGGTTTTCGCAAACCATCTTTATTTTGCAAACACGTCGACATCTCATGTCGGGTTTTCAAAACTTTCGAAACCCTATTTTTCCACATCGACAAGCAATTGTATTGGAGGTGGGACCATCGGAATCCATACTCAGAGAGTACGGTCACCGAGGTACCATGGGGTGGAGTGACAAGGAATAGGATTCCAACATCCTACCAGATTTATGCAACTACTGGGTAGGTCCATCGGTTCGTCACGCAAACCGAGGCCGATCAATTTAATGTGCACACTAATAATGCTATTTTGCAAACAAATCATTTTCAATTTAGGGGCAATATGGTCAAGGAGTGACTTGCCTCAATCTTCGTCTTCAAACTTAGCAAAAATCCAATGTCTGATGATATCCGAAACGTTGACTAAGCGCAAAACTAGGGAAAACACACAAAACCATAGAAATAAAATATTATTATTATTAACTAATAGTGCCATAAGGTAGATCTCAATTTTAGAAAATTTTTGAGACTTGAATGGGGTCGATCGGAGTTATGGATAAAAAGATATGGATTTTTGAAGTTTAAATGATTTTCTAGAAAAAGAAAAGGTTTAATTGAATTTTGGAAAAGGAATATTCTTCTAGAATATTCTTTGGTTGACAAGTGGGGCCTAATGTCAGTGGGGGAGAGAGAGACTGAGGGGTGTTGCCCACATGTAGGTGACAAAGGGCTAGTGGGGCCACATGCCAGTGGGTATGGATTTATCGGAGGGATTTTAAATAAAAAGGGCCCACATGTCAGTGGAAGTGAGAGAGAATAGGAGGTTGGGTCCACCTGACAGAGAGAGAGAGAGTGGGAGGGGACCACATGTCAGTGGGTGACAAATTGGGCCCACATGTTAATGGAGTGAGAGAGAAAAGGAGACCGGGGCCCTCATGTTAGTGAGGATGGGTGGATGGTGAAGTAGGCCCATATGTCATAGAGACATATTTTGAAATGGAGATTAATTAAGTTTTAAAATTATTCTGGGCCCACGTGTAAGTGAGAGGGCGAGGGGTTTTAACCGTTGGGCCCACATGTCATAGGCTTTGGGCATATGGGTCCACTTGTCAGTGAGATTGGCTTGGGGAGATTAGGGCATGGCAGCCCGGGGGAAGGGATCGACGGCCGATAGCGGCCGGAGGGAATACGGCAGACGATGGCGTGTCGGAGGAAGGGAAGCACGGGAATGGAACGAGGAAGGGATGACGAGTGTGATGGACGGTTTGGATCGAGGAAATGGTGGCCGACGGTGGCGGGTGACAGCAGCCAGAGGGCAGCGGCGAGGTGTTGTGTCGAAAGGTTGTCGCCAGTGACCGTTCCAACGGCGAAGGGGACCGGGAGGGGTCGGTTTGGGTGTGGCTCGAGGAGAGGTAAGGAATAGAGGGAGATATTGACCCCTACCTTGTGCGACAACGAGATCTCGAAGCGGCGGCAATGGCGGAACGACGGTGGCCAATTTGGGGTTTTCTGATTGGGAGGCGTTCGGATGGATTGGAAGGCACGAGCGGAGTTGTGAGGCGATGAGGAGCTCAGTGGTGGGGTTTGTTCGATTGATTGGGCTCATGGGAGGCAAATTGGGGCGAGGCCGAGCGGTTATGGCGACGGTGAAGAGAGAGACCATGGCAAGAAGGTGGCTCAGAGTGGGGGTGACGGCGGGGTCTTAGGCTTAATTATAGACAGCGAGCGGCGCTACCCGATGGCGAAGCGAGGTGGTGGGGATAGGGGCCGATAAGGCCATGGCAGGGGTGACGTGACGTATCGGGAGTTCAGGGTGGCCATGGCACGCACTGGGTATGGCGTCATGCGCCATGCCGTGCTGTGGCCAGAGAGGAGGGAAGGAGATAGAGGGGATGGTGACGCGACGGAATGGGGAGTGCATGCGCTTGGTTTTGACTTTGGGGGCTCGCTAGTGGAAAGGCCGCGGCTCTCCGGCCGGCTTTTGACCTGTGCGCCCATGGCGAGTGGCAGGGCGCAATCCTCCCAGGCTCGGGCCCTATGGCGTTGACGAAGAGGGCCGCACGTGCTCGAGCTAGCGAGGGCAGGGAGGTATGGGCACGGGCAGTTGTGCCGGGGAGGAGGCAAGAGAGTTTGAGAGAAGAGAGAGAAAACAAAGAGCGGGGAGGGAGAAGAAGACAAGGAGACGACGACCGACAGGTGGGGCCCATGGGTCGGGGAAACGGCATCCGCGTGGCTCTCGGCCGAAGAGGCTGATGAGCGGGTCCCATGTGTTGGAGGCTGAGGCGAGCTGGGCTAAGCGGCTCTGAGCCGTGCGCACACGGGCGTGGATGGTTGAGCGCGGGGAGAGAGACAGAGGCTGAGTGGGCCGGGAGGGAGAAAAGGAGTAGGGTAGCCCAGATAAATAGTGACCCTTGATATTTTCTAGGGATTTTATTTGAGAGGTATTTTGAATATTTAAAAAAGGCATTTGAATTCAAAATTGATATTTGAGTTTGCAAAAATCTTAGAATTTCAATAAGGGTCTCATGACTAGGATTTGGATAAATTTGAAATGGATTTGAATTTTGGAGGGATTTTTGAATTTGAAAAAGAGAGGGAATCAAGGGAACTTTCAATTCAAAATTTTGAATTTTGTGCCAAGGATTTAAGAGGGATATTTAGGATTTGAATTTTTGATTTTAAATTTAGGCTTTGGTCTCAGGAAAAGTTAAGGATTTTCAGGAGATGGTTCTTGATGGAATTTTGAACTTTGAGAGGGATCAAAATAAGGGGATTAACTTTAATAGAGGCTTTAGAGGGATTCGAAGGGGGTTTTGAATTCAAATTTAATTCTTGGGATTTGAGATTTTGGAAGGGAATTCTCGGTGGGAACCTAAATTTTTGGGAGGAGCAAAATAAGGATATTTTAATGAAAGGCTTCGGAGGGAATTTTGCAAATTTTCAATATTCGAATTTAGATGTTCGGATTTGGATAAAAATTTAGAATTTAGGGAGAGTTTCAAAAATTGAATTATTTGAGGGATTTTGAGAGAGACAGACGAATTATAGAATTTGAGTCTCAAAATTTAGAGAGAATTTAGAATCGGGGTTTTAGGGTCTCAAGGAGGGTTTTGACTAAGATCTATGACACTTAGTCCTTAATCACACACAAAGAGCCAAAATTTTTGAAATTAGGGTTTTTATTAAAATAGTTCTTTTAACGGCCAAGAAACCGGGGCATTACACATACTAGTTGTCTCACCATGACACTTGTCGAAGTGCCTGTCCTCGGGTAGCTTTCCACTTTCTCCTCATCTATTAGTTTATTTTCACTTTCGTCCTTTCCAGGGCATCAGCCATCTCATACCCTAACTCCGGCTCCTAGAGCCATTTATGTTTCAAGCACATTGCATCCGCTCGGAAGCCTAATCTATGATGCCACTTAACATCCCAAGTCACACAGCCCCGTTTTGGACCACTTAGGTCATCCATCAACCACCAAGGCCAATTCTGATAACGGTTCCCATCCATAAACCACTTTCGTAAAGCCCTGGCAAACAAATCTATGCTAGAGGAATCACTTCACATTTGCTTATGATCATGGGCACGACTGTTTGAATAGTTTAAATCTCTACAGAGGTGCACGCTTTACCCACACGACGCGAGTTTACTCCCTCACTGGCCAAGTGGGGGAGGTTAGCGACAAGGTCTTTCCAAAGTATCTCCAAGATAGCCTGTTGCCAACTAGATGGGTCCCAGACCAAGTACCGGGCAAGTCCTAGACTCCCCGTACTCAAGATCCCGCATGTGCATCTCACATTGCCACCCCGGTGACTCCACATCCATCGACAACCATGCTAACCCTTGGCCCAATAATTACTTGGCCAGGGGTGTCCAATTCCACCCAAGTGGTCGCACTATAATATGATTAGTGCAATTCCTCAAGGAATAGGTCCTTATATGTGAATACAAAGCATCTCTACTGAGGTGATCACTTTGCATCGCAAGTTTTCGCAAATCACTTTTCATTTGCAAACATGCCGACATCGCGTGTTGGGTTTTCAAAATGTTTAGAAATCCATTTCTCCCATATCAACAAACAAGTGTGATTTGAGCAGAACCATCGATACCCATGCTCATAGAGCACCAATGTGAGGTAACAGTGAGGTGGAGTGATAAGGGATAAGGTTAACAAAGCCGACGGGATATTGCAACTACTGGGTAGGTTCATTGGCTTGTCACACAAACCGAGGCCGGTCAAACTAACGTGCACATTGAAATACAATTTTGCAAGCAAAACAGTTGCAAACTAGGAGCAATATGTGAAAGCCCGTTGATATCGCCTAGGGGTGAATAGGCGTTCTTGAAAAATTCTCAAAATGTAGCGGTAAAATTCTGATAGGAACCTCTGACCCAAATGGTAGGAAGCTTCGACCGGCTCTCTCGGGCAGGCCGAGAGGGCTGGCCGAAGGCTTTGACCTAGAATGCCGGATGTTCCGACCCTGGTGTTCTGACTCTACCAAAACACTTCAATAATGGATAAATTGACAGAGATCAAGTCTAGTGCAAACAATAAGGTAGGAGATAGACACAGGCAAGTGCAGAGACAAAATAACACAATAACGAGCAGGCACAAGGAAGACACGAAGATTTTTTCCCGAAGTTCGGATCACAAAGATCCTACGCTCCGTTGAGGAGTTCTGGAGAGCTGGGTCTCAATTGACCCCTTGTCTCACCAAGCAACCGCAAAGATCAGCTTGATATCAACTCGAATTTACCTCTTTTCCTTATGGAGGCGAGGTTAACCTTCACAAACTCTTCCCGAGACAATCCACAACTTGAGGAAGCTCACGGGTGACGCCTAACCGTCTAGTAGGTTTCCCTCCAAGAGAAATAAGCTCCAAGCAGCTGATCCGCGTCCATCCTCAAGTGCACAAGATTCTCCTAGTCTTCTCTCAAGAAAATTCACTCAATTTCCCACTAGATCCTCACAAGAATCACAAAGGTGGCACTAGAATTAGTTGGGAAAGCTCAAAGGACCTTAAGACAAGCTAGGAGACAGTGGAATAGGAGTAGAATGGCCAAGCAATGGCTAGAAACAAAGATTAGGCTTTATAGGCATTGGCATACGTCACTTAGCCGTTACTCACAGATTTTGGCCAGGAGCTTCCGACCCCAGGGTCGGAACCTCCGGCCAACACTTAGTCTTTGGCTGAGAAGGTTGGTCGGAGCCTCCGACCCTAGGGGTAGGAACCTCCGACCCTAACACTGAAACTAGCCCAACCTAAATGTAAGTGTTGTGCCAAAATGATATACTCTCAGCTATTTGAATCTTTAGCACTTGAGTGGTCTTGGAACACTGTTTACAGCCTCTCTTGATAGTACGCCTTTCCGACGACTCAAAAGAAAATTCAAAAGAAATTAAAATAAACTCCGAGTAGCTTCGCCGCTTTGTGTCATGTTTTTGTGAGGGGTCTTCATGCACCACACCAAGCAACCTGAGACTAATCTCTGCACATTTCTCGATAAACTCATTAGTCCGTTAACCGTTTTGTCATTAATCCACCAAAACCCACTTAGGGGCTAGATGCACTTTTAATATGATCAAAGGGTAACTTGCCTCTGCCTTCGTCTTCAAAATCTTCGAAATCTGATGTCCGAAATAATTTCCGTCGTCGTTAGGTATGCTCAAAAGAGAGAAAACATTGCAAAATCCTAAAAATAAAATTCTATTATTAATAGCTAATAGTGTCATTGGGTATATCTCAATTTTAGAAAAATTTGAAGACTTGAACGAGGTCAATCGGGGTTACGGATAGGGAGATATGAATTTTTGAAGTTTAAATAATTTTTTGGGAAAACAAAAGGATTTATTTATTTGGAAAAAGAATATTCCTGAGAATATTCCTTGGCTGACAGGTGTGGCCCAAAGGTCAATGGAAGGGAGGAGGTCATGGGCCTTTAGTCTATGGTGGACTCGGTCCACCAAGAAGGCTGAGAGGGAGGCCGGGGTCCTCGGCCTATGGCTCAAGAAGGAAAGCGGCAAGCCGGCAGTGCGCTAGCGGCCCAGAAGAAGTAGCCGGGTGGCCCGTGAGTTAAGATGTGGTCCACATGTAAGTGAGAGAGGGTTAAAAGAGAGTTTAAGCCCAAGGGCCCACATGTCGGTGAGAGAGAGAGGGAGAGGCTGACTGGGCTTATGTGGGGCTGGTATAGTCAATGTGGCACCGACATGTTGGCCACATTGGACGAGAGGGGGAAAGAGCGGGTCGCCGAGTCCAATTGGACAGCCGACGATGCACGGCGGCTTCCGGCGAACAATGGTGAGCCAGAGGCAGTAGGGTACGCCGATGGCTAGCGGGGACAGCGAGAGAGAAGATGGATGGCTCGATGGGGGGGGGGGGGGGGAGAGCGCGCATAGCGGCGGCCAACGGCGATAGACCGAGGGCGGCGGCGAGGGATTGAGCTCGTTCGGCAGTGGAGGAATGAGGTCACCAGCGGCGGCCATTTTGGTGATGGAGCGGCTCGGGATTTCTTCGGGTGGGTGCAGCTTCACGAATGAGAGAAAGAGGAGAAGAGGAGGGGCTCATCGGGAGGAGAGAATGTGGCATCCACGCTCGAGCTTTAGCAAGGCGAGAGCAAGCGGGGCGGCGCGGCTGCGGTAAGTGGGGAAAAGGATGGGAGAGGCCGGGGATTTATAGGCGCAGGGTGTCACTACGCAACAACGGTGAAAGGCGATGGCGCGGAGCATGGAGCAACGCTACTCGGCTGGGTAGCGAGATATTTGTCACACCCAGAAATTCACTAGAATTTCTAAAAACTAATTTGTGCAATAAATCCTCGTCCAGGAATCAGCCGAGGTACACAAATTGACAATTTGATAAACATAACCAAAATGAAATAACGATAAATACTTACAACAGAGGCACTTAGTCCTCACACAAAAGAAATAGCAGCAGAACGGAAACTAGCGTAGCTTCAGCTCTAAGCCACAGGCAGCTCAACTGGGGTATAAGCCAAACACCAACTTCCTCTCCTCGCAAAACTTCACTCTAAAGATTGCAATAATGTAAGACTGAGTACCACCCACCGTACTCAACAAGCCACACTAGGGAATGCAATGTAATGCAATAGGATACCAAAGGAAAGGCATAATATGGCTTATTTGCGTAAACGACATTTAAAACTTTTGCATTTAAAATAATTGAAAACCGTATAGTTTAATTAATATCAACATTAAATCCATCTCTGAACAACGCTCCAACGCAGTTTAGGCCCAAAACCATAACTCTCCAAACATGAGCTATCAATATTTCATTATTTATTTCCATTAATGAGTAGTGTGGGACTAATCACAGAAAACATTGCTAGGCTCGCCCTTAACCGTGGGCACGGCTATTCGAACAGTTTTACTCTGGCCAGAGGTGTACCAATTTACCCACAAGACACAACTCCACAGCACATCACTGTGCCCCTAAATACCACCACGGTATCTCGGAAAGGAATTGTGACAAGATCATCCATGTAACTCGCACAATAGGAAGCTTCCCGCTGAACCTCTGGTCTCCGGTAGGGGTGATCAATGCCTTCCCGCAAGACGGTCCGACACCCGAAGCATGGTCTTATTGTCACTGCCATGTGTGGACTTATTCCAGCCACAAACATGCCCTGGTGCCTCCTATTGAACTCGGCATACTTCAAGCTCCTGCTATCCCATACTAGCTTGTGGTTAGCACGAGTGTTGCTTCGCAACAAGTAGTCCGCGAACCGGTTCTTACCTGTTACGAGCACCGCTAGCAACATTCTAACCCTGGTGCTCACAACCCACCATTCAGTCCGGTTTTGGTTGACATAGTTAATTAATCAACCACGACCAAGCGTCGTGAAAATATCACCATTAATCATTAATTAATCAGAATAAATGAATAGGTTCCTACATAAAATGACACTACAGTTTCTAGGCATTAGCTAAGCAACTCCTAAACAACCTAGCTAACTATTCATTCATTCTAACCCTGGTGCTCACAACCCACCATTCAGTCAGGTTTTGGTTGACATAGTTAATTAATCAACCACGACTAAGCGTCGTGAAAATATCACTATTAATCATTAATTAATCAGAATGAATGAATAGTTTCCCACATAAAATGACACTACAGTTTCTAGGCATTAGCTAAGCAACTCCTAAACAACCTAGCTAGACCACTATATAGTCATCTAGCTAGTCAGTGTTATTACCCAGGATAGGTAAAGGAATCAACATCAAAATGGCTATAATTATCAAGGATCATAGGATAATAAATAAATACCCCTAGAATGGCATTCAAAAGCATTTCATGCAATATTGTTAAAACAAAATAGTTTTCGCAATTGGAATCAACATGCTCAAGGAGATTGTTGTGTGACTTGTCTTGCAAAAGAAAACGTCTTCGATTGCTCTTCCGAACTCTTTCATAGACTCCGCGATCTTTCGAATCGGCGATTCTATGCGACTACACGCAAAACAATAAAAAACCTAAAAAACTCTAAATAAACAGTACATAAAAATATACAAACAAATGGATTATGATTTTAGATGAATTTAGGAAGAAGAACGGGTCGATTCGGACTTTAGACGGAAAAGATACGGCTTTTGGAATATTGAATTCAGAATAAATCCGAAAAGAATTAGAAAAGAATATTCTTGAAAATATTCTCTAAATTTTTAGATTAGAATAATTATTTTAGATAAATACTGACACGTGGGTACATCAGTCAATCTCAAGAAGGAGGAAACCAACGGGCCCACATGGCAACAGTACAGGGGAGCGAACTCCCTGCATCCATGGCGCCGGCGCCAGTGGGATGGTGTCCGACGGTGGCCACGGCGATATCCGGCAGGCAGGGCAATGACCGGCACGGGGTGGCGCGGAAGGCGGCGACGTATCGACCGGCGGCGACAGGCGACGGCGATGGACGTCCAAGCGACGGCGGCGCACGGGAGCAGAGCAAGGCGGCGGCGCTGCTTCTGGATGGGCGGCGGTAGGCGGCGAAACCGACGAAGAGGGAACGGGGACGGCGGCTGGCGGAGTTGACGCAGAGCTGAGGCGAGGGCGACGACGATGCAGCACCGATGGCGACCAACTGGCAGCAGCAGGCGTCGGCTACTTGATGCGAGAGGCGCCAGAGACGAGAAGGGGCGACGGAGGACGAGGCACGACCTTGGAGCTCACCGGCAACGCGCGGCAGATGGGGATGACGACGACCACGGCGATCTCTGGCGTGGGACGGCGGCGAGCAGAAGCGGTGCGAGGCTGTCGGCGAGGCGGCGGACTCCGGCGCAGAGGAGCGGCGTTGGGCAGGGGCGAGCGGCAGCGTAGAGGGGCGGCGCTGGCGACTTTAGTGCGGCGGTGCCAAATCGGGACCCCGCACGACGGCGGCGGCACGCTTGCCTCGGCGAGGAAGAGGGCGGCGGCAGCGCGCAGGGCAAGGCGCAGGCGGCGGTGAGGGCTCGCAGGGGCGGAGGCAACGGCGCTAGGGAGCAAGAGGCGGCGGCTGCTAGGGCTTCTAGGGTGGCGGCTGTGATATATATATAGGACGAGAGCGAGGGAGAGACCGGGGTGGCGACGGATGGAGACGATGCCGGATTTGGCGGCGGCAGGCGCGGAGGCGACGCGGCGGCCGTGGGCCGGGAGCGCCGAGGCCAGGCCTGGACAGGGCTCGGCGGTGGCAAGCGCGGCAGGCCGGGCTAGGGCCGAGGGGAGGCGCTCGGGCCGGGGCAGCGCGAGGGCAGGCCGAGGGGCTCAGCCAGGGGAGCTCGGGCTTCGGCCAGGAGGGACCCCGAGGAAGAAGGAAGGAAGGAAGAAGAAAAAAAAAGGGGAGAGAGATAAAGAAGGGAAAAAGAAGAGTGGAAGAAAAAGAAGAGAAAGGAGGAAAAGGAAGGGGCTTTTTGGCAAATTCAAAATTTGGAAAATTAGAATTTAAGAAATTCGAGGAGTATTTCCGAATCGAAGATTGGTAGAAATATTCAGAGGCCGGAATATTCTGATAATCAGAATCTATACACATATATATTTGGGATATTTAGACAATTGGAAGCTCAAGGATATTCTTTGTCAAATCTGGGATTTGGGGAAAGCTTCGGATTACTAGAGATAATTAAAAAGATATCGGTTGGAAGGGTCAAGAGCCAAAGGGAATTTTGGGTGAAAAGAATATTCGGAATATTGAGGATTTGGATTTTAGTCAATAAAATCAAAGGAAAAAATAATGGATTATTCGAAAAAGGAAATGAATAAATCCAAGTCTGTCGGATCTTGAAACTTTCGGGGATTTTTTTTCAGAGTCGGGCTTTTTCAGGGAATCAAAGATTCGGGGAACGACAACTCGAGAAAGTACAAAAAATACACAGACATCTTGAGATGTGACCGAGAGAGAGACGCGCGTAGAGATAATATGATATCTAGGAAATATGCAAATACTCAAGAAATCTGCGTACATTCTTTGTAATCAGTTGAGATATTGAAAATAATCTATCTGGAATCTGCACGACTAAGAATACCACAAGAAAGAATCTCAACAGAGGAGTGTAACGACACACGGACCAAAATCTCACTTTGTCCAAGTGCCAATGAACCCGGTGAGAAGCCCATACTCCTAAGGAACCTACTGTAGTCCTAAGGAGTCTACTATACTGGCTACTGCTGATACGAATTTAATTAATGGTTAAAAGTACATTTTAAACCATGATTTACAAAGAAATTTCTTTTATTTCCATTTTTTTTACTTTCACGTTAATTAATTTTGCTATTGTATAATTTTAACATATAGCCACTTTGGAAAATTCAATTATTAATTAACTTATTTAATTCTTGAACAAATCGGCGCTCGTGACAATATTTTGGGTAAACGCAGCGAGAGGTTAGGAGTGCTCAGCACTGCACAAGCCTAAGGACTAGCAGAACGCGAGGCGGCCTAATGGCGCCTCCGGTCAAGCGCCTGTACAGTGCAGAGCGATTGGAGGGTGGCCGGATGCAGAGCAAACGCATGCGGCTGGCGGGACTTTCGTTCACTGCCGGTGCAGCACGAGGGGATAGCGGGGAGGTAGAGGAAGCCCTAAGGGCTGGCACCGAAGGACGATCATGGGCACCAACATGGACACGGCGAGACGACAGCAGCACGGTGGATGACTCGTTCACGTGGCATTGAATGGGAGGCGAGTGCAACGTCCGTGCGTGTAAGAAAAGAAAGAAGCGTGGCGAGATGAGGACCGCCGAAACTGTGAAAGGGCCTATCGGGCTGGCATCCATGATTGAGACAAGAGAGACGATATGGGTAGTAGCCTTGGACACGAAACTCCGAGTCGCCTCGCTGGCCCGTGGCAAGATGTACAAGGAGCGATGACATTATGCAGATGGACGACGCGTGCAGGGACAACGAAGCTGCCGCGTGGTAGGTCATCGACGGGCATTCGCACATGGGCCATGGGCCGGCGCATGTTGTCATGCGAGACTCCTATAGCAATTTAGACAAGAAAAAGTTCTTTATTGTTTATTTTCCTTGTTGAGTTAGTATTAGCCTTGTCCGGTGGAGAGAAGCTAGCGTGCTTTCTAGGCCAAGTGTTGTGTGTTCCTGTCATAGGTACCCCGGCATATGATAAGCAAGAAGAAGACGAGGATACGAATATAGAAGGTAAATGAACGGGCCAAAAGTGGAGCGAGAGGGTCTAGAAACAGAGAGAGATAGGCCGGGAGGTTGGGTTGGCACGCAAAGGCCTGGTGCAACACACTCCGAGAAGCGTCTATAGACGATCATAGGGGGAAGCGAAGTACTGCCATAAGTGAGCGGTTTATATAGGCCGGGCCGAGCGGAAGGGCAGAGGGAAAGTCCAAAGGAGAGCAAGCACCCTCATCCCGATTGAACAAGCTTGAGATTAGGACGATATTTTTCTAGGGATTTTTTCAGAGAAGATTATAATTTGAGTGGATTTGAATCAGGGACGAGATCCGAGCGCTTGAACTCAAAATTTTATATATTTGAGTTCACAGAAAATTCTGAGGATTTTAAGAAGGGCTTCTTGGCTAGACTCTTATGGGATTTTAATATTCTTTGAGTGATGATTTAAGGAATTTTTTTCGATGAAATTTGAAAAAGGGAAAAAGGGAGAAATAACTGGTCGAAGTGAGATTTGAATTCAAATTTTGGAATTTGAACCTTTTGGGATAGATTTGAAGTGGTATATTTTTGAGTTTTGGAAGGATTCAAAAGAAAGAATTTTAAATGGCGGCTTTAGATGGGAAAGTTTTTGATTACAATACAAATTTGAATTCGGAGATTCTTGAATTATGGATGGCAATTTTTGATTAGAGGGAATAGTTTCTGGGAGGGATTTATACGAAACCATCTGATTATCGAGCCCATTTACAAAAAGCCTCTAAAGAATTTCTCGTGAGGTTTAAAAAAGAGAGACCCTTTGTAACTAATCTCAAAATCGAGCTCTCAGAGACTAGACTAGATCGGAGGGTACAATTTAGGTGAGACCTTTTTTTCAGAGTATGTTAAACCAATCTTGGAAAAAAAGAGCGTTAAAGGATTGTCACTTGAGTAATCTGTTGGACACTGTAGGACCTTAACATAACACACAAAGAACCAAATTCTTGGAAATTAGGGTTTTTATTAAAATAGTTTTTAATGGTCCTGAAAACCAGGGTGTTGCATCCGGAGCCATCTTCAACTCATGAAGGATCCAAAATGAAAAAATGCAATCTACGATATCTTCATGGCTGGCCGAGCATCCGCTCCAAAAATGTGCAGTCACACCCCAGTCGCACCTTCCATGAGCTTGTCGTGATACGCGGCGTGGGGTGGCTTATCACCAAATACTCTTTGTTAGCGATGGCGCAGATATGTTGCCAAACACCACTTGTGCGTAGTAAGCAACTTGAGAAAGCCACTTGCTAAGTAAAGCTGTACCGTCTTAATGATACTCTAGATCAATGAATTCCTAACCCCCCTTGTTCTTGGGTCGGCACATTATGTCTCCATTTAGCAAGACAATACCTTTTCTTCTGACTTATATCACTCTGCTTAGAACCTAGAGCGAAATAGTCAAGTTTGGCTAGAAGTATGTCTCACACCTTGTGATAGGCGGGGCAAAGCAAAGAAACGATAACATGGAGAGTACTAACATCTGGCGTGTACTCAGCCACTTGTCAGCGCCCGACGGGAAGTAGCTGAATTTAATCAATGTTTTAGTTCCCGCCCCCCTCTAGTGCGAGCTATAGAAGTTTTCCTTTCCAACTTCAAGCCCTTTCCGCCTTCGTGAGTCTCTTCTCCCTTCGATCTCTCTTCTGCGCGAAGCTACGTTCAATCGCGGTACCCACCTCTTTCCAATCTCTCAGCATATTCTGAGCTTTGCTGTACCCATGTATACGAGGGATACCAAAATAACCGAATCAGAGGGAAAGCCTTAACCTATAGAAACTATCCAGCCAAGAGTTCAGATAATAGCACCGCAGTATATTCAAGGTCCTACAAGTTTTTTGGCTTCTCCAAAGCAATACAATCTCGTTTTGAATGAAATTTACTCTTGCGCGAGGCCGAATAACTTTCTCAAAAGATCGCAATATGAAAGGCAGAATTGTAGCCTTTAAATTCGAGCATGCTTCTCCAAGTTTCCATATAAGAATAATAGAGCCATAAAGAGAACTAATCCAGTCACGCCACATATTGTAAGATAGAGAGACCACCATCAAATTAGATGAGGCACTACTGTCCTTGCAACTTGCCCATCTGTTTTGGCTCTATTGATGAGAAATAGCCAGTATGTCAGCTGTCACGCACAGGCCACACCGATCGGCAACCCGCATGGCCGTACACAGACAGCGGCACTTCAATATTAGCCCTGCGAGGGCATGTCGGGTGCCGGCGTGAGGACAAAAGCTCACAAACATCGCGGAGACTGCCCGCCACAAAAACGCGATTCACAGTCACGCTCGATCGCGATACCCTGTGATACTTTAGTCCACTAGGACGCATGCGCCCCCTCTGGTATCCATGCTGAGACGCAGCACGAAATCATACATGGCATAACAGTCATTGCAGCGAACCTTAAATAATTAAATAGACATATACCTTAACCTCTCTGTTCGGAACGCTAAAAGCTTCGGGACAAGCCGGAGACACTTGCAACGAACAGCACAGAGTTAAACACGGCAGTAGCCCGGAAAACAACGGATTTAGTCCCAACACACAGGCAACAGCTGGGAAACAGGACGAAACCCTAATCTTTCACTTCACTGCGAGATTCTAGCATCCAGCTCCGGCGGAGAACGATTATATATACGTCTGCTAGTCTACTCGCAGGCGGATGTGAATACTTACGTAACTCATGCCCCAAGTAGCCACCTAGAGAACTTACACGGTGGTTTGTTGGAGGCTTATACACCAAAGAGAAGCGCGTGATATTTTATAAATCCATTTTATTTTGAATTCTATTTTAGAATCCTGAGTGTGTGCTCAGTCTCACTACGCCGCAAATCAAGGACAGATTTGGCGAGGTGATGTCTCCCGCCGGATGGTTAGTGAAAGATGTGTCAATCTTTTATTTCTCTAGTTTTCAAATCTCAAGAATTCACATCAATCGGCTTCCCGAGCACGCAAAACAATTTCTTTGGACTTCCGAGTCCCTGATGTCATATGAATGTCAGCCTACCCAACACAAGACCAATTTCAAACGGAACATCGCCCTCCTGAGCAGTCCTTGAAGGATGGGCACTTCCTCCCACAAGGTGTACCCTCATTACAGTGGACAATCGGGCCACTTGGACAACCACACACATGTTTTAGGACCACTAATCCAGTGGGGGTAAAATACAAACTACGCTAAGAATTCGACACCTCACATGCTAATCAACGACCGAATAGGGACAGGATAGCAATCCGGCCGTGGCAACGGCGCTTGTATTCAAAACAGTTTAAACCTCTAATAACAGAGGGCTATAGCGTACAGAGTTAGCAGACCACATACCAACATAAAACAGACGACGCAGCTGTAACTGGCCTAGTCCGGCTGGGAATCCAGCTCACGATACGGATTGGGTACAAATTTGGTGACGTAGCATAGGTATTATTTCGCATAGAGGGACAAGGGTAGTGCTACCCTAAACCCTCTCACGCAGGTGCATAGCTGCCACCATGGCACAGAATGCAAAACTGGAAGGTGGCATTACCTAAACACGAACAGACGGAATAAATCACCACATGTAGGTCCTTGACATTTCAACTGGCATGTAGGTACTAGTACCAGGAACTACACAATCGAGGGCGATCCTGACCACACACCACATGATTCTGTGTTCCTCTCACTCTCCCACCGAAATCCACCCCATGATGCACAGTGCCATAGGCGGCCATGCCCAGTCAACCTTCCTGAGAGGCTAAGTTATCTTACAAGCCAAGGGCTCTGATCCGCCATAGGGTCAACGCCTGGTTGTGGTGTGAACTTTGTCCACTTACCATAGAAGTGCTTGGATCGGGAATAAGCTGAAAGGATTCAGTCCTCAAAAAAAGTTCGAGCCCACATTATTGCGCGCCATCCCACGGAGACTCTGCAATTATATCACGTGACCGGCTTGTGTCGTGAGCTATGACTCCATTTATTAGAAACTCATTTTTCTTTCACAAGGCATAGACAGCGTTGTCGGCATGTTTTCCTATAAATGTTTGCGTGTAAACCAAGTTTTACTCACAAGAGGTTTCACAATTTTGCGAAGTTTGAAGGCGTGAGGCGATCCCCCGCCGATCTACTTCTCTCGTACAAATAGTGGCGACGGTGTACAGCCGCGAAATTAACCGAGGCACAGGAGAGGTGGTTACAAGGGAACAAGGTATTTCAATCATCTCAAGGAAGGATTTTAGATGCCCACCAGTGCAGGCGAGTTTAGGAAGGCTTTCCACCCCCGATCTGCACCACTCAACTCACGCCGCGAGCGAGCATAGATCAGTGCAACTGTCTATCGATGCAAGTTTGCAAATCAAAATAATTTTAATTTTCATTATAGCGGGCTCGACTCTAATCAAAGGTGGTCGCAACTTGCCTTGTCTAGGTCTTCCATTGAGTCTCCAAAGGTCGAGACCTGAGAGATCGTCCCAGCCCAGCGGTAAAATCCTCGGCACGTTCGAAGACGGAGATAGTTTTTCGGTCGATTGTTTACTCAATGCGTAAAACTCAACCCAATCTAACCTACACAAAGACCCAATGACAGCAAATATCCTATTTAGTCTACTAAATAGTTCATTAAACTAGATCTGAATTTTCAGGAAAATTACTGGAGCGAGGTTCGGCAACTGGAGTCAATAGCCGAATTAAGAGTTACGGATCGATTTGGAAAGTTATGAAATTTCTACAAAGATTAATTGAATTGCGTCTGGAATATGAGAAAATGAGCCCCCGTTAATTGGAAATCTAGAAAGGAAAATTATCAAATCCTCTAGTGAATAACACCTGATTTAAGTCACTAGAGAGATATGTGTGGGAGGTTCCCGCCACTGTTACAACTCCAATAAACATTCGGAGTCCAACACTAAGTTCGGATGCGGTTCGAGCCCGCAATCAATGGGGGACAGAAACATGAGTGCGTTTTTGTATCCAAGGACCGGAGATAACGTATAGGAGGTGGGGCCCATCTACCAATCTGCATGGGAGGGGCTGAGCTATGTGGGAACCATGGCCTAGATGCCACTTGATCAATAATGGGGCCCTCGGACAGGGGGCCCACATGGCAGTGAGAGAGAGTGATGGATTGGCTGTGTGGGCCATCGGGCACAATGTGGCCCATGTTTAGACGTGGAATGAGAGAGACGGCGAGGGTGTGGCCAGGAAGATGGAGATAGTGGCCACACAAATAGTGATAACAGCCCCAGGGGGAGATGGCTCACTGGATGGTGGGGTCCGTTGTCAGCGATACGGAAATTTATGGTGGTGGCTCACGGTGCGGACTGGGCAAGAAGGCCCACATGGTAGTAAGGGGTCTCATGTGAGCCTAGCATATGGACACGAAGGGGGGAAGGTTATCTATTGTTGGCTATCGCTCGGGTGGGGGCCACATGACAGCGATACCCGGCATGGATCGGCTAGCGAGGCAGACGCGAGAGATGGGGCGGCCAAGATCGACGGCTGACGGCGACGTGAAGCGTCCGACAAACCACGACGGTGCCGGCGAGCGAGCGGTCACCGGCAAGGAAGGGGACCAGCGAGGCAACGTTGAAAACCGTCCAACGGTATGGATGCTCGGTGAGATACTCGTGCGACGGCGGCCGCCGACGGACAAGACAAAGGGTGGGGAGAGAGAGAAGAGCCGGCGAGTTCGGCGCTCTAGCAGGCTGGGAGGAAGACTGGGGAGGTCTAAAGCATCATGAATCGAGGCGGAGGGAGGGGTTCGCCCTATGCTCATTGGCGGCGAGTGGTGTCGACGATGGTTGGGTGGTGGGGAGAAGGAAAGAGGCCGTGGGCTCCGATGGCAGGTGTTCGGTGAGGCGTTCGGGCTCCTGGAACCGGTGGTGAAGGGCATCGCGCACCGTGGCAAGGCGGGCTTCGGCCGGTGTCAGGCGAGTGGTGTTAACGCCAAAATTTGGTATGGTTTGTTCAGGTTCGGTTAAGGAGAAAAGCTATATCAGCCGAAGGAAGCTAATCTAGAAGAAGCCGAATTCAGAAAGGAATCGTGAAGACCACAGCATGGCAGTTAACTATTTTATCTATAAATTAGGCAGGATAATAATTTTTTAGGAAACCTGATCTTGTGTCCGATCAGGGCTTGTTAATTTTCCTTTTATAGTTAGGAAACTCCTGTTTCGTGTCTGATCAGGACTGTATCAACTCGGGGTATAAATACGTATGCCCGGGTACCTTTTAAAATATCACAGAGATCAATACAAATTCGGCGCGTCGCCACCCTTTTTGACGGGTTCTTGCTTCTCGAGCCGGGCTGCATCGGTTAAGTTCGACCTCCTGCGAGAGGGTAAGTCTCGTTACCCCGGCTATCGTATCGGCTAGGACTTTCTCGGTTAGGTCCGATATTCTAGCTGGTCCACGGTAGTCGGCTTACCACGATATATCTATTCTGTCTACGGCTGTATCAGTTAAGTTTGATCTCTTAGGCCGATTAGGTATATCACATCACACTTGCGTAGATTTATCAGCTTACTAGGTGTAATTTATCATCAGTTTGTGCTACATTGGTTAGGTCCGACCTACTAAACTGCCTGTGATAAGTTATTCCTGCTAGGTTGATAGATTTTATGCAAGCGTTTTATCGGAATGTATAGCCGATAAGTTATCGTGTAGTACATCACAATTGCGTTAGATCTATCGGCTCATCGAGGTTCTTTTATCATTATTAATCTGTGTTGCATCAGTTAAGTTTGACCTACTAGATTGATAATAATAGATTTATCCTTGTTAAGCCAATGAGTATATATGCAATGTTCTATCGGAGCGCCTAGCCGATAGGTTATCTTTTACTAGATAAAGCCGACTGCGTTGTCTTGATTATTATTTTGGTTATCTACACTATCATCGGCTTTCCAGCCGATGCATATGTTCTATCGGCAGTCAACTAGTTTATTATTTGCTTATATTATCATCGGTTTCTAGCCAATGTACAATTGTTATCACAGTCGCTTATTTATGCCATCATCGGCTTCCAGCCGATGTATAAGTGCTTTAGTTTATATCGGCCATCGGCCGATGAAACGAGTCCAATTCGGCTTCCAGCCGATTGGCTCACCAATCTAATATTTTCTATCTCCTTGTCAATTACAGGGTCAAATTGACTGGCACGCCTACGAACCTCAAATTTAGGACCTGCACTGGAGTTAAGCAAATCTCCCAGGTCTTCGCGTGTCTAGTGCACCGAACCAGATCATCGACTCGTTTCTCGACGCTGCTGGTGATTTTCGGTGTCAACACGTTTTTGGCATGCCCGGTGGGATAGGGAATTTCAATATGGCCGGAAAAGAGATTAAAACAGACAACGTGATTCCGGTCAGCATGGAAGATCTAACTGACGAGCAGAAACAGCAAGTCAAGCAGAATATGGCCAATTTTCAGAAACTTTGTTTGGAATCTTTTGGCATGACGCGACAAGGGCCGATTCAAAAAACACAATTTCCAAAACCAGTTCTGGTTGGTAAATCGAGCCATGCATCACCTGAAAGTCCACCAAAACCCTTACAAGAGATGATTAATGAAGCAGTGCATCACGCGCTTATCAATCAATCAGGGATATTGGTGAACACGCTACATAACCTTATCAAGAAGGCAGTGGATGGATCGATTGCTCAAGAGCCTACTCGAGGTCCTGTTTACCTTCCGCTAAAAATAGAGCCAAATCAAGTCGCTTATGGCACCAGAAAAGATGTATCAGAAAACTTGTTTTCGCAAATACAGAACCAGGCTAGGGGGCAACAAGATATTCCTTCAGGATACCATCAAACGGCTTATTATGGGGGGTATCAACAAAATTACCCAGGAGATGTTCTCGATTCAGGTAATTATCAGAAAGAATATCCTAAGCAGAATCGGCTACCAACTCCACCCATGCAATATCAACAGGAAATCCCAAGGGAGGAAGATTTGTCGACAAGGGTTGCAGAAATAGTAAGAGAACAGTTTGGGATAAAACCAAAGGAGCAAACATTTATGTATCGGCGTCCGTATCCTGAGTGGTTTGATAGAGTTCCATTACCACACCGATACAGAGTCCCAGATTTTTCTAAATTCTCAGGACAAGACAACATATCTACAGTAGAGCATATTAGCCGATTCTTGGCACAGTGTGGAGAGGCATCTGCTGAGGAGGCTCTGAGGGTTAGATTTTTTCCCTTGTCATTGTCTGGATCGGCTTTTACATGGTTTTCTTCATTACCACCAAATTCAGTTCGAGGATGGGCCGATCTGGAGAAACAATTTCACAAATACTTTTTTGCTAGGATCCACAAGATGAGGTTGACAGACCTAACATCGGTTAAACAAAGGCTAGACGAAATGGTACCGGAATATGTCTAGCGTTTGGGACGTTAGAAACTGATGTTATAGTTTGAATCTAAGTGATGGGCATCTAGCCGAGTTGGCTTTCCAGGGTTTCTTAGCTCCCATTAAAGAGAGGTTTTCATCGCAGGAGTTCGAGAGTTTGGCGCACCTCGTACAGAAGGTATCGGCTCATGAAAGCCGATTTCAAGAAGCAAAAAAGGAGAAGTTTCAGAGAAAAGTTGCTCAAGTGCAAGCTTATTCATCGGACTCAGATGATGAAGGATCCGATGCTGAAGTTGGATTGGCGGAGTGGGCTAGAAATAAGAAATCAATATCATGCCCATGGGTGAAGGATATCGACAAGGAGGAACGATATGATTTTGACAACAATAAAGTCGATAAAATCTTCGATCTATTGCTGCAAGAGAAACAGATACAGCTTCCGCAAAATCATGTAATTCCATCAGCTGAAAAATTAAAGAAAAAGAGATATTGCAAGTGGCATAATACGATATCGCACCACACCAATGAATGCAAAGTTTTTCGGCAACAAATTCAATCGGCTGTTGAACATGGAAGGATCAAGTTTGAGGACAAAAAGTCGATGAAAATTGACAGACATCCATTCCCCGTGAACATGGTTTATGCGGGATCATCGATGAATCAAGCCGATGAAGGGAGGTATCGGGAATTTAGAAGATCTAGAATTACTTCATCGCAGCTGGTAGATAAATATTCAAAGCGTGAAGAGGAACAACGGGCTTCGTCCTACGAGGAGGAGATATAATCCACATTGGAATTGCCTGTTCTTTCAATTTTGCTGGGAGCGAGGGATAAGATTGCCATCGATTAGAGATTGTCCTGAATGTAATGCTACAAGATCTTAGAATTTTAAGCATGAAGGATTTTCGCAAGATCAGCCGCTTGAGAAACGAGCATTGGTACACAGCCGATTAGGGCTGATCCATGAAGAATTTTTTGAAGAAAATGATGAAGAGGGATTGCATGAAAAACAACAAATCCAAAATCCTCAGTGGTGTCCTAGTGGAATATTTATAAAGAATCAGAAAAGAAGGGCACAGCAGCTACGGCACCGAGAGCAACAGGAAGAGCAATGGCGAGATCACAAGGAAGCCAATCATCGTCACAAGAGGACTAAGCGGGTATGGCGTGTGAAGAAAAATGACGATGAGGTTGATCCATCGGCTCAGGTAAACATGGTTTTCTTTTTGCCTCGGGAATATAAAGCACTTTCATCTGATGAGGAGGGCAACGAAGAGGTTTTTGCTTGGTTAACGCTGCAACCCGATCAGGCTATATTTGATAAGCCTGAAGAATCAAAGCATCGGCATTTGAAGCCATTATATATCAAGGGTTATGTGAATGGGAAGCCGATGATGAAGATGCTAGTTGATGGGGGGGCAGCTGTTAATCTAATGCCATATGCTACGTATCGGAAGCTGGGGAAAACCGCTGAAGATTTGATCAAGACAAATATGGTGTTAAAAGATTTCAGCGGGAATCCATCGAAGACGAAAGGCATGTTGAATGTGGAATTAACAGTGGGGAACAAGACATTACCTACCACGTTTTTTGTTATCAATGGAAAAGGATAATATAGTCTGCTCCTTGGCAGGGATTAGATTCACGCAAACTGTTGCGTGCCCTCGACGATGCATCAAAGTCTGATACAGTGGCAAGGAGATCAAGTTAAAATAATCCTAGCAGATCAATCGACCAACATTGCAATGACTGATTTGCCAGTCTGGGAGGCTGATGGTGTCGATTGTTTGTCTAGAAAAGTGTGGGAGGGGGATTATCTTAAGATCACCAGTCAGGAGATACAGCCGATTCGGCAAGTCGGCTCAGAATTATTACTCTGATGGGCACCATTGAACATTTCGAGGGAAAGTTGGGACAAGGGTTTACGTCGGCCGATGATTTGGAAGAAATTGATATAGGACCAGGAGATAGGCCAAGGCCGACGTATATAAGTAAAAAATTGTGTCCTGAGTTTCGAGAAGAATTAATAAAATTGTTGAAAGAGTATCGGGATTGTTTTGCTTGGAAATATCATGAAATGCCAGGATTAAGCCGATCAATTGTTGAACATCGGCTTCCTATTAAACCAGGATATCGGCCGTTTAAACAGGCTCCAAGAAGATTTAAAGCGGAGTTATATGAGCCAATTAAAGCAGAAATCACAAGGTTATATGATGCAAAGTTTATAAGGTCGTGCCGATATGCTGAGTGGGTTTCTAATATAGTCCCGGTGGAAAAGAAGAATGGAAAATTGAGAATATGTATTGATTTCTGGGATTTGAATAAGGCTACCCCCAAGGATGAGTACCCGATGCCGATAGCAGATTTGTTAGTGGATGCAGCATCAGGTCACAAGATTATTAGCTTCATGGATGGCAATGCAGGTACAATCAAATTTTTATAGCAGAAGAAGATATACATAAGACTGCGTTTTGATGTCCTAGAGCTATCGGCTTATATGAGTGGGTGGTAATGACGTTTGGGTTAAAAAGTGCCGGTGCGACTTATCAGAGGGCGATGAATTATATATTTCATGATCTCATCGGCTTATTAGTGAAGATTTATATTGATGATGTGGTGGTTAAATCCAAGAGTGATGAAAGCCATATAGCCGATTTGCGAAAAGTGCTGGAAAGGGCAAAGAAATATGCGGATTAAGGATGAATCCCAATAAATGCGCTTTTGGTGTATTGGCTGGGCAGTTTTTGGGTTTCATGGTTCATGAGCGAGGAATTAAAGTTAGTCAACGGAGCATCAGAGCTATCAAGAATACAGAACCACCAAGCAACAAGACAGAGCTACAATCGTTGATCGGCAAGATTAATTTTGTAAGGAGATTCATATCAAATTTGTCAGGAAGGATTGAGCCTTTTACTCCATTGTTGAAGTTGAAAGCCGATCAAGAGTTTGTGTGGGGGGCAGAACAGCAGAAGGCATTTGATGAAATTAAGAGTTATTTAAGTTCTCCGCCTGTTTTGATCCCGCCGCAGAAAGGAGTGCCATTCAAGTTATATTTATCGGCCGATGAAAAATCCATCGGGTCTGTTTTGATACAGGAATTTGAAGGAAAGGAGCGAGTTGTGTTCTATCTAAGCAGAAGGCTTTTGGATGCTGAAACAAGATATCCTGTGGTGGAGAAATTATGCCTTTGTTTATATTTCTCATGTATGAAGTTAAGGCATTACCTCTTATCGGCTGAGTGTATGGTGGTTTGCAAGGCCGATGTGGTGAAATATATGTTATCGGCTCGTCTTAAAAGGGCAAAGTTGGTAAATGGATTTTTGCCTTGACAGAGTTTGACTTGAGATATGAATCGGCTAAAGCGATCAAGGGACAGGCAATAGTCGATTTGATTGTGCAACACAGAGGGGTTCATGAAGATTATGTGGAGCCGATCCCGTAGACTTTATTTTTTGATGGATCGGTTTGCAAGCATGGATCTGGTATCGGATTGGTCATTGTATTGCCTCGGGGGGCAAGTTTTGAATTTGCTTTTACAATTAAACCCTATCGGACCAACAATCAAGTGGAATACGAGGCGGTGCTGAAAGGACTTCAACTCTTAAAGGAGATCGGGGCCGATATCATAGAGATTGTGGGAGATTCTTTATTAGTGATCAAGCAATTGTCTGGGGAATATGAGTGCAGAGACGATGTTTTAAGGTCATATCATGAAGAATGCAGGGATTTGTTGAAGGATTTCAGGATGGTATCGTTGGATCATATTCCTAGAGAACAGAATTTAGAAGCTAATGATCTTGCACAAATTGCTTCGGGTTATCGGCTGAATAGACAGATTGAGGTTGAAATAGCCGATAGTGATATTCAGGATAAAGCCGATGATTGGAGACAGGAAATAATTGATTATTTACAGAATCCGTCGCAATCGGTTTCTAGGAAACTTCGGTATAAAGCTACTAAGTATGTGCTGCTTGATGGAGAGTTGTATTATCGGACTTTTGAAGGGGTTCTGCTGAGATGCCTAAATTTAGAAAAAGCCAAAGTGGTTATGTGCAAAGTGCATGAGGGTGTTTGTGGAACTCATCAATCGGCTCATAAGATGAAATGGATATTAAGAAGAGTAGGATATTTTTGGCCGACAATGTTGGAGGATTGCTTCAAATATTATAAAAGGTGTCAAGATTGCCAGAAATTTGAAAATATACAACGAGCACCAGCATCGGCTATGAATCCTATCATCAAACTGTGGCCGTTCAGAGGATGGGGAATTGATATGATCAACCAGGTTTATCCTCCATCAAGTAAGGGACATAAATTCATATTGGCAGTAATAGATTATTTTACAAAATGGGTGGAAGTGATTCCTTTGAAAAAAGTCACATCCAAAGATGCGATTGAGTTTGTAAAAGAGCATATAATTTATCGGTTTGGAATTCCTCAGACGATAACTACCGATCAGGGATCTATTTTCGTGTCGGATGAGTTTCAACAATTTGCTGCCAGTATGGGAATTGAGTTATTGAATTCATCACCTTATTATGCTCAAGCTAATGGACAGGCAGAAGCTTCGAATAAGAGTTTGATCAAATTAATTAAGCGGAAGATTGATGAACAGCCACGAAGATGGCATACTACATTAGCCGATTCATTATGAGCCTATAGGATGGCATGTCATGGGTCTACTCGAGTGCCACCATACCAATTGGTATATGGGCATGAAGCAGTTTTGCCTTGGGAGACTAAAATCGGCTCTAGGAGAATTTCTTTACAGAATCAACTGACAGTTGATGATTATTATAATTTGATGATAGATGAACTCGAGGACTTGGCTCAGAATCGGTTAAGGGCGCTGGAGAGGATCAAGGAAAATAAAGCTAGGGTGGCTAGGCATTATAATAAAAAGGTGATGAATAAATCATTTATTGAGGGAGATTTTGTATGGAAGTTAATTTTGCCGATTGGGTCCAGAGATAGTAAATTTGGAAAATGGTCGCCTAATTGGGAAGGGCCTTATCGGATTAATCGTTGTGTACCTGGCAATGCATATATATTGGAAGATCTTGAGGGAACAGGGTTTGCTAAAGTGCTTAATGGGAAATATCTCAAGAAGTATTATCCGAGCGTTTGGATCAACTCCTGAATCGGTTGAATGCGGCCGATTTCTAAAATAGTTCAAAGCAAGAGCCGATGTTATTACATCACCTAAGGATAGCCGGTATCGATTGGTATCACCTTTAGATAAGATGAATAAAAACACTACCAAGCGAGGATGGGGTAAGATAAACAGAATAAAGCCGACCAGATTATATTACAACAAAAAGGGATTGTGTTTCAGAGCAACGTCATAGTCATCAATGTTGAGATTTTACAAGAATTTTTGGATTGTTTTGATTGCGCGCAGGCGGATCTGGTCAATCTCGTCAATGGCATGAATGTCTTGTTCATCGGAGCCTAGGATAGTCTTTAAGTTTTTGCGCAGATGAACAACTTGACACACTGCTGCTGCAACTTTGGCTTCTTGATTTTGTATAGCTTGTGGCAGGCCGATGAGCTGGGATTCTGTTGTTTCGATGTCCTTGCGGATTTTTTCAAGTTCTGCCAGCAAATCGGCTTCCCTTTTCTTCAGCTGGTCTAGTTTGGATTGGAGTTCTTGAGGGGCAGCTGCCATATCGTCAAGCTTTTTCTTTTCTCTTTGAGCTGACAGCCAATCGTTTTGGATATCTTGGACCATTTTCTGTTGATTAGCACGATCGGCTATACGTTGCTTGATCTTGATAAGTTGGAATTTGTGGGATTCCAGGTATGCAGCAGGAGTCAATGCGTCAATGAGCTCTTCGGGCAAATGATGCTCAATTTCTACAAATCTTGCCTGGATCGGCCCGCAATCCTCCACCAATGCGTCGATCGGGTTTTCTAGTAGACGAATGATATTCAGCAGGTATTCGCGCACGTCGACTGAAAAAGATGGTTTGGTTACCGCGCTGGTGGCTGTTTCTTCATCTGCCTCCAAGTACTTGCTGATGTTGAAGGAGAACAAGTCGGCCAAGGACTGCAGATTGACATCGGTAAACGGATTAGTAATAAGTTAAAATGAAATATGGATGTGAAGAAATTACCTAAGGCAGGACATCGGCAGCTTCAGTGACATCGGCATCAAATGGATGAGTGGGTTGTTCTTCAGGATGACCGATGCCTGGCACTGAAGTAGCAAGAGTAGCCTCAATGTCGGCTTGGGGGCTGGGTGCTGGAGTTGGAACGGCTGGAGAAGTCATCGGCTCGATGCTTGTAAGGATGTCAGGTGAAGGATGAGGTTCGGGAGTCGATGACTCGAGCTGAAAATAAGATCGATAATGAAAAGATGGGAAACAGATAATAATATCAAGAATTAGCGCATACCCGCGGGGATGAAGGGGCTGATGTTGTTTCAATAGCAGGTGGCGCCGTGACCACGACATCAGTACTGGTTTTCTTCTTCTTTTGGGAGGGGCGAGACGCCAGTTTCTTGCGCTTTGGTCCTATAAACCGTGACGTATGGAGGAGAGACGATGGAGGAGGAGCACCATGCCCCAAGTGTGGATTGGCCGATGGTGGTTGATATATGATCGGCTGGCCGCTGGTGCTTGTTGTTGGCGGCTCCTCGTCGACAGCCTGCAAGATTAGATTATAAGAGATGATCGGAGATGATGATTAAGGCTTATGGGATGTTACCTCTTCATCGGATTTGATGTAGTCGGGGTTGGGGTGAGAACAGTATTGGATGGCTGATGAGTTGAATAGGTGTTTCTTCCATTCTGACCACCATCGGGCAAAAAGCTTTGTGTTGGTAGTACATATCTCCACGCTGGTGGCGGTGCCCAGAGATAGGGATTCTGTTAGCGTCCGCATCCGATCGTACTCTAAAGCACTGTTTACATTACCCCAGGCCTGAAGTTTATCAATGAAGAATAGGCCGATTGGGAGTTCACCGAGGCCGAGCTAGCGAGAACCGACCGATGGATGAGAAAATTCATATGACGGTTGTGATCGGCCTTGGGAGAAGCCAGTCGGCAGAAGGCAGGGGGCAATGGCCGATAGAAATATGGTCTTGGATTCATCATCGGCCAGAGCATCGAGTGGATTAAAGTTGGAAGGCATCTCAAATGATGCTGCATCATCATATGTGAACCAAAGTGTGGCCTCCCTGGTGAAGCCATAATAAAAACCTTTGAACCATTGGCTAAGTCCGACGGGAGTCATTTTGCAGCTAGGGAGGGCCGATGCAGCTTCGCCCACAGAGATACATCGGCGATAGATGGGTTCCTATTCTTCTGGATGATCGGCTAGGAAAGTTAGATTGAGGAAGGAAGTCCCGGGAATTGCATTGGATGTATAGACGTTGAGCCATAGTTGCACAAACCACCAAGGACCCCCAATATGGCCGACTGGCTGGCCAGCCGATAGCTTGATTGCCACCTGATGCAGCAGTTGATAAGTGGCACCGAGAAGGTATTGCCCCAAGGGGATTTGTTTCCGATCAACCAAGCGTTTTGCCAAGCACTGCATGTTGGTTGTTGGGCCGAGGGTTGCACCACCAAAAACAAATCGTTCTAACCACAAGTTCAAGAAAGCAACGTGTTCCCGATCATCAACTAGCCTAGTCCCCTTGTTGTGAATTGATATATACTTGGTCCAACCGCCAATATTCTTCGTCTGTAGCCGATGAGTAGGCTTAAATCGGAGGTTGAGGGGGTTGATGTAACTTGTTGTGTTGAGGCAGGTGAGCATGGTTACATCCATCAGAGTTGGGGTCATCGGCCCGTGTCCAAACATGAAGGCGTTGAGGGCGTCTGACCAGAAGTACGAAGCCGATGCAAGCAAAGGTTCGTTCTTCTCCATCTCGGCCAGGGAAAGGTTGATGCAGTGGCCGATATCTGCTTCTTCCCAGAGAGTTTTCTTTGCGGCCGATACTCTGATGTACCAGTTCCTCCACCCAGGAAGCTTGCTAGGCCATGATCTGAAACTATTGGTCCAATCATTGGCTAGCATGGCAGAGTTCTTGAAAGGGATGCGTTGGGTTTCGGCGTTGATGAAGTCTATAGGGTCTTCGCTACCCATGGGGCCGTGATAGAAGAAATTTGGATAATCGGCGGCCGGAATCAAGATTTGGCTTCGAAGGTTCTATAGTAAACAAGAACACGATGAGGAACGGATGAAGAATGTGGCAGATTTAATATATCTAGATTACAAAGCAGAAAGAGTGATTAGACAAGAGGGTTACCTCTGGGACAGCGGTTGCTGAAGCCATCACAGAAGGGGAGAATGAACGAAGGTCGGTGGTGGAGGAAGAAGATTACAACGGTTTGCTTGGGTTCGCCGGAGTTCGTCGAGGTCTCGGAAGAAGCAAGAGGGCTCTGGTGATGTGAAAGCGTAAAGAAAGGAGGCTAGGAAGGCGAAGCGGTTTATAGAGGAATGATGACCGGGCGGGAATTGAGGCCGTTGGCACTGTTTCAAACAATTAAGGAAAGCGGGCTACCTTGGGCCGTCTCGGTGTGAAAGGAATCTGAAAGCCCAGATGAGAGAATTTTGAAGTCTTATAAAAAATTTCGAATTGGGGGGCATGTGTTAAACACAAATTTGGTACGGTTCGTTATCATGTTCGGTTAAGGAAGGAGGCTATATCAGCCGAAGGAAGCTAATCCAGAAGAAGCCGAATTCAGGAAGGAATTGTGAAGACCACAGCATGGCAGTTAACTATTTTATCTATAAATTAGGCAGGGATAATAATTTTTAGAAACCTGATCTTGTGTTCGATCTAGGCTTGTTAATTTTCCTTTTATAGTTAGAAAACTCCTGTTTCGTGTCCGATCAGGACTGTATCAACTCGGGGTATAAATACGTATGCCTGGGTACCTTGTAGATCATACACAGATCATACAATTTCGGCGCATCGCCACCCTTTTTGACGGGTTCTTGCTTCTCGAGCCGGGCTGCATCAGTTAAGTTCGACCTCCTGCGAGAGGGTAAGTCTCGTTACCCTAACTATCATATCGGCTAGGACTTCCTCGGTTAGGTCCGATATTCTAGCCGGTCTACGGTAGTCGGCTTACCACGATATATCTATTTTGTCTATGGCTGCATCAGTTAAGTTTGATCTATTAGTCCAAGTAGGTATATCACATCACGTGTGCATAGATTTATCAGCTTACTGGGTGTAATTTATCATCAGTTTGTGCTGCATCGGTTAGGTCCGACCTACTAAACTATCAATGATAAGTAATTCCTGCTAGGCTGATTGATTTTATGCCAGCGTCTTATCGGGATGTATAGCCGATAAGTTATCGTATAATACATCACAATTACATTAGATCTATTGGCTCATCGAGGTTCTTCTATCATTATTAATCTGTGTTGCATCAGTTAAGTTTGACCTACTAGATTGATAATGATAGATTTATTCTTGTTAAGCCGATGGGTGTCTATGCAATGTTCTATCGGAGTGCCTAGCCAATAGGTTATCTTTTACTAGATAAAGCCGACGGCATTCTTTATTATTTTGAGTATCTACGCTATCATCGGCTTTCTAGCCGATGCACATGTTCTATTTGCAATCGGCTGATTTATTTATTTTGCTTATTTATGTCATCATCGGCTTCCAGCCGATGTATAAGTGCTTTAGTTCATATCAGCCATCGGCTGATGAAACGAGTCCAATTCGGCTGCCAGCCGATTGGCTCACTGATCTAATATTTTCTATCTCCTTGTCAATGGCAGGGTCAAATTGACTGGCACGCCTACGAACCTCAAATTTAGGACCTGCACTGGAGTTAAGCAAATCTCCTAGGCCTTCGCGTGTCTAGTGCATCAAACCAGATCATCAGCTCGTTCTCAACGCTGTTGGTGATTTCTGGTGTCAACAGTGGATTGAGGCAAAACCCATTGCTACCATAATAGCGGCAAGAGCAAAGGACTTCATCATGAGTATATTATACCGATTCGGGGTTCCTAACTGCATCATAATGGACAATGGTACTCAGTTCACAGGCGGCGTCTTTCAAGATTTCTATGACAACTTTGGCATCAAGATCTGTTATGCTTCTGTGGCACATCTGCGGAGCAATGGGCAGGTTGAGCGTGCCAATGGCATGATCTTACAAGGCATCAAGACAAGGATATTCGACCGACTACAACCATATGCGGGCCGGTGGGTACAAGAACTCCCATTCGTTCTCTGGTCTCTTAGAACCACGGTTAGCCGGGCAATAGGCCAATCCCCTTTCTTTCTAGTCTGCGGTGCCGAGGCTGTGATACCAACCGAGTTAGAGTTCGGCTCTCCATGAGTTCGGGCTTACTCAGAAGACAAATCCAACAATACCTGATTGGTCAAACTAGATCAGTTGGAAGAAGCGAGGGACATTGCAATAATCCAGTCGGCAAGGTATCTTCAAGGCTTGCATCATTATCACAATCGTAATGTCCATGGCCGCGCCTTTTTGGTTGGGGATCTCATCTTGAGAAAAATACAAACCACCAAAGACAGGCATAAACTATCCCCAATATGGGAAGGGCCGTTCATTATCGCAGAAGTTACACAGCCAGGCGCCTACCGACTGAAGACTGAAGACGGTGCCCTCATCAGCGACTCATGGAATATAGAACAGCTATGTCCTTTCTATACCTAAGTTTTATACTTTTCCATGTGTACAGTTTTTCTCTGACTCACTACGCCGCTTGTTTCAACTGAGTAGTATGTCGGGGGCTGCATGTATTCTATGTGCTTTGTCAATAATATACAGCCTGTTTTGCTTAAGTTATGAAGTTTTGCAAAGACTTTATTATGTTTGCCTGAGTACAGCTTTCTGCGGTGAACAATTTTATTAAGTTCCTATACACTAACTCGGAGTAGACTATATATTCGGGTAAAGCTAATGACAATTAAGTAAAAACTCAGAGCTTGGCAGCATTTCACACATATTTACACATGTCCTTACAAAAATTTATATACACCGACTGCATGATGGATTGTTCTTACATACCCAGGTCTCGGGTGATCACCTCTGCAGTCAGCCTAGCCTGGGTTATTAGCTCCAGCACCTCCTCAAGTGTCGTCTCCTCGGTGAATCCCTCTCCGATGGCTTCGAGATCTCCCTGGGGTACATTGACTTAGGTCATCGCCAGGGTTTGGGCCACGCCGACGACAACACGCTCGTCCGAGTACCTCTTCCGGATACTCGGGGCTTCGTTAAGGCGCGCCTGCACCTAGGAGATCATGTTGGAGCTGGTTCCCACGTAGTGAGGGTCCACTACGTCAAGGAGCCCTTTCATGGACTCGGCAAGGATCTCCCGTGACTCCTTGACAACTTTTATCTCCTCTGCAAAGGCCTGAAACTAGATTTGGGCATTGGCTCTAGCAGCTGCCCAGGTTCATCGACAAGTAAACTTGTTAGGCAAAACTACAGACAGAGTACCTAATCGATTGGTTAAGATCATTGTCAGAGCAGAGACTTACTTTCATAGTCGGCCTCCCATTTGGCTTTGGCTTTCTCTAGTTCAACCTTCTTTTGCTCGAGCTTGGCGTTGTCCTGCTCCAAGTCGGCCTTGTCTCTCTCGGGCTTAGCTTTGGCCCTTTCGGCCTCCTTTCGCTTGGTTTCCCCCTCTGTGATGAGGACATCACTTCTTTAGATACACACTTACAACCTGCTCATGTTGAACAAGATGCGCCACAGATCCAAGGACCAATTACTCGCGCACATGCCCATCAACTTAATCGCCAGGTGAATGCGTTACTAAGCTTACATGGAAATATTTCTACGAATGGCATACTATTTAATTCTTGTGATGATTTTATTGTTATTAGGAACCTGGGAGAAGACCATGGAGAATAGCTCAAGAAACCAAATATTAAAGTGGAGACAACAAGTGCAAGTAAACTCCTATTCCTAACACCGATTCAGTTTTGGGCTGGGAGACAGCGTCAACTTCAAACGGCCATAACTTTTGATCCAGAAGGAGTTACAGGGCCTACAAGTACTTATTGGAAAGTTTATGAAGTCTACTTTCAGATGGTTTTACTTTCATGCCAACATTCCTCCTAAGCTGTCCAGAATCATCAAAACAAGTTGTGTCATTTTTTCTATCCGAGTTAGTTTGGGCCTTTGGGCTTTGTAATTGTGTCGTAGGCTAAACCCATGAGGTGTATACATGTTCAAATGGGCTGTGCCCTATCGGGCCAGCCCGGGCATGGTACTATAGTAACCGTGCTCGGGCCAGCTTGGCACGGCCTGAGTAGCTGTGCCGTGCCTGGGCCGGCGGTGCGGCACGGCACGGCCTGTTGACTGTAGCGGCTCGGCATGGGCACAGCCCGCCTGCTACAGTCCAAGATACAGTATATGCTACAGTATGTACATTAATTACTACAGTGTTCGGGGGTGACCATTACATCACGGAATGGTTGCTACAGTATGCTACAGTCATGCAGCCGACTGTTTGTTGCAGTGCTTGCTAGCGTTGGCCTAGTAGAAATTTGACACGTGTCCCAACGGTCCGAAATAACGGCTAGATTCAAAATCTAGCCGTTGGAGGACCAAAAAAATATCAAAAAACTCCGAAAAATTGTTAAATTTTTTTCTATAAATAGGGCAGCCAGCACTCACATTTTTGCTTATCCAAACCTCCCAATCTCTCATCTTGTGCTCTCTTATCCTCTCTTTTGCTCTCTTGCGCTCTAAATTTTTGATTTAGACAAATTTTTGTCTAAAATTCAAAAATTTTCCACATTCCCATAGCTGATAGCTGCAGCCTCCGGTGCTCCTGCAAGGTAAAAAAATTCTAAATTTTGTTCTTTGTTCGTACTATTTTTTACTAATTTTCTCTATTTATATTGCAGGATGGATCCGAACTACCCGATGTTCCAACTGAGCGACTTCGATCTGTGCTATCTGTCGATGTTGCAGGGAGATGACTCCGGGTTGGTTCCTACACCGCAAGGACAGCCAGAGGAAGTACATGCGCCTTCGGAAGGATCTGGAAGTGAGAGCGGGAGCCTATCAACGGCAACCGGTACGAAGAGATCAAGAACTTCCTCCACCTGGCAGCATTTTGATGAGATCAAGCAGACCGGCGCGGATGGAAGGGAGGTAACTTACACGAAATGTAGAATTTGTAAGACTAAACTCTCTAGAAAATCTTCTGGTGAAACAGGGCATTTGAGGCGGCATGCTGAGACGTGTGTGAAGAAGCAAGGTTACCAGCTACGATAGCAGCAATTGGTACTAATCCTGACGATACGGTACGTTCATGGGAGTATGATCCTCAGGTAGCACGAGATTCCCTTACCCGTTTAATTGCTAGACAGGATAGATGAGGACATCACTCCTTCGGATGCACCCGCTGATCCTCCAACCGTTATGCAAGGTCCAATGACCCGAGCTCGAATGCGACAATTAAATCTAGAGGTGAGCTCGTTCTTAAGTGATCCTTTTCATAGTTTTGAGAATAGATTGCTACCTAATGATGTTATCTTGCTTAGGAACATTGGAGAGGATCATGAAGTACTTGGAGAGAGGTGTGGAGGCGGAGAAGAACCGCAAAGCACCCAAGACAAGCCGGAGGCCCAGTCCAACTCGAGTTCTAGTTTGCCTCGGTCTTCAGGACCAGCCTGCAGTAAAACGGACGCCCAGGATGCATACGGAATCCGTTTTCGACGATCCACATATGCATGGAAAGATAATTTCATAAGCTAACCAATGGCTTTGGTTTGATGTCCAAATTCCACCGGAGTCAACAGAAATTGTCGAAACAAGTTAGCATCCAGAATTTGCCAGGGTGCTGCGTCACCGTCGTTTGGTCCGTTGGGCCGTGTATCGTCTTAGAGCCCGTTAGAAGGCGCGTCCAGGGGGTGTGACGACCCTTAGACTATATATTCAGTAGCCGCCGCCCACATTAGGGTTTGGGTTTTGCTTTAGATCAATCTGTCTTCGAACAATCGCCGTCATCGGTTGTGAAACCCCAACTTCGAGTGCTTAATCATTCATCTGCAATTGTCACTTTAATTAAGTTGCGTACTTTTGGGTTCTTGCTTGTGTTCTTCGTTTCGCAGGCAGGGATTAGCCTTCTTGGCGAGGTCAACTAGATTTGTGACACGGTTGATAACCAGAGGAGTCGTGGTGCTAAGGTTGCAAGAATCAGGTCTATTGATCTGAAACCGGATCGGTGTGTCACGTTCCACCAAAACGATAGTTATCTCTACCTGACGGAAGATCGGGAACCCCCGTCCCCCATCAAGTGGTATCAGAGCTTCAGGTATACCGTCAGGTTCGCATCTTACCCATAATTGAGTGTTTTGCCTTCGTCCCATAGTCCACTGCCATACTCATTTTTCCTGTCCTACAACCATCCACGCCATAGCCTTTGCATTTTTCAGTCTTAGAGTCCGTCGTGTTGAGTTTGTGTCCTAGGTCGAGGTCTTGTTGCTGGTTAGATCGTGTTCGAGTCCAGTTTGTGTGTTTTCCCCCACTGTTTCTATCAAACCCTAGCCGCCTACGCCAACTTTTCGCACTTTCTTTCCGTTTTGTCCTCTAATTCGGAGTCCGTTCGTAAAACAGGCATAACTTTCGCATACGAACTCCGTTTTCAGCAAACCATATATGTTTTGGAATCAGAAAAAAATTTCGCATCTGTCTGCCCCCCCTTTGGCGGGTTTGGTGATTTTATTTTGCCGTAAAACAGCTCAGAAGATCGTCTTTCCGAGCCTGCAAGCTTTTTCCCAATTTTGGGCGCATCTTCTGAAAACTCCATAAGCCACGGCTTTCACTTGTTTGAGCTCAAATTTTCTGTGGTTACTTCTTGTGTGCTCCTAAGGCAAAATGAAATATCAAAAAAATAAAAAGAAAAAGTCAAATTTTCCCAAAAAAACAAAGACAGCCCAAAAAAGAGAAAAAGAGAGGGGCAAAAGAGGAACAATATTTAGAGGAGCACATAGAGAACACCAAGTTGAGCTGTGTTAGCATGTGCTGTCTGGTGCCTTGATTCTGATACTCTTGCTGCTCATCATCCTTGTTTTCCACCACCTTGTTTGTCACACACCTGTACTTGGAACACCTTTAGGCCAGCAACGAGAACAGGTATTTGGGACTATAATTCAGTATTGCTATCTGTTACTGACTTGTGTGCCACATATACATATTTTTTCTCCTTGTGTGCCTTCCAAGCTCCACATATTCTTCAGATCAGACAGAAAAAGATCCTTGCAATCTCGGTGCCACTTCCTCATAGGTATCACGAACCAGCCGCCGGTTGTACCATCCACTGCTTGCGTTGGTAAGAACTTGGTAAGAACTCGGTAAGACGTGGTGAGGGTGTGATTCCACCGACCCATAAATAGTTGATAGGGATTTTTATTTGATAACTAACCATGCCAAACGACGAACTATTTTGAAAAGTGACTTGCAGGGCCTGAAGGAGCAGATGCTAGCAGAGGTGGCCAAGCTAACGGATGTAGTCAAAACGGCCATGAAGGACGTCGGCCATTCGCTTGGGAGCGTGGACAGGCGAGTGTCCACACTGGCCGGGAAGGTTCAACAGCTTGAGGCCAACCATCCAGCTACCAACGATGACAACAAAGACGAGAACGACGACGTGATCCTCGATGAGGGTGTTGTCCACGGTGACGATGGTCTAGTTGATGAGAGGGCGACACGTGAGAACAATCTGCATCGAATACTTCGCCGCAATCGTACAGGTATGGAAGGTAATGGAAATCAGCGTAATCGTGGTAATGTTAATAATGATGATCCTTATGCTAAAATAAAATTTACCATACCACCTTTTTATGGAAAATATGGTGCTAAGGTTGCAGGGATCGGGCCTGTTGATCCGAAGCCGGATCGGTGTGTCGCGTTCCACCAAAACGATAGTTATCTCTACCTGACGGAAGATCAGGAACCCCTGTCCCCCATCAGGATCTACCCCTAAACTTTGGTGAGTCTCCAGCATTTGAGACTTACATTAAAACTGCTCATAATCCTAGGTTTCAAGCTGTTAGTAGACACACCACAACCCGGGACTTGGTGAATGTTTACAACCAAGGCCGGGACAGTATTAAACAATTATTTGCTACATGCACCTTTTCTATTAGTATCATATCTGATATTTGGAGTGGTAGGGCTAAGGAAGACTATATTAGTGTAGTTGCTCATTATGTTGATGATGACTAGGAACTACAAAAAAGAGTAATAGATTTAAAATTAATTGATGTTTCACATACTACAGAAAATATTGCTGAATGAATTTCTAGAGTTTGTGAAGATTTTGGCATCACAAATAAAATATTTGCAGTAACTCTAGATAATGCAGCTGCAAATTCTAGAGCAATGGAAATTCTGCAGCCTTTATTCAATGTTTATGCTGAATCATTTCTTTTACATCAACGTTGTGCTTGCCATGTTATTAATCTGATAGTTAAATCCGGTTTTAAGAGAGTAAGTATATATCTCGATTCCATCCGTGAAGCCATAACATGGCTGAATGGTTCTAATCCTCGACTTGCAACCTTCAAGCGATTCTGCATCGCTTCGGACAAGCGTCCACGCAAGTTCCAAACGGATGTGGACCATTGGTGGAACTCGACTTATTTGATGTTGAGACATGTCTTGCCTTACAAGGAAATACTAACTGTTTTCTTGTAGTCCAAGAATGTTGTTACCAGTGACGGGCAACCGCTACTGACAGAACAGTCTTGGCATGCTGTGGAAAGGTTTTATTACTTTCTTGAAACATTTTATGATGCAACTGTTACTTTGTCTGGTGTTTACTATCCAACTGCTAATTTAATTTTGCATAAAATTTTTGAGATTGCCACTTTATTAAAAGAATATGAAGATGACCAACTATTAGGACTTGCAGTATTTCACATGAAAAAAAATATCTTAAATACTGGAGGGACATTCCATACTTGTATGCTTTTGCATTTATTCTTGATCCTAGGGGTAAAATACGGGGGTTTCTAAATATTTTGAATCTTCTTGGAGATGCAATGAATATTAATTACACTAACTACTATTCCGATTCTAAGACAAAATTGTATGAAGTGTTTCGAAAGTATGAAACTAAGTTTCAGGGAGTTCGCATGCAAAGAGCCCCACCCGTCCCTGTCCCAGGTAAGAAGAAATTGCAGTGGGGCCGAATTTGGGGTGGTTCCTCTTCTTCTTCGAGCACCGGTGGTGGAAGTTCGGCCGTCGCAAGTCCTGCACATGCTTCACTTGAAGCCCTTGAGCTGTCCACCTACTTGGACAGCGACTCCATTAACCAGGAAGATCTCAACATTCTTCAATGGTGGAACAATCACAAGGCTCAATATCCCATGCTCTGAAAGCTAGCACGGGATGTGTTCACAGTGTCTGTGTCTACGGTATCATCTGAATCGGCCTTCAGTCTTTGTGGAAGAATTATTGAGGAAAGAAGAAGAAATCTCCGCAGTGAGGTGGTAGAAATGCTACTTGCGGTTAAAGACTGGGAGCTAGACAAGTAACGTGCCCAACACACCACGGAGAACCAAGATTTGGCTGAGCAGTTCGAAAATCTTTACCTACAAAATGAGGAACTAGAGTAATGTTTTTTATTTTTGAGTGTTGACCTTTAGCTATACTTTTTTTCTTTGTCATGGTTTTCTCAAAATTGAGTTTTTACATGATAGAGTTTTTAATGAGGCAGCTGTGTAATATCAAAATCAATAAAGGTCTTTGCACAATTTTTCCCTAAGAAATTAAATTACATAACCATATATGTGCTTCTATTTTGCTTGTTTAAAAAATATTAAAATTTCCTCCTCTAATATCATCAAAAAATACCCTCATGTTTTTTTACTCATCTCAAATAATTTTTTTACATTTTTTCATATTTTTTTACAACTCCAATTTTTAAAAATTTTTTAATTCTTTTTTCCTTTTTTTCCTTTTTTACTATAGGTTTTTTTTCACGTCTGGCGGCGTCGGCTGCAGGGCCCAGCGGCCTAGCGCTCCTGCCCTCGTGGCAAGTGTCGGCGGCCGGGAGGAGGCGGGCGTGGGAGGCAGCGGAGGCCAGGGGGCGCGGAGGCGGCTGCAGAGGCCGCGGCAGGCATCGGCGGTCGGGAGGTGCGTGGCGTCGGTTAAGTGCTCGCTATAGTGGACCGGGCCGGCCCGGGCACTGTGGGCCACCGACGGGCCGTGTCGGCACGGCACGGCCCACGACCTCGGTGTGCCGTGCCTGGGCCAGGGGAGGCACGCAGGCCGGCACAGCACGGCCCGCTACAGGGACCGTGCCTAAATGGGCCGTGCTGGACCATGCCTCGGGCCGTGCCAGCCCGGTCGGCCCGTTTGGCCATGTATAATGAGGAGTGCACCCCTCACAGGGCAAACCCTCACCCTAGGACGTCCTAACTCATATATATTTAGTAGCCGCCGCCGTTTAGGTTGGGTTTTGCTTAGATTAATCTATCTTTGAACAGGTTCACCGTTTATCGGGTTGTGAGACCCCAACTTCGAGAGTATAATCATTCATCTACAAGTTGAGTTGCAATCTTCCTTGTTCTTGCTTGTGTTCTTGATTCGCATGCAGGGATTAGCCTTCGTGGCAAGGTCAACCAGGCAGCGCACGGTTGATAACAAGAGGAGACGTGGTGCGGCGATTGTAGGGTTCGGGTCATGGTGATCAGAAGCTAGATCGTGAGTGTCAATTCGCCACCAAATCGAGAGTTATCCTTACCTAACAGAAGATCGGGCACCCCGTTGCCATCAAGTGGTATCAGAGCGAAGGTTGCCCGTTTTAAGGCATCTTTTCTGTCCTGTTTCAATCTTTGTTTCCTATACCTAGAGTCCAGGAAAGCAAAAAAAATTTGGTAGTCGTATGTTTTCCCTGTCCTACATTGGCTGTATCTCCACGAGAGTGGTTTAGGTTGTTTTTTTGCCTTTGCATAATTCTGTTCCAGAGTCCGTAGTGTTGAGTTGTGTCCTAGGTTGAGTTCGATTGCTGGCTTAGATTGTGTTTGAGTCTAGTTCATGATCCATCCACCGCACCCCCAGAAACCCTAGGCACCACCACCATTGTCTTTGTTTTCCCATATACTAACCATCTTGTGCAAGTGTTGGTCATTGTGTGTTCTGTTTTAGTTTCATATATCACGTCCTTTGATCACCCTACATCTCCATCCACCTCCCCAGCAGCCACCGCCACCATATCATCCCCGGTTTCACCACCTGATTCCGAATCAGCCTCCACCAAAACACTGATACAGCGGACCTTCCTTGGAACGGCCATAACTTTTGCATACGGACTCGAAATCAGGCAAATAAATAGTCTATGGACATCTACAAAAAAATTTCCATCTGCTTCTCTCCCACTTTGTCGGGTTGGACGAAATCAGTTTTGCAAATTTCAGGCCAGAAACTTGGGTATCCGCACTCCAAAGTTCTAGCATGATTTTTAAAGCACACTCGTGTATTTCTACAGGCCACATCCTATATCAGACTGAGCTGCCACCTCCTGAGGTTGTTGTTCCTATGCTCCTAGTTGAGAAAAAAATATCAGAAAAATAAAAGAAAAATAAAAAAAGGTGTGAAAGAAGAGAAAAAAGAAAAAAAAAGGAGAGGAGTACATAGGACACACCAGGGAGCTAGCTGTGTGTTATTTTGTGCTATGTTTTTGCCTTGTCCCTTTTTCCTTGCCGCTGTCCTTTCATACTTATTTGTCTCCCTTGTTTTATCACATCTGGTTTAGAACGTGTTTAGGCCAGCAACTAGGACAAGTGCTTTGGACATTTATTCAGCATTACTATTTGTTATTGAATTGTGTGCTACTAACATATTTGGCCTCCCAAGCTCCACATATATACTTCTGGTCAGCACGGTCTCGACTCTTGCAATCGCTAGATCACGCCCTCAAGGTATCACGAACCAGCCACTGGTTGTACCATCCTTTGCTCGCTAGTATCAGAACCTTGTAAGAGCTCGGTAAGGTGCTTCCATTTGTGAGTGTCCACTATCCTTGCATAGTAGTAGTTGATAGGGATAATTCCTTTGTGTTTTCTCTGTCTTCTTGCTAACAATGCCAAGGACCGACGATGAAATCTCGGAGTGCGTTCTTCGCAGCGAGATGCAAGGCTACATGGACCAGATGATGAAGGGGCCGAATGAAACCATTCTGGAGGGGGTCAACACTGCTCTTGCTAAGCAGAACATAAACCACACACTTGAAAGTTTGGGCAGATGAGTAGCCACGCTGACTGGGAGGATTGATGAATTGGAGACCCATCTGCCATCCTCCGAAGATGATGCCAACTAGGACACGATGTATGATGATGATGGACAGGTTGACCGGCGAGTGACAGAAGAGGCACGACTACGTCAACGCCTTCACCGCAATCGTCAATGTATGGGAGGAAACCACCAAGGGCGAGGTAACGATGATCCTTTTGCTAAAGTTAAATTTACCTTGCCTTCATTTTCTGGCAAATATGACCTTGAAGCTTATTTGGATTGGGAGATGAACGTAGAGTAGAAATTTAATTCCCATTTAGTTCTTGAAAATCATAGAGTTAAGCAAGCAACTAGTGAGTTCAAAGACTTTGCTATTATCTGGTGGAATGAACTAGTTAAAACTGGCCTAGAACCTGACACATGGGAAAGGTTGAAGCGAGCTATGCGGAATAGGTTTATTCCTCCATCCTTCAAACGTGATTTGAGAAATAAGTTGCAACGCTTAGATCAAGGAGAAAAATCTATTGAAGATTACTTTCAGGAGCTACAAATAGGAATGTTGCGTTGTGAGGTAGAGGAGGATGAGGAGGATAAGATGGCTTGATTTTATGGGGGGTTGAGACATGAAATTCAGGACATTATTCAATATAAAGAATATAATTCTCTTAACCGATTGTTCCATCTAGCTATATTAGCTGAACAGAATTGCAGGGAAGCAACCATTGAGAAGGAACAATTGGGAAGCACGTCTACATCAAGGCCTTCCATTGGTCCAGGCAAAAGTGTCCCTATTCAGAGTTCTACGCCTTCCACCAATAGGGCACCAGCAGCGCCATCTTCACAAGCTACCGAGGTGAGTAAATCTATTCGCGTACAAGCACCCGCAAAAAGAGTATCATCGGTTGTTTCTACAGGGATGAACGAGGGATATCCAATACTTCAAGTGCAAAGGGATGGGCCATGTGCAACGTGATTGCCCAAATCAGAGAGTTCTCATTGCTACAGATGATGGTGAGTACACTAGTGCTAGTGATGTTGATGATGAATTAGCACATGGCACTAACAATGCAGGTGATGAAGAACCGAAGAGCGATGAGGATGTGGAGCACATAGGTGTGGAAGATACAAGCAAGTTCCTGAGCATTGTAGCACAATGGGTGCTAAGTGCTCAAATGGAGAAGGCGGAGCAAAATCAGCGCCACAATTTATTCCAATCAAGGTTCATGGTTCACAATAGTGCATGCCATGTTGTCATTGATAGCGAAAATTGTAGCAACCTTGCTAGTTTAGATTTGGTTGACAAGCTAGGTTTGCCTATACAACCACATCCATGGCCTTACTACATCCAATGGTTCAACTCTTGTGGTAAGTTGAAGGTTAATAAAGTTGTGAGAGTGCAATTTTCTATTGGAAATTACTATGATAGTGCAAATTTTGATATTCAATGCCTATGCAAGCATGTTCTTTGCTTTTGGGTAGACCTTGGGAATATGATAGAGATGTGCTGCACCGTGGTAGAACTAACACGTACACTTTCACACATAATGGCAAAAAGATTGAATTGCTACCAATGACCGCTGTTGAAATTTTGAAGGACGATATAGTGCGTGCTGAAAATAAATCTATGTCTGAAAATCAGCAAGTAGCTAAAGATGTGTTTCCGCCTAAAAAGGAGAAAAAAGAGCCACCTGCTAGGAAAGACACACTTAAGTTGAAAGGAGCTTTCATGTTAGCTACTAAATCTGAGATTTCTGAGTTAAATGTTAATGAATCTATTTGCTATGCTTTGGTTTGCAAGGAAACTTTCTTTAGACTTGAGGACTTGCCTCCTTCTTTGCCACGTGCTATTACTAACCTTTTGCAGGAGTATTGCTGATGTATTTCCAAGTGAGATACCCGGGCTGCCACCTATGAGAGGAATTGAGCATCAAATGATTGATCCCCGGGAGCTGCATGCCAACCGTGCGCTTTGTACAGGACCAATCCCGAAGAGACTATGGAAATTCAGCGTCAAGTGCAAGACTTGCTTGAAAAAGGGTATGTACGTGAGAGTCTTAGTCCTTGTGCTATCCTGTTATTTTGGTGCCTAAGAAAAATGGGTCATGGCACATGTGTGTGGATTGTAGAGCCATTAACAACATAACTATTAGATATCGTCATCCTATTCCTAGGTTAGATGATATGCTTGATGAATTAAGTGGCTCTGTTGTGTTCTCTAAAGTAGACTTGCATAGTGGATACCACCAAAATTAGAATGAAATTGGGTGATGAATGGAAGACCGCGTTTAAAACTAAATTTGGTTTGTATAAGTGGTTAGTAATGCCTTTTGGTTTGACTAATTTTCCTAGTACTTTTATGCGACTCATGAATGAAGTTTTATGCACTTTCATTGGTAGATTTGTGGTGGTTTACTTTGATGATATACTTATTTACAGCAAGTCTTTAGATGAACATAAGGAACATTTACGTGCTGTTTTTAATGCTTTGAGAGATGCACGTTTGTTCGGTAACCTCGCGAAGTGCACTTTTTGCACGGAACGAGTTTCTTTTCTTGGTTATGTTATGACTCCACAGAGAATTGAAGTTGATGAGACCAAGATAGAAGCAATCAAGAGTTGGCCGACTCCTACATCGGTTACACAGGTGCGGAGCTTTCTTGGCTAGTTGATTTTCTACCGTCGCTTGTGAGAGAATTTCAGCACCATGCGGCACCCATGAATGAGCTCACAAAGAAAGGCATTCCTTTTTGATGGGGACAAGCACATGAAGACGTCTTCAATTTGCTTAAAGAGAAGTTGACACATGCCCCACTACTCCAACTCCCTGAATTTGGTAAGGTTTTTGAGCTTGAATGTGATGCAAGTGGGATTGGAATTGGAGGTTTGCTTATTCAAGAAGGTAAGCCAATTGTATATTTTAGTGAGAAGTTGTCAGGACCTAGTTTGAACTATTCAACCAATGATAAAGAATTGTATGCTTTGGTTCGAACATTAGAGACTTGGCAATATTATCTATGGCCAATGGAATTTATCATACATTCTGATCATGAGTCTTGAAACATATTCAAAGTCAAGCTAAATTGAATAAACGACATGCTAAATGGGTAAAATTTATTGAGTCGTTTTCATATATCATTAAGCATAAGAAAGGCAAAGATAATGCGATTGCTGATGCTTTATCTAGGCACTATACTATGTTATCTCAACTTGATCATAAAATTTTTGGATTAGAGACAATAAAAGAATTATATGCTACTGTTTTGGACTTTAAAGAAGCTTATGATCACTGTCAAGAGGGGAGAACTTGGAATAAATATGTGTTGAATGAAGGATTATTGTATCGAGCTAACAAATTATGTGTTCCTGCAAGCTCTGTTCGTCTTTTGTTTTTGTAGGAAGCACATGGAGGTGGATTGATGGGACATTTTGGAGTGAAGAAGACGGAGGATGTGCTGGCCACTCACTTCTTTTATCTGAAAATGTGGCATGACATTGAACGATATGTTGCACGATGCAGCACTTGTAACAAAGCTAAGTCCCGTCTTAATCCACATGGTCTTTATATGCCTCTACCCGTCCCTAGTGCTCCTTGGGAAGACATTTCTATGGATTTTGTTTTAGGATTGCCTAGGACAAAGAGGGGGAGGGATAGTGTCTTTGTTGTTGATAGATTTTCCAAAATGGCACATTTTATTCCTTGTCATAAGAGCGACGATGCTACCAAAGTTGCTGATTTGTTTTTCAGGGATGTCGTTCGTCTACATGGTGTGCCCAATACAATTGTTTTAGATCGACATACCAAGTTCTTGAGTCATTTTTGGATGACGTTGTGGAGGAAATTGGGGACGAAGTTACTATTTTCTACAACTTGCCACCCCCAAACCGATGGACAAACGGAGGTGGTGAATCGTACGTTGTCAATGATGTTGCGGGCTATTTTGAAGAATAATTTGAAAGTGTGGGAAGAATGTCTTCCACATGTGGAGTTCACCTACAACCGTTCGTTGCACTCCACCACAAAGATGAGCCCATTCCAGGTGGTATATGGCTTTACCCCTCGTGCTCCAATTGATTTATTGCCTTTACCATTTTCAGAAAAAGTGAATTTTGATGCTAAGACACGGGCTGAATTTGTGCTTAAGTTATATGAGACCACTAAGAATAATATTGAGCGTATGAATACAAAGTATAAACTTGCTGGTAGTCAAGGTAGAAAGGAGCTTATTTTTGAACCCGGTGATCTTGTTTGGTTACACTTAAGAAAGGTTAGGTTTCCTACTTTGTGCAAGTCAAAATTAGTGTCTCGAGCTGCCGGTCCTTTTAAAGTTCTTGCGAAGATAAATGATAATGCATACAAGATTGATTTGCCTGCAAATTATGGTGTGAGTGATGTTTTCAATGTTGCTGATTTGAAGCCTTACTTGGGTGAAGAAGATGACCTTAAGTCGAGGACGACTCCAAATCAAGAGGGAGAGGATGATGAGGACATCACTTCTTTAGATACACACTTACAACCTCCTCATGTTGAACAAGATGCGCCACAGATCCAAGGACCAATTACTCGTGCACGTGCCCGTCAACTTAATCGCCAAGTGAATGCGTTACTAAGCTTACATGGAAATATTTCTATGAATGGCATACTATTTAATTTTTGTGATGATTTTATTGTTATTAGGAACCTGGGAGAAGAACATGGAGAATAGCTCAAGAAACCAAATATTACAGTGGAGACAACAAGTGCAAGTAAACTCCTATTCCCGAGACCGATTCAGTTTCAGGCTGGGAGACAGCATCAAATTCAAATAGACATAACTTTTGATCCAAAAGGAGTTACAGGGCCTACAAGTACTTGTTGGAAAGCTTATGAAGTCTACTTTCAGATGGTTTTAGTTTCATGCCAAAATTCATCCTAAGCAGTCCAAAATCGTCAAAACAAGTTGTGTTATTTTTTCTATCTGAGTCAGTTTGGGTCTTTGAGCTTTGTAATTGTGTCGTGGGCTAAACCCATGAGGAGTGCGCCCCTCACAGGGCAAACCCTCACCCTAGGACGTTCTAACTCATATATATTCAGTAGCCACCACCGATTAGGTTGGGTTTTGCTTAGATTAATCGGTTTGTGAGACCCCAACTTCGAGAGTATAATCATTCATCTGCAAGTTAGAGTTGCAATCTTCCTTGTTCTTGCTTGTGTTCTTTGATTTGCATGCAGGGATTAGCCTTCGTGGTGAGGTCAACCGGGCAGCGCACGGTTGATAACAAGAGGAGACGTGATCGGGCACCCTGTTGCCATCACTCTGTTCGGTTCTTCAGCTCAGCTTCGAGGGCTGTATATCAAAGAAGTCAAGTACTCAAGATTACAGTCAAGACACAACTGGGCAGTCAGGAAGCAACAAAGCTAGAGATATACACACAGGACTTAGTCGAAAAGACAAATGCAGTAGACTTACTTCTGATCTTGTCGGCTAAGGCCCAATTCTCATCCCTGAGCTGATCAACCGCTCCCCTCAGCCAAGTCTCCTTCTCCTGGCTAGACCGCTCCAAGTCAGCCTTCAAGGCCTGGAGCTGGCCCAATCGCTGGAGTTGAGGGGCAAGCTGGGTCAGGACCTCATTCATCTTCTCTGAGTGGTCGACAATCTTCTGCTTGGAGCAAGACAGAGCAAAGCAGAGTCAAGTGTCAGAATACTCATACAAGGAAGACTGACAAGAACTCGGCATGACGAAAATTATACCTGGGCCCCCCAGGACGCGGCGATTGCGGCGCGAAGCAAGACTTTGCACTCTTTCTCTGCTGCCACTTCATCGTGCTCATAACTCTTCGCAGTTCCATCAGGGGTTACCTAGTGGAATGTCCTCAAGAATCTACGGGGAGGAGCCTCAAGCCTAGGGAGGTCCGGCCCTTTTGAAGACGACGACGATGACAAGGACGGCGATGGGGTCCTGGCCCCCAACTCGGCGGTTGCTGGGGCTTCAGGGATGTGCCCAGGGGCTGGAGCAATAGCTTCAACATTAGCCCCTTGGTCGGCCAGTATCGGCAGCTCTATAGTCGGTATGACCTCAGTTTCTGCAACTGAGATGGTCGCCGGCTCAGTAGATATGCTCACTAGCGCTGGTTCGGCTGGGGCCGGCTAGACAATAGGAGCAGCCGGTGTGGTCTCCTTGAGATCAATATTGGCCCGTTTCTTGCACGGAGAGCTAAGTATCAAAACACCACAGTGCTGAACAGGACTTCCAGAAGATTCAAAGTCACATACCTCTTGGAGAACTTGAACCTCCACCCAGGGGCTCTTGGTGTCGGCACTGGAGGACTGCCGGCTGTTGGGCTAGATGGCACGGTAGTCGGTGGTGGCATTTTAGTCCTGGTCGGCCCAACTCCTGGAGCGGTCAGCTAGGGCGCTAGGGTACTCGGTGGCGCCACCCTTGGGCTCGATGTCGTTGAGCTTGGTGGCACTTGACCCGGTCTGGGACTCGGTGGCCTGGGAGCTGTGCTGGCGGTGTCTTTGATTTTCAGACTCCCAGTTGTGGCACTCGGCCTGATGATTTTCTTCTTGCCCTGGTCTTCAACAGGCTTCTTCCCCGCTCTCTTGGAGTCGGGCTGGGCAGCAGAGGGACTCAATGGCCTCATCTTCGACTTCATGGCCGACAAAGTTTGGGTGAATTCATCGAACTCCTCACATGACTGCAAGCAGTTCAACAACATATGTTACACATTGCGGAGCAATCCTGGGCATATATCTACAAGCATTCATCATAGATGGATAACAAGTTAACATCAGCGAGTGTTACCTTTGGACGCGGCCTCTTCAGGCTATAAGCCGCCATAGACCGCTCTGAGTCTTCAGTTTCAACCACCCCGCTGGCGAAGTAATCTAGCAGGATGTTGGTCACCTTGTGCTTGTCCATCAGGTCGGGGTACTCCCGGCTGGGATCACCTCTGCCTTAGTAGTCCCAGCCAAAGTGACACCTCAACTTCAGCGGTCTGATGCGCTGAGTCAAGAAACGTCTGGCCACCCATGGACCAGTCAGCCCCGTGCTCTTCAGCTTGTCAATCTTGTCAATCAATATATAGACTTGGCCTATTTCTTCAAAGCTAGGCAAAGATGACCAGTTGGGCACAACTGTCAGAGGCAAACCCATAAAAAGGGGAGGCTTGGTTCAAGATTAGACAGTAAAACCACTCCCTATGCCAGCCTTTGAGAGAAGACTTCAGGGGAATATTGATATAAATCTTCTTCATCTCACTCCTGAGCTGGATACCGGCCCCCCTAATCACCTGGACCTTGCTCTTGGAGGGCTAGGGTTTGATGTGGAACAGATGTCTAAATAGATTCAAATGGGGTTCCACACCCAGGAAACACTCACACAGAGTCACAAATATAGAAATTTGCAAGATTGAGTTGGGATTTAGATTCACCAACTCAAATTCATAGAAGGCAAGAAGCTAGCGGAGAAAGTCGGAAGACGGAAAAGAAAGACCCCGGTCGAAAAAAGAGGCGAAAACGACAGTCTCACCGGCCTAGGGCTCCGGAACCTATTCACCTTTAGCCGGACGCCAATGGATGACATCGTGGCTCTACAGTCACAACAACCTCTCCAGATGCTTTAGCTTAGTCAGCCCGCAATCTGAAGTTGGCCAGACCTCATCTGATGCCTCCAGGAAATCTAAAGCCCTCGGCATGGTTAAGGGCAAGAAGATTTGGGGGAAAAGTTGCTAGGGGCTTGGAATGGACGAAGAGAAGCAAGATCGCCTGAGTTTCAATGGGGAAGAGCAAGCAATGGTGAACCCTAGCGAGGCAGGAGGCGAAATTTCGGCGCGGAAACTAGAAGACAAAACGATAGGAGGATTGGAGAAGATGAGGGAATCTTTTCTCTCTCTCCCTGCCTTTTATAGAGCCTGTACCAATTCGTGGGCTTGGGCTTATAAAGTCGGTATTGGGCCACCAAGATAAGGGTTTCTACAGTAGCACGCTCAATGTGGGCCGCTCATTGGCTATGTTAAAATCACGGTGCTGGTGCTACCAACAGGAACCGATGAGATAATCAGATATGCTTCATGAAGGCCTAATTGCTAAACACATGTGTTTGGGTATCTGTATTATCCACTAGGTATTGAGGATATATCCACAAGCTGGTCTTCATCAAAATTGGGGATGCAGGTATCTCTCAAGTACACCTGACCACATAATGGGTTAAATTTCATAAAGTGGTACTCGGCCTACATGCTTGGCCAACATTCGCCGTGAGCAAATATTCTTTCTAGCCGACATGATGCTTAAGAGTCTAACTTCCGAGTGGGACGCCACTCGGGAAAGATTATAAACACCTTTTCCGGCTGACATGAAGCTAAAGAGTCTAATTTCCGAGTGGCATGCTACTTGGGAAAGACTATAAATTATTTTCGGTTGACATGATACCGAAGAGTCTAATATATGAGTGACATACTACTTGGGAAAGACTATAAACTATTTCCGGCTGATATGATGTTGAAGAGTCTCATATACCAGTAGTATACTAGTCGGGAAAAGACTACAAGGTTAAAGATCTTTGACTTTATGTTTAATTGTTTTCACAATTAAGCACAAAGTTAGGGGGCTACACCTAATAGGTGCGCCTATTCGGCGCACACTATTCATTCTTCTACATGGAGCCCTTTATAGCCTCGCTGCCAATTGACATGAAGCAGGACTCGAGAAGAAGAAGCACTCGGACAAAGAGTACTTGGGAGCAATGCACTTGGCAAACTTCACCGTGGAGGATGAGCACTCAGCATCAGCTGTTACTCAACTATGAAGGTCTCAGGGACTGGTGTGGAGGCCATGAGCCCTGGGTACCTCATGACAAGCATATGGGCCACTCGGACAGAGGATGAGCCTAGCCTTGTAATTAGAGATATGGTAGAACCCTGCAGATTTTGCCTTGTACAATAAGGAATATACAGTCCTAGTCGGGTAAATTATATCTCTAAGAGGAGATCCCTTGGCTATAATCCGGCTGGGACTCCTACCTTGTACCTCTGTCCCCTAGTATATAAGGGGAGGTAGGATGCCCCCTGAGGGCATAAGCTCATAGAAATGAACATACATCCTCAAAGGAATACACCACAACTGGACGTAAGGTATTACCTCACATCGAGGACCTGAACCAGTATAAAACTCCCTGTGTTCCGTTGCAATCCACCAAGTTTTGATCCCACGAGTAGCCCTATATTCATATTGCCAGTATAAAACATCGACAACACCCACAGAGCAACGGGCAGGTCGGGCGTGCAAATGGCATGGTCCTACAAGGTATCAAGACCATTGTGTTTGACCGACTACAACCATACGCAGGGCAGTGGGTGCAAGAGCTCCCATCCGTTCTTTGGTCTCTACGAACCACGGTTAGTCAGGCAACAGGGCAATCCCCTTTCTTCCTAGTCTATTGTGCTGAGGCCGCATTGCCAACCGAGTTGGAGTTCGGCTCACCACGAGTTTGGGCCCACTCAGAAGATAAGTCAAATGAAGGCCGACTGGTCGAGCTAGATCAGTTGGAAGAAGCAAGAGATGTCGCAATTATCCAGTCAACAAGATATCTTCAAGCCCTACGTCGTTATCACAGTCGTAATGTTTGTGGCTGCACCTTTTCGGTGGGAGATCTCATTTTGAGAAAAATTCAAACCACCAAAGATAGGCATAAATTGTGTCCCTTATGGGAGGGGTCGTTCATTATTGCTGAGGTGACACGTCTTGGTGCCTACCGACTGAAGATTGAAGACGGCACCCTAACCAACAACTCATGGAACATAGAACAGCTACGTCTTTTATATACCTAAGTATTGTATTCTATCCGCATATATATAAATAAAGTTTTTTACTCTGACTCACTACGTCAATTGTTTCAACCGAGTAGTGAGTCGGGGGCTACATGACGATAACATGTCTCTTGTTGTCTTTTTAATCTAACTCATGAAGTTTTACAACGATTATGCTAAGTTTTTGCTAAGTATAGCTTTATGGGACAAACACCTTTTTAAGTTGATCTTTACTCACTCAGCGTAAACCAGCTAGTCGGGTAAAACTAGTGATGGCTAAGATAGAATATGTACTCAGCGAAGTATTACAACAAGCATCAAAAGCATTTACAATATATACACACTGTTTTTGTTTTCCTCGAACACCAACTACTTAAAAAGTTCATGATTACAATGGCAGATCTTCGGCGATTGCCCGAGCGGTAGGCCTAACCTGGCTGATTAGTTCCGAGCCCTCTTCTAGGGTGGTGCCCTCAGAAAAGCCCTTGTCGACTGCCTCAATATCTACTGGGGGTAGAGAGTCTTCGTCATGGCCAATGCTTGGGCAATACCCACAGCGGCGTGCTCAGTAGCACATTCCTTCAAGAGGGCTGGAGCCTCTTCAAGACGTTGTGCTACCTGGGAGATAGAACTGGAACTGGATCTGTCCAGGCCTGGCTGCATGATGCCTAATAAAGTCTTTGTGGAATCCACTATGATATTCCACGATCCTTTATCACCTTTATCTCCTCAGCAAAGACACCGAATTGGATCTGTGAATTGGCCTTGAAGGCTGCTCACACAGAAGAGGAATATAAGCAAATCTCGACATCTAGTCAGGCAGAGTGCAAGAACAGATATGCAACTTACTCGCGTACTCGGTGTTGACCTTGGACTTCGCCTTCTTGAGCTCTTTAAGCTCCTTCTTTAGGCTCTTGATCTCTAGGGACTGATTATTCAGATTTGTCTTTAGAGCTACAGCCAAACAAGGTTAAAGATTAGAAACACAGAGAGGATGACTAGGGCTACTTGGGCAAAAGAGAAACATACCTCTGATGGTCCCTATTTTCTCCCAACTCTCATCCCAGAGCTTGTTCACCGAGTCCTTTAGCCAGTCTTCCCTCTCCTTGCCAGTCCTCTCTAGCTCGTCCTTGGTGGCCTAGAGCTGGTTGAGTTGAGCAAGCTAGGGAGCGAGTTGGGAAAGAAACTTGCCCATCTTCTCAGATCGCTCAACAACTTGCTGCATGAGTTAGACAATTATTAGGCAAGACGAGTTACGATTCCAGAGGATTCAAGATCAGATAATCAGCTTGAAGTTGCAGACACAGCCGGTAGAATTATGTACCTGGATGCACCTTGAAGATAAGATAGCGGCCTCCATCAGCTTGACTTGCTCCCTCTGGGCAACCCCCTCATTCAGCTCGAAGGTTTGTTCATCTCCTTCTGGGGTGACCCAACAGAACACCCGGGGGAAGTTTGGCGGAGGCGCTTCGATCATGGGGAGGTCATTGTCTTCTGAAGATGATGATAACAGAGGAGAAAGAGTTCTTGGTCTTGGATATACTGGTGGCGCCGGTTCTTCGATGGGCTTAGTGATCGGGACTTTGGCTGTGGTGTCTCAACTAGGTGAAGTTTGTGGCCTGGCCGAGTGGGTTGTCTCAATCTTGGGGGTTGGGACAGCACTCAGCTCGGGCTGGACCTCTACGGGCTCAGCCTCAGTAGAGACAAAGATGGCGATGGGGGTCGGTGGCGCTGTCCTTTTGGGATCAGCGTCACTTGGCTTCCTGCAAGATTATGCTTCAATCAAGATATTGCAAGACAACTCGAAATTTTCCAAAGATTGAGGATTCTATACCTTTTGGAAGTCTTGAATCTCCACCCCTGTACACCAGAGGTGGAGGTAGTCGGCGAGGGGCCCGGAGGCCTACTCGGCAGTGATGTGTCATTCATTGTAGGGCTCAGAAGCGTGGCGGTAGGTGGTGCAGGACTTGGCCCAGTCCGCACTGCACTAGGTGCGGCCGATTAGGGCGAAGGAGTTGTTGGCGGTACGGTCTTGGGGCTGGTTGGTCCAGGGGTTGTGCTGCTGGGGTTGGACCGCAAAATGCCTTACTCGGCATTCCTTTTTTCTTGGCCTGGCCCGTCAGGGGTTGCTTCCCAGCCCTCTTGGGGCTGGGTTGGACTGCTGAGGGGCTGGCCAGCCGCTTCCTGGATTCCCTAGCCGATTGGTTGGGAGGGTACGAAGAGAACTCGACAAATTCCTGCAAGCATTATGCATGAAGGCAGGTTCAATTGGACTATGTTCATAACAACCATTGCAGACAAACATCAAGACAATCAACAAATGAGATATTACTGCCGGCCGGGGCCTGTCTTGGCAGTATGGCCTGTGGGCCCTCTCGGCGTCTAGAGTCTTGATGACTCCACTAACAAAATAGCCAAGCAATGTGTCAGTGACGACATCCTTGTTGATGAAGTCGGAGCACTCTTGGGTTGGGTCCTTCTTCCCCTGGTAGTCATAGCTGAGGTGGATCCTAGCCTTTAGGGGTCGAATTCAACGATTCTTGAAGGTCCTGGCCACCCAAGGCCTAGTTAGCCACTTGTCCTTCAGGGCATCTATTTTCTCTCGCAGGAGTTGCACCTGGACCATCTCTGCCTGGGACGGCAAAGCAATCTAGCTCTCCAGTAACATGAGGGGATTTCCAGTGAAGGGCGGCATGGAGGGCTCGAGGTTAGAGCAGTAGAACTACTCCTGGTGCCATCCCTTCAATGAGGTCTTCAGGGGAACATGCAAGTAAGCCATCTTCATCTCGTTGCGGAGTTGTAGGACTGCTCCCCCTATCACATGGATTTTGGATTTGGAGGGCTATGGCTTGACGTGGAAAAGGAAACGAAAAAGATTGAAATGGGGATCAACCCCAAGGAAGGCTTCACAGAGAGTCATGAAGATGGAGATCTGGAGAATAGAATTGGGGTTGAGGTGGATAAGCTTGATCTTGTAATAATGGAGGAGACCATGGAGGAAATCAGAAGCGGGAAGAGAGGATCCAAGGTTGAAGAAAGAAGCAAAAACCACGAGTTCATGGGGGCTTGGAGAAGGGATCAACTCACCAATGGCGGGACGCCAGTTGATAAGCTCCTTGGGTTGGAGGCATTTCTTCTTCTCTAGATGAGCCAGATTTGATGGACAGGCGTCTGATGTAGGCCATGACCCCGACGGCATGTTGGAGATGTCAAAGGGAGCTTTCGGCATCTTCAGAGTGTGGATCGAGGCAGAAAGGCTTCTAGATGATGGGAATCGAAGCAAGGACAAAGATCTGTGTGGATTTCTGGAGGGGAGCTCGAGCTACTGGAAATCCTAGGTGGAGTGGAGAGTGTGAGGTTCGGCGCGTTTCCAGGAAGCCGAAGCGTTTGGCGATTTGGGAGGGAAAGGGGAATCTTTTCTCTCTTGCCCCAGATTTATAGGCCTGCGCTGGGTGGCTGGTCTGGGCCGGCTTGCTCAGTAATGGGCCATAAGATATGAGTTCCTAAATAGCATGTCCTATTGGGCCAATGGCTGTTTGTGTTAAAATCACAATGCAGATGCTATTTTACAGGAACCAATTAAAATAATTAGATATGCTTCATGACTAAGTCTAATTGTTGGACACATGTGTTAAGATATTTGGATTATTTAATAGGTATCGAGGATATATCCTTACAAGGATCAATGGCTGGTCTCCATTAAAATTGGGGATGCAGGATATATCCTAACCACATATTAGGTCAAAATCCATAAAGTGGTACTAGGCTTACATGCTCAACCAAATTGCCTTGAGCAAAAATATTTCTAGCTGATATAATGCAGAAGAGTCCAATTTCTGAGAAATATATCACTTGGGAAAGTCTTAAAGGTTAAAGATCTTTGACTTTATATTTAATTGTTTCACAATTAAGAACAAAGTCAGGGGCTACACCTAATAGATGTGCCTACTATTGACGCCAAAAACCCGCCGGGGGCCGTCCGGTGTCTGGGAGACACGCGAAGGCCTGGGAGATTTGCTTCACTCCAGTGCAGGTCCTAAAATATTTGAGGTTCGCAGGCGTGCCAGTCAATTTGACCCCGCAATTGACAAGGAGAAAAAAGTTAGATCAGTAAACCGATCGGCCAGTAATAATCCTGTCAGCCAATAGCCAATAGTAACTTGCACATCGGCTAGAAGCCGATGATGATATAAGTGAATAGTAAACCAGCCGATTGCCGAAGTGATAATCGGCCGGTGATGAAGTAAATAGGCATCCGTGCCCAGGCCCCTGCTCGTGCCCGCGCCCGAGTTGTCACTCGTGCCCGCGCCCGGGTACTCTCTGTGCTCGTGCCCGGGTCCTTGCCCGACTACTGGTAGCACTTGCACATCGGCCAGGAAGCCGATGGTAGCATGGATGATACTACAAACAGATAATAAACCAGCCATCGGCTAAGGAGCCGATGATAGAGTAGATGATAATATAAACAAACAATAAGCTAGCCGACTGCCAATATAATATGTGCATCGGCCGGAAAGCCGATGATAGAGAGGATAAATATAATACGTGTCATCGGCCGATAACTGATATTGACCAAAGTAATTGAACATCAACTGGAAGCCGATGATGGTATGGACAGGTAACATAAATGATAAGCAATTGATAAGCCAGCCGACTGCCAATAGTAACATATGGACATCGGCTAGGAGCCGATGATAAAGTAGATAAGCAGAATAATAATCAATAGACAATGTAGTCGGCTTTAAAAGATAACTTACCGGCTAAGCACTTCGGTAATACATCGCATAAAAACCTGTCGACTCAACAAGGATAAATCTATCACTATCAATCTAGTAGGTCGGACCCAACCGATGCAGCACAGATTAATAACGATAAAAGAACCTCGATGAGCCGATAGATCTAATGCAATCATGATGTATATGATAACTTATCGGCTATACATTCCAATAAGACGCTTGCACAGAAACCATCGGCCTAGCAGGAATAGCTTATCGCTCAGTTTAGTAGGTCGGACCGAACCGATGCAGCACAAACTGATGATAAGCTTTCCCCAGTAAACCGATAAAAACTATGCACGCGTGATGTGATATATCTACTCAGCCTATGAGATCAAACCTAACTGATGCAGCCGTAGACAGAGCAGGATATACTGTGGTAAGCCGACTACCATAAACCGACTAGAATATCGGACCTAACCGAGGAAGTCCTAGTTGATAGGTAGTCGGGGTAACGAGACTTACCCTCTCGCAGGAGTTCGGACCTAACCGATGCAGCCCGGCTCGAGAAGCAAGAACCTGCTGGTAAAGGGTGGCGATGCGCCGAATTGTATTGATCGTTGTGATAGATTACAAGGTCCCCGGGCATACGTATTTATACCCCGAGTTGATACAGTCCTGATCGGATACGAAACAGGAGTTTCCTAACTATAAAAGGAAAAATAACAAACCCTGATCGGACACGAGATCAGGTTTCCTAAAAATTATTATCCCTGCCTAATTTATAGATAAAATATTAACTGCCATGCCGTGGTCTTCACGATTCCTTCCTGAACTCGGCTTCTTCTGGATTAACTTCCACCGGTTGATATAGCCTCTTTCCTTAACCGAAGTCTAATATGAATCGTGCCAAATTTTGGCGTTAACACCTACTCAGTGCACACTAATCATATTTTTCTAAGAAGCCCTTCATAGCCTCGTTGCCAGCTGATATGAAGCGGGACTTGGAGAAAAGGTACTCGGACAATGAGTATTCAGGAGCAATGCACTTGGGAAATTTTTACCATGGAGGATGAGTACTCGGCATTAGCTGTGACTCAACTATGAAGGTCTTAGGGGCTACTGTGGAGGCCATGGGCCCTAGGTACCTCATGGAAAGCCATACGGCCACTCGGATAGAGGACGGGCCTGATCATGTACTTAGGAATACAATAGGACTCAGCATATGTAACCTTGCATGACAAGCGAAAGGGTATAGACCTAGCCGGTTATGTTGTACTCCTGAAAGGAAATCCCTTGGTTGAGTCCGACTGGGATTCCTATCTTTTAACCTTGTCTCCTTAGTATATAAGGGGAGGCAAGGAACGCCCTGGGGCAGAAGAGGAGAATAATACAATCTCATCAGAGAAACCTCAATGGCAATACACAACAGTTGGAAGTAGGGTATTACCTCATCTTAAGGGCCTGAACCAGGATAAACTAGTTTCGTGTTCCTTTGCAATCCATCAAGTTTAGATCTCACGAGTTGCCCCATATAATTATTGCCAATACAAAACATCGACAAACTCACTGTTAGGGTTTCTAGGAAGTTCGAATACCACGATCCGAACTCAGAGATTATTTTGGAACAGAGGTGTCGATATTTTACACTGGCAATATGAATATGGGGCTACTCAGCGAATGGAAACTCGGTGGATTGTAAAGGAACACTGAGAGATTTTATACTGGTTCAGGCCCTCGATGCGAGGTAATACCCTACGACCAGTTGGGATGTATTCCTTTGAGGATTATGGTGGTGGTTCTGACGAACTCTTGATGATCTGCCCTCATGGGGTGCCCTGCCTCCCCTATATACTGGGGGACAGGGGTACAAGATAGGAATCCCAGCCGGATACGGCCAAGGGATTTCCTTCTTAGAGATACATCTTACCCGACTAGGACTGTATATTCCTTTTTGTACAAGGCAAAGTCTGCCGGGTGCTACTACATCTCTAATTACAAGCCTCGGCTCATCCTCTGTCCGAGTGGCCCATATTCTTGTGATGAGGTATCCAGGGCCCATGGCCTCCATAATAGCCCCCGAGACCTTCATAGTTGAGTCACAGCTGATGCCGAGTGCTCATCCTCCACGGTGAAGATTGCCCAAGTGCATTGCTCCCGAGTACTCTTTGTCCAAGTGCGTCTTCTTCCCGAGTCTTGCTTCATGTTAGCTGGCAGCGAGGCTATGAAGGGCTTCATATAGATGTATGAATAGTGTGCGCTGAATAGGCGCACCTAATTGGTGTAGCCCCCGAATTTGTGCTTAATTGTGAAAACAATTAAACATAAAGTCAAAAATCTTTAACCTTGTAGTCTTTCCCAAGTAGTATACTATTAGTATATGAGACTCTTCGGTATCATGTCAACCGGAACATAATTTATAGTCTTGCTAAGTAGCATGCCACTTGTATGTGGGACTCTTCAGCTTCATGTCAGCCGGAAAAGGGGGGGTTTATAGTCTTTCCCGACTGGCGTCCCACTCAGAAGTTAGACTCCTCAGCATCATGTCAGCTAGAAAAGATATTTATAGTCTCTCCCGAGTAGTGCACTTGTGGGTGCCATGGGCCCCGGATACCTCATGACAAGCATATGGACCACTCGGATAGAGGATGGGCCTAGCCTTGTAATTAGGGATATAGCCACACTCGGCAGACTTTGCCTTGTACGATAAGGAAAACACAGTCCTAGTTGGGTGCGTTATATCTCTAAGAGGAGATCCCTTGGCCGTAATCCGGTTGGGACTCCTACCTTGTAACCCTGTCCCCCAGTATATAAGGGGAGACAGGGCGCCCCCTGAGGGCAGGTGAAGTTGGTTCACCAGAATCACCACCACAAATCCTCAAAGGAATACCACCACAACTGGACGTAGGGTATTACCTGTCACAGCCCGATTTTTCGGGAATTAAATAATTAATTAATGATTGATTTTCCAGAATTTATATTAAAATTAAAAAAAATTAATTAAGTAAAGTAAAATAGGAAATAAAAATTTCTTTAATAAATCATGGGTGAAATTATTCTTTTAATAAATCATTTGTGTGTAATTACACTCTCTGAAATTTTCTTGTATTTTTCGGAGCTCCAGAATTAATTTGAATACCACAAAGATCAATTTCAGTAATTATTTGAATAAATTCCCAATTCCTTTTCTCGGGTCGATCTCTGCTCAAATCCCTTTGTATCATTCTCGGACTATCGTTCCCGAATCTTTGATTCCCTGAAAAGTCCGACTCCGGAAAAAAATCCCCAAAGTTCTAAATCCGAGTGTCTCAAATCTATTTCTTCCCTTTTCCAAATATCCATAGTTCCTTTTTATTTAAATTTCCTTGGTCTCCACAAAAACCCAGGTCCTTTGAAATAAATCCAAATCCTCAAATACTTCAGAGTTTTTTTTCCAATTTCTGGATCCCATAAAATATTCCCAAAATTTTGAATCTTTCTACAATTTTCGATTCAGAAATATTCCTCAAATTTATAAATTCCAATTTTCCAAATTTTGGAATTTTGCCAGAGAACCTCTCTCCTTTCCTTTCTTTTTTCCCCATCCTTTCTCTTATTTTCCTTTTTTTTCTCTGGTTCTCTTTCTCTCCTGTTTATCTCCTCCTTTCTTCTTTGCTCTCTCTCTCTCTCTATCTGTCGCTGGAGGCCATGGCCAGCCCCCGAGCCGGCCCGGCCTACCGTGTCGTCCCCGCGCCTGCCGCCGCCGAATCCGCCAGCGCAACCGCTCCCGTCGCCGCCCCGGACTCTCTCTCCTATAAAGCCGTGTCGTCGCCGTGCCCTAGCCCTAGTCCCGCTGCTCCCTGCCGCGCCGCCTTGTCCTGCGCGCCGCTGCCGCCGGACACCGCCTCCTCTCCACGCCGCCAGCGCCGCCGCCGCCCGTCGTCGTCCTTCGTCCTCCGCCGGTGAGCCGAAGCCGCCGCCCTCTTCTTTCTGCCCCTGCCTCCCGAGAGTGCCGCCGCCCTGCTCTGACCTCCTGCGCCTGCTCCTGTGCGCCGTCGCCCATCGGTGCTGCATCGTCGTCGCCCTCGGTGGCCGTTGCCAGTCTTCCTCGGCCAAGCCCCATGGCAGGAGCTCGACGACTGTCCTTTTCTTGTGGCACAGCCAAAATATCCTTGTTAAACTCAATATCCAGAGAATATTCCTTTCCAATTCTTTTTGAATTATCTCTGAATTCAATCTTCCAAAAGCCATATATTTTCCGTTTGAAGTCCGAATCGACCCGTTCTTCTTCCTAAATTCATATAAAATCATAATTTACTTGTTTATGTATTTTTATGTATTGTTTATTGGAGTTTCTTAGGATTATTATTGTTTTACGTGTAGTTACGTATATCGTCGATTTGGAAGACTGCAGAGTCTGCGGAAGAGTTCGGAAGATTAATTGAAGACGTTTTGCGATTGCAAGGCAAGTCACACGACAATCTCCTTGAGCATGTTGATCCCGTTTGCGAAAGCTACTTTTATTTTAAAGTTATTGCATGAAATGCTTTAGAATGACATTATTACGGGTAATTATTTAATAGCCAATATTCCTTGATATTTATGGCCATTTTGGTTATTGCTATCTATACCTTGATACCTTGGGTGAATAATACTGACTAGCTGGATGTTTAAATATTTATCTGGCTAGATTATTTAGGAGTTGCTTAGCCATGCCTAGAAACTGTAGTATCATTTTATATGGGAAACTATTCATTCATTCTGATTAATTAATGATTAATGGTGATATTTTCACGACGCTTGGTCGTGGTTGATTAATTCACTATGTCAACTAAAACTTGACTGAATGGTGGGTTGTGAGCACCAGGGTTGTGTTTGTTGCTAGCGGTGCTCATGACAATTAAGGACCGGTTCGCGGACTACTTGTTGCGAAGCAACACTCGTGCTAACCACAAGCTAGTATGGGCTAGCAGGAGTTTGAAGTGTGCCGAGTTCAATAGGAGGCTCCAGGGCGTGTTTGTGGCTGGTATAAGTCCACACATGGCAGTGCCAATAAGGCCATGCTTCGGGCATCGGACCGTCTTGCGGGGAGGTACTTGATCACACCTACCGGAGACCGGAGGTTCGGCGGGAGGCTCTCCTATTGGGCGAGTTACATGAATGATCCTGTCACAATTCCTTTCCGAGATACCGTGGTGGTATTTTGGGGCACAGTGACGTGCTGTGGAGTTGTGTCTCGTGGGTAAATTGGTACAGCTCTGGCCAGAGTAAAACTGTTCGAATAGCCGTGCCCACGGTTAAGGGCGGCCTAGCAATGTTTCTGTGATTAGTCTCACACTACTCATTAATGGAAATAAGTGATGGAATATTGATAGCTCCTGTTTGGAGATGTTTTGGTTTGGGCCTGAACTGCGTTGGAGCGCTGTTCAGTGGTTGATTCAATACTGATTAATAATTGAACTATACTGTTTTTAATGATTTTGAATGCAAATGTTTTAAATGCTGTTTTACGCAAATAAGCCATATTATGCCTTTTTCCTTTGGTATCCTGTTGCATTACATTGCATTCCCTAGTGTGGCTTGTTGAGTACGGTGGGTGGTACTCAGTCTTCCATTATTGCAATCTTTAGAGTGAAGCCTTAGCGAGGAGGAGAAGATGGTGTTTGGCTTATACCCCAGTTGAGCTGCCTGTGGCTTGGTGCTGAAGCTACGCTAGTTGCCGTTCCGCTGCTGTTTTCTTCTGTGAGAGGACTAAGTGCCTTTGTTGTAAGTATTTATCGTTATTTCGTATTTGGTTATGTTGATCAAATTGTCAATTTGTGTACCTCGGCTGATTCCTGGACGAGGATTTATTGCACAAATTAGCTTTGGAAATTCTGGTGAATTTCTGGGCGTGACAAGTTGGTATCAGAGCCAATGCTGACTGTAGGATAAGCCAAACGGTTAGACCTTAAGGACATCTTTTCCGAAAACCTATTTGCGAAAAGTTCTCCTCTCATCGATGGAATTCTCTGCAAAGTTTTTATCCATCCTCCCTTCCTCTTTCAACTGGTTTAGTTGTTAAACCTGGTAACTACAACAAGGAAGAGGATAGAAGTCGTCTCAAGCATCGGAGAGCATCAAGGAAGATCCTCGTGTCCAAGTCGTCGTGCCGTCTACGTGGAATGAAGATTCGGTGCAATGAACCAATCCTGACCCAGACCTCCCTTGTGACCTTGGAAAGTAGTGACGTTAGTAATAGCACGTGTGTTGCTTGCTTGTGTGTAGGTATGGTCTACATCTGTGGATGTGATCGTGCTAGGTTGTTTGCTTAATCAACCTGAATTGTAACTGCTTACTTACATCACATCAGTAGTACAACCTGGTTAAGGTCCTTTTCTATAGAATAACCTCCTTTTTCTCTCCCCTTGGCATCTACCACAGATGGTCAACACCAGAAACAGAAGCTACACAGAGAATAACAACAACAGGGGTGGTTCCAGCACACAGAACAACGAAACTACTACCCATATCCCCAACATGTCGGAGAACCCCACGCTTGCTCAAGTCTTAGCTAACCAGACCCAGTTAATGACCCTGATGATGCAAAGGATGCAGATGAGCTAGCCGGATCAGAAGAGGAGTAAACCTTAGCCTTAGAATGTTTATGGAAAATCATGGAAATAAGTTAGCCCTTAGTCTACCTATGCCCTTCTTCTTTCAAGCCATTCCGAATCTCGGGACGAGATTCTTTGTAAGGGGGGTAGTTTGTCACAGCCCGATTTTTCGGGAATTAAATAATTAATTAATGATTGATTTTCCAGAATTTATATTAAAATTAAAAAAAATTAATTAAGTAAAGTAAAATAGGAAATAAAAATTTCTTTAATAAATCATGGGTGAAATTATTCTTTTAATAAATCATTTGTGTGTAATTACACTCTCTGAAATTTTCTTGGATTTTTCGGAGCTCCAGAATTAATTTGAATACCACAAAGATCAATTTCAGTAATTATTTGAATAAATTCCCAATTCCTTTTCTCGGGTCGATCTCTGCCCAAATCCCTTTGTATCATTCTCGGACTGTCGTTCCCGAATCTTTGATTCCCTGAAAAGTCCGACTCCGGAAAAAAATCCCCAAAGTTCTAAATCCGAGTGTCTCAAATCTATTTCTTCCCTTTTCCAAATATCCATAGTTCCTTTTTATTTAAATTTCCTTGGTCTCCACAAAAACCCAGGTCCTTTGAAATAAATCCAAATCCTCAAATACTTCAGAGTTTTTTTCCAATTTCTGGATCCCATAAAATATTCCCAAAATTTTGAATCTTTCTACAATTTTCGATTCAGAAATATTCCTCAAATTTATAAATTCCAATTTTCCAAATTTTGGAATTTTGCCAGAGAACCTCTCTCCTTTCCTTTCTTTTTTTCCCATCCTTTCTCTTATTTTCCTTTTTTTCTCTGGTTCTCTTTCTCTCCTGTTTATCTCCTCCTTTCTTCTTTGCTCTCTCTCTCTCTCTATCTGTCGCTGGAGGCCATGGCCAGCCCCCGAGCCGGCCCGGCCTACCGTATCGTCCCCGCGCCTGCCGCCGCCGAATCCGCCAGCGCGACCGCTCCCGTCGCCGCCCCGGACTCTCTCTCCTATAAAGCCGTGTCGTCGCCGTGCCCTAGCCCTAGTCCCGCTGCTCCCTGCCGCGCCGCCTTGTCCTGCGCGCCGCTGCCACCGGACACCGCCTCCTCTCCACGCCGCCAGCGCCGCCGCCGCCCGTCGTCGTCCTTCGTCCTCCGCCGGTGAGCCGAAGCCGCCGCCCTCTTCTTTCTGCCCCTGCCTCCCGAGAGTGCCGCCGCCCTGCTCTGACCTCCTCCGCCTGCTCCTGTGCGCCGTCGCCCATCGGTGCTGCATCGTCGTCGCCCTCGGTGGCCGTTGCCAGTCTTCCTCGGCCAAGCCCCATGGCAGGAGCTCGACGACTGTCCTTTTCCTGTGGCACAGCCAAAATATCCTTGTTAAACTCAATATCCAGAGAATATTCCTTTCCAATTCTTTTTGAATTATCTCTGAATTCAATCTTCCAAAAGCCATATATTTTCCGTTTGAAGTCCGAATCGACCCGTTCTTCTTCCTAAATTCATATAAAATCATAATTTACTTGTTTATGTATTTTTATGTATTGTTTATTGGAGTTTCTTAGGATTATTATTGTTTTACGTGTAGTTACGTATATCGTCGATTCGGAAGACTGCAGAGTCTGCGGAAGAGTTCGGAAGATTAATTGAAGACGTTTTGCGATTGCAAGGCAAGTCACACGACAATCTCCTTGAGCATGTTGATCCCGTTTGCGAAAGCTACTTTTATTTTAAAGTTATTGCATGAAATGCTTTAGAATGACATTATTACGGGTAATTATTTAATAGCCAATATTCCTTGATATTTATGGCCATTTTGGTTATTGCTATCTATACCTTGATACCTTGGGTGAATAATACTGACTAGCTGGATGTTTAAATATTTATCTGGCTAGATTATTTAGGAGTTGCTTAGCCATGCCTAGAAACTGTAGTATCATTTTATATGGGAAACTATTCATTCATTCTGATTAATTAATGATTAATGGTGATATTTTCACGACGCTTGGTCGTGGTTGATTAATTCACTATGTCAACTAAAACTTGACTGAATGGTGGGTTGTGAGCACCAAGGTTGTGTTTGTTGCTAGCGGTGCTCATGACAATTAAGGACCGGTTCGCGGACTACTTGTTGCGAAGCAACACTCGTGCTAACCACAAGCTAGTATGGGCTAGCAGGAGTTTGAAGTGTGCCGAGTTCAATAGGAGGCTCCAGGGCGTGTTTGTGGCTGGTATAAGTCCACACATGGCAGTGCCAATAAGGCCATGCTTCGGGCGTCGGACCGTCTTGCGGGGAGGTACTTGATCACACCTACCGGAGACCGGAGGTTCGGCGGGAGGCTCTCCTATTGGGCGAGTTACATGAATGATCCTGTCACCATTCCTTTCCGAGATACCGTGGTGGTATTTTGGGGCACAGTGACGTGCTGTGGAGTTGTGTCTCGTGGGTAAATTGGTACACCTCTGGCCAGAGTAAAACTGTTCGAATAGCCGTGCCCACGGTTAAGGGCGGCCTAGCAATGTTTCTGTGATTAGTCTCACACTACTCATTAATGGAAATAAGTGATGGAATATTGATAGCTCCTGTTTGGAGATGTTTTGGTTTGGGCCTGAACTGCGTTGGAGCGCTGTTCAGTGGTTGATTCAATACTGATTAATAATTGAACTATACTGTTTTTAATGATTTTGAATGCAAATGTTTTAAATGCTGTTTTACGCAAATAAGCCATATTATGCCTTTTTCCTTTGGTATCCTGTTGCATTACATTGCATTCCCTAGTGTGGCTTGTTGAGTACGGTGGGTGGTACTCAGTCTTGCATTATTGCAATCTTTAGAGTGAAGCCTTAGCGAGGAGGAGAAGATGGTGTTTGGCTTATACCCCAGTTGAGCTGCCTGTGGCTTGGTGCTGAAGCTACGCTAGTTGCCGTTCCGCTGCTGTTTTCTTCTGTGAGAGGACTAAGTGCCTCTGTTGTAAGTATTTATCGTTATTTCGTATTTGGTTATGTTGATCAAATTGTCAATTTGTGTACCTCGGCTGATTCCTGGACGAGGATTTATTGCACAAATTAGCTTTGGAAATTCTGGTGAATTTCTGGGCGTGACATTACCTCACATCGAGGGCCTGAACCAGTATAAAATCTCCCTGTGTTCCTTTGCAATCCACCGAGTTTCCATCCGCCGAGTAGCCCCATATATTTATTGCCGGTGTAAAACATCGACAGTTGGCGCGCCAGGTAGGGGCTTCGGCGTGATCTACATCTACAAGCTCGATGGATACAGCAACCGGAGTCGACGGCGGCAAACTCTCCCCCAGAGATACAATTGCATTCGGAAGCCTCGACTTCGTCGCCGACCAGATCGGCAATCTCACCTTGGCCGACTCGGACTCAATCCGATCTACCAGGGAACCAGCCGACTCCGCGCTAGTCGGTCCACACGACGCTGCAGCAACCCTCATCGACTTGCTGCGGCAATCTTCATCTTGTCCGGGTCTCGGGACAACTCTTTCCTTCGGTGTTCGACTCGGACTCGGCCTTGACCCGGCCAAGATCGAGCTAAGAAGGGAAGAGATCGTCAATCTCCCATACAGACTCAGCAATGCCACGGATATCTTCAGACAACATCCGACGCGACAAACCCGATCCTCTGGAGTTTGACTTGGATACGGCCTAGAGCCGCTCGAGATCGGATCTAGGGAGGTCAGAGTTATAATCACCCCCATCAACTATTCCAACTACGACTCTCAGTCGGACTACGACTCTCAGTCGGATTCTGACTCTAAGTCGGACAGCAGTTCGGCAAGCTTCTCCCCGCCACGAGAAATCTTGATGGCATCCAAAGGCTTTACTCCTACTCAGGAATCATGCCGACCATGCGAGCAGCCAGACGAGGAAGCACGCCGACTGCGAGAGCAACAAGAGGAGGAGGCCTACAGACTGCGAGAACAATGGGAGGAAGAAGCAAGATGCTTGCACGCCCACAACGATCATCTACGCAGGGCTGGGCGAACCACTCAGCAACAAACCCTCCAAACCCTAGTCGGCGACCACGATGTCTTCGTTACTCCCCAACAGAACATCATGGCCGCTACAACTCTACTGGATACACTCCAGTTCAAGCCTGATCACCAGGCCACCCCGACGATCGCAAGGATAAAAGCCATGCTTACCGCTGCTGCATGTCAGCAGCACCAACAGTCGGGTGATACCCTCATACCAACCAACCGGTCAGCATCCCTAACGGCAGTCTCGTCCACCTCAATGCGACACCAAGTGGCTGGCTCTAGTCGGCAGCACACGGAGTCACACCAAACGTCACTCGGCAAACCCAACGATGACTGGCGGCTCCGAGGCCAACCACGGCGTGACCTTCAGCAAAACATCAGCACTTGGTACCGCGAACGAGAGGAAGACGAGCAATGCCAACTGGAAGACGAGAACAAGCACTTCGGCCTCCACCATGAGCGGTTTCGCTGCCGTATTCGGAGTCGGAGCCCTCATGACGATGAAGGCATACCAGCCTTCACCCAGGAGCTAAAACAGGTCGACTGACTGTCCGGTTTCAAGCCTACAGGCATCGAAAAATACGACGGCAGGACCAACCCTGAGTCCTGGCTCACAGTCTACACTCTGGCAATTTGAGTAGGCGGAGAAAATCACAAAGTCATGGCTAACTACCTCCCAGTCACTTTAGCCGACTCAGCGAGGACATGGCTAACAGGACTTCCCAAGCAATCAATCGGCTCCTGGGGAGAACTCTGGGAACGCCTCATCTCCAACTTTCAGGGAACATATGAGAGGCCATCTTCCGAGCACGACCTGTATCAGTTGCATCAAAGGAAGAACGAGTCTCTTCGTGACTTCATCAAGAGGTTCTCTGAGAAGAAAAATTCAATCCTGAAGATCAAGGACGAGGTCGTCATCACCGCCTTTCGAAAAGGAGTCAAAGACACCTCGTTCATCGACAAATTCACTCGGAAGCCTCCCAACTCTGTCAAGGCTCTATTCGACATGGCGAACAAATACGCCGACTTAGCCCACGCTGTTGCTAAGGACCTTGAAGATAAACAGGCATCCTGACAGAAGAAGCAGGAGGGCACCGACGATGCGGTCCCGACTAAAGCTGGGAATCACAAACGCAAGTCGGACGGCTTCATTGTGGCAGTTGGTCACAACCGTCTTTGACCTTCAACAACTGAAGATTATCAGAACAACAAGTGACATGCTCGGGGGCTCAAAAGCCCAAATGCAAGGATGGCATCCCCACTCCCAAATACCGAACAGCTAAGTCGCTTCCTGATAAATAATTCTTCACACGGCCTTGCCAATGCCGCAGCCGCTTACACCTAATAGGTGTACAAGCTGCATCTTTTTTTAGGTTTTTCCTCATAAATGGTTGCAAAAGTACTCGAGTAGCAAATTCCGATCTGTGTGTCGATGCTTTGCACCGGCAATACAACTATGGGGCTACTCGGCGACGGTGAATTCGGTGGACTGCAGAGGAACACAAGAGAATTATACTGGTTCAGGCCCTCAAGGTGAGGTAATACCCTACGTCCAGTTGAGGTGTTATTCCTCTGAGGTGTATAGCGATCGATGATCTGGTTGCTCTTGTTGTGCTTGCCCTGAGGGGCGTCCTGCCTCCCTTTATATACTAGGGGACAGGGGTACATGATAAGGATCCCAGTCGGATACGACCAAGGGATTTCCTTCTTAGAGATAGAATCCTATCCGACTAAGACTATGTTTCCTTATTATACAAGGTACAGCCTGCCGGGTGCTATCTTATCTCTAATTACATGGTCTGGCCCATCCTCTATCCGAGTGGCCCATGTACTGGTAATGAGGTACCCGAGGCCCATGGCCTCCACAGTAGCCCTTGAGACCTTCATAGTTGAGTCACAGCTGATGCCGAGTGCTCATCTTCCATGGTGAAGTTTGCCCGAGTGCGGTGCGCCCAAGTACTCTTTGTCCGAGTAAGTCTTCTCCCGAGTCCTGCTTCATGTCAGCTGGCAGCGAGGCTATGAAAGGCTTCATGTAGATATATGAATAGTGTGCGCCGAATAGGCGCACCTATTAGGTGTAGCCCCCGACTTTGTGCTTAATTGTGAAGACAATTAAACAAAAAGTCAAAGATCTTTAACCTGGAAGTCTTTCCCGAGTAGATTACTACTGGTATTTGTGACTCTTCGGTATCATGTCAACCGGAGTAAAGTTTATAGTCTTGCCGAGTAGGATGCTACTCGTACATAGGACTCTTCGACTTCATGTCAGTCGGAATATATGTTTATAGTCTTGCCGAGTAGAATGCTACTCGTATATGGGACTCTTCAGCGTCATGTCAGCTGGAAAAAAGGGGTTTATAGTCTTTTCCGAGTGGCGTCCCACTCAAAAGTTAGACTCCTCCACATCATGTCAGCGGGAAAAGATATTTATAGTCTCTCCTGAGTAGTGCACTACTCGAAAGATAGACTCTTCCGCATCATGTCAGCGGGTAAAATGTTGCTCATGGCAACTGATGGCCACGCATGTAGGCCGAGTACCACTTTATTAAAACAAATCCATGGCGTGGTTAGGTGTCCTCGAGAAAGATACCTGCATCTCCAATTTTAATGAAGACCAGCTTGCGATCCTTATAAGGATGTATCCTCGAGACCTGGTGAATAAAACAGATATCCAAACATATATGTTTAGCAATAAGGCTCTCATGAAGCATATCTGTTTACCTCATCGGCTCCTGTTAGCAGCACCAGCACTATAGTTTCAACTCAGCCTGCGGGTGGCCCACATGGAGCATGCTACTGTAGGAACTCATATCTTGTTGGCCCAGTGCGGACTGTGTAGGCCCAAGCCCATTTAGTCGGCATCGGTTATAAAAAGACGGGGAGAGAGAAAAAGATTCCGTCATCTTCCCCAAATCAGCCAATCTCTTCGTCTTCCACCTTCGCGCCCAACTTTTTGCCTCCCGCCCGGATAGGGTTAGCTACTGCTATTCCCCACCCGAACTCGGGTGATTTCAATCCTCCCCGTTTGCTCCAAGCCCCCGATTTGCTTTTCCCCAAATCTCATCGCATCCAGTCATGCCGAAGGCTTCGGATCTTGCCAGGGCGCCGGGAAGTTCTTGGCCGGTGTCGGATTGTGGCTCGGTGAAGCTAAAGCGGCTGGAAAGTGAGCTGAAGTTGCCCAGCCAAGAGGTGATTCGCTGGCGGCCGGCCAGGGATGAGTCGAGCCCAAATCCCTGACCTGGAGAAACAGTAGTTTTCGCCTCCTTTTTCGATGGAGGCTTGTGCCTTCCGTCTTCTGATTTCTTCCACCACATCCTTAATTTCTACGGGCTGGAGTTAGTGCATCTGAACCCCAACTCCATTCTTCAGATCTCTATTTTTGTCACTCTGTGTGAGTGCTATTTGGGTGTGGAACCCCATTTCTTCTTCTTCAGGCATCTGTTCCACATTAAGCCTCAGCCCTCCAAATCTAACATCAGTGTAATCGGAGGGGCTGGTCCTTCAATTGAGGGGTGATAGGAAAAAGTCGTATCTCGATCTTCCCTTGAAATCCTCCTTGAAAGGCTGGCACAAGGAGTGGTTCTATTGCGCAAATCTGGCACCCTCCTTGCGGCCATTTACCGGCTTGCCGCCGGTGTTTTCACCGAATTGGTCGGCGGACCTGACCTATGAGGAGATGGGTCAAGTGCACCTGCTGTTGGCGAAGCTGGATAACTTCAAGAAGGCCGGCCTGACTGGTCCCTGGGTGGCTAGGTGGTTCCTGACCCGGCGCTTCCAGCCCCTGAAGCTGAGGAGCGCGTTCAGCTGGGACTACCAGGGAAAAAATGACCCTGACCGAGTTAGTCGGGAGTCGGCCGACGAGCGGAAGGTGACGGAGACCTTGTTCGGATACTTCTCCAGCGGGGTAATTAAAACCGAAGACAAGAAGAGACGCATTGCGTCTTTCAGGCACAACCGGCCCCGGACCGAGGTAACATCCGTCTTCCCTTCGTAGCGTATGCTTGCGGGCTCAAATGTCTGAGTTTCCGGCAGCACTTGATGTATCTTGTTGATTTTCTTGTAGTGGTGCGTGGAGTTTGATGAAGACTCCCGTCCATTGTCGGCCGTCGCGTCGAAGAAGAGGCCGAGGAGTCCCTCCGCTGCCCAACCCGACTCCAAGAGAGCGGGGAAGAAACCGATTTTATATTGGGGCGAGGGGGCCATGACGGCGCGCGCCGTGAGCGGAAGCTTGAAAATAAAGGACGCCGCTGCCGCGACGCCCATTCGATCGAGACCCAGGTTGAGACCTGCGAATTTGAGCCCGATGTTGTCGAGTCCGGTCGTAGTGCCGACGAGGGGCCGGCAGGAGCAAACGCCGCCAGGAGTGGAGGCGCCCGAGCCGACCGTACCGGAGTCGGGGCTGACTCGGGTTGATGCGCCACCGCTGACTGTTACGCCGACCGGGCTGACTGCCGGAGCTAGCGCTCCGCCGGGGAGCAGGTTGCCCGGCAAGAAGCTGAAGTTCTCCAAGAGGTGCGCTGCTCCGGGTCTTCTGTAGTCTTTGTGTGTTGAAGTAATGTCTTGATGTCTTGCTTCGTCGTGCAGGAGGCGGGCCGATATCGATCTCAAGGAGGTTGACCCGTTTGCTCCACTTGACGAGCCTGCCCCAGCCGAGCCAGCGGCCGCGAACACCCCTGTTGAGCCGGCGGCCAGCCTGGTCGCTGAGACAGAGGTGGCCCCGACTACAGGGCCTTTGCCGCCACCCGACCGAGAGGCGGCTGCTGGGACTGAGGCCCCAGCCCCCAAGGCGCCGCTCATCGCGGAAGCCGCGGACGGAGCCCCCAAGCCGGTCCCGGAGGTTGCGGGGGACGATGGCGCTGAGGCCAGGACCCCATCGCCATCGTGGTCGTCGCCGTCGTCGTCGCCGTTGCCGCCGCCGCCAGAGATCCCACATCTACCTCGGATCGAAGCTCCTCCACGTGTGATGCCCCGGACCTTCACATGGACGACACGCGACGGTACTGCGAAAAGCTTCAGGCTCGATGAAGTCGTTGCAAGGAGAGAGCGCGAAAGCCTGCTTCGTGCTGCCATCAGCGGGTCGCAGGGGGTCGCGGTATGAGTCTTGTAGTAGAGCTTTGGCAATCTTCATGTTTTGATGTCTGACTCTGTCCTTGATTCGTCTTTTATGCTGAGCAGAAACTTGTTGACCGCAATGAGGCGATGGCGGAGATCTTGGTTGAGGTAGCTCCCCACCTCGTAGAATTGGAGCAGCTCCGGGCATTGAAAGCCGAGATGGAGGAGCGTCATGCGGGGAGGGAGGCCTGGTTGAAGAGTGGCGCCGATCAGCTCAGGGCGAAGACATGGGCCCTAGCCAGAAAGATCAGAGGTAAAATCCTCGAGTATATCTTCCCGACTGAACCATTGATGTATTCATCCAGCTGCGTTGTTCCCGACTGCCCAGTTGTGTCATGACTGCACGGTTGAGCTCTTGGCTAATCTGTGGTGCAGACCTCGAAGCGGAGTTAAAGACCCGAACAGAGAGGGAATCGCAGCTGAAGGATGCCGAAGAAGCCAAGGCCGAGCTTGAGAAGGTCAAGGCCGACCTGACAAAGGCCAACACCGACCTTGACCGGGAGAAGTCCGAGTTGGAGAAGTCCGTCGTCAAGCTCGGTAAGGAGAAGGTGTTAACACCAAAATTTGGTAAGGCCCTGTATCAGATTCGGTCAAAGGAGAGATTGCAGTCAACTGACGGAGAAGAGACCGGAATCGGGAAGGAGCCGTGAAGACCATTACTTGGTAGTTATTTACTGTACCTATTAATTAGGTAGGTATTTATCTTTAGGAAACCTGACCTCGTGTCCGGTCAGGATTAGTTAGCGTTTTTCTATTATGGATAGGAAATCATGTATCGTGTCCTATAAGGACTCATGTAACTCGGGGTATAAATACGTACGCCCGGGCACCTTGTAAATTATCACTCGATCAATACAAAATTCGGTGCATCGCCACCCTTCCGACGGGATCCTGCTTCTCGAGCTGGGCTGCATCGGTTAGGTCCGAACTCCTGCGAGAGGGTAAGTCTCGTCACCCCAGCTACCTATCGGCTAGGACTTCCTCGGTTAGGTCCGATATTCTAGTTGGTTTATGGTAGTTGGCTTACCACGATATATTTACTTTGTCTATGGCTGCATCAGTTCAGTTTGATCTCATAGATTGATTAGGTATATCACATCACGTGTGCGTAGATCGTATCGGCTTACTAGGAGTGGTTTATCATCAGTTTGTGCTGCATCGGTTAGGTCTGACCTACTAAACTGCTAGCGATAAACCGATCCCGCTAAGTCGATGCTTTACACGCAAGCGTCTTATTGGAGTGTATAGCCGATAAGTTATCTTCATCACGATCGCATCAGATCTATCGGCCTATTGAGGTGTCGCTATCATCATTGGTCTGTGCTGCAACGGTTGGGTCCGATCTACTAGATTGACGATAATAGCTTTACTCTTGATGAGCTGATGGGTGTTATGCGATGTTGTTATCGGAGTGCTTAGCCGATAAGTTATCTGTTGGAGCCGATTACATCTATTCATTGGTTTACTTTATCGGCCTCTAGCCCTTTAACCATATGTTCTGTTCGATAGTCGGTTGACTCATCAATTATCTATCATTCATGTTATTGCATACTTTATCATATATTCTGGTCTGTATTATTGTCACGATCGGCTAGGAGCTAGCCGATTGGTTTATTCTGCCAATCCAAGTACGAGTACAAGCAAGTTCCCGGGCACGACGACCCGGGCACGAGCTTAGGTGAGGACCCGGGCACGAGCTTAGGTAAGGATCCGAGCACGGGCCCGGACAGCAGGTGAAGACCTCGGGAGCCGATACGAGCAAGGGTCCGGGCACGGGCACATTTTCACGGCAAAAACTAGTAATACTAAACTATGATTGGCTAGAGTTTATTTGATCTATTTACTTATGCATTATGCCTACTTATTTTATCAAGATTATAGCCGGTTTTTGAGTATCCCTTCGATGATCGGCTAGCACGATACTTGTTTATTATTATGCTATTGTTCCGGCCATCATCGGCTTTAAGCCGACGTATAAGTGCTACAGTGCATATCGGCCATCGGCCGATGAGATGAGTCCAAGCCGGCTTTCAGCCGATTGGCTTGCGAATTTAACATTCCTTTCTCCTTGTCAATTACAGGGCCAAATTGACTGGCACGCCTACAAACCTCAAGACTTTAGGACCTGCACTGGAGTGAAACAAATCTCCCAGGCCTTCGCGTGTCACCCAGACGCCGGACGGCCCCCGGTGGGTTTTCGGCATCAACACGCTTTTGGCACGCCTGGTGGGACTCGAAGTTTCAACCCAAAGTTTCAACGCAAAGTTTTGACAATCAGACCTGCAACATGGCTGGGAAACAGATCAAGAGAGACAACGTAATTCCAGTCAGCATGGAGGATTTAACAGAAGAGCAGAAATAGCAGATTGAGCAAACTATGGCCAACTTTCAGAAACTGTGTTTAGAATCCTTCAGCATGACATGGCAAGGGCCGATTCAAAAGTCCTAGTTTCCGAAGCCAGTATTGGTTGGAGAATCGAGCCGTACACAACCCGAGAGCCCACCGATGAAGCCTTTGCAGGAGATGGTTAATGAGGCTGTACACCACACGCTCATTAATCAGTCAGGGGTCTTGGTAAATACATTGCATAACCTTATCAAGAAGACTGTTGACGGATCGATCGCCCAAGAACCAACTAGGGGTCCTGTTTTTCTCCCACCAAAGATGGAACCGAATCAGGTTGCTTACAACATCAGCAGGGATGTACCGAAAACTTGTTTGCACAGAACCAGGCTGGGGGGCAACAGGATATTCCTTCTGGATATCACCGATCTATTTATTATGGAGGATATCAGCAGAATTATCCAGTAGGAGGGGCCGATCTGGGCAATTACCAGAGGGATTACCATAGGCAAAATCGGCAACCAACTCCACCGGTACAATATCAACAGTATCAACAGGAGAATCCAAGGGAGGAAGACTTATCGGTGCGAGTTGAGGAGATAATGAGGGAGCAGTTCGGGATGAAAACCAGAGAGCGAACATTTATGTATCGGCATCCATACCTTGAGTGGTTTGATAGGGTCCCGTTACCGCACAGATACAGGGTTCCGGATTTTTCTAAGTTCTCAGGGCAGGATAATACATCTACAGTGGAACATATCAGCCGATTCTTGGCACAGTGCGGAGAGGCATCGGCTGAAGAAGCCCTAAGAGTTAGATTTTTCCCTTTATCTTTATCTGGATCGGCTTTCGCATGGTTCTCTTCACTACCACCGAATTCGGTTCGGGGGTGGGCCGATCTGGAAAAACAGTTTCACAAGTACTTCTTTGCTGGAATCCATGAGATGAGACTGACAGATTTGACATCGGTTAGGCAACGACCAGATGAGACAGTACCAGAATATATTCAGTGATTTCGGGAGGTTAAAAACCGATGTTACAGTCTGAACCTAAATGATGGGCAACTAGCTGATTTGGCTTTCCAGGGACTCTTGGCGCCGATCAAAGAGAGGTTTTCATCTCAAGAGTTCGAGTCCTTGGCACATCTGGTGCAGAGAGTATCGGCTCATGAAAGCCGATTTCAGGAAGCGAAGAAGGATAAATTTCAAAGACGAGTTGCCTAGGTACAAGTTTACTCATCGGACTCAGACGATGAGGAATCCGATGCTGAGGTTGGATTGACGGAATGGACTAGGAACAAGAGATTAGTATCGTGCCCATGGGTCAAAGATATTGTTAAGGAGGAGCGATATGATTTTGATATTAGTAAGGCCGATAAAATCTTTGACTTGCTGTTACAAGAGAAGCAGATACAACTGCCGCCAAATCACGTGATTCCATCAGCCGAAGAACTAAAAAAGAAAAGATATTGCAAGTGGCACAACACTGTTTCGCATCATACTAATGAGTGCAAGGTTTTTCGGCAACAAATTCAATCAGCTGTCGAGCAGGGAAGAATCAAGTTCGAAGACAAGAAGCTGATGAAGATTGATGGGCACCCGTTCCCTGTAAATATGGTGTATGCAGGATCATCATCAAGGGATCAAGCCGATGGAGCGAGACATCAAAGGTATAAATCAAGGATTACTTCATCGGACATGATAGAAAAATATTCAAGATACGAGGAACTGAGGGATGAGTTAGAAAGATATAATCCGCATTGGGACTGCCCGTTTTTTCGGTTCTGCTGGGAGCAAGGAATGAGACTGCCATCAGCTGAAAATTGCCCCGAGTGCAGCAGTGCAGGGAATCGGCGTGATTGCAAGCAGGAGTTTTCATGGGATCGGTCGCTTGGGAAAAGAGCATCGGTTCATAGCCGATTAGGGCCGATCCAGGAGGAGTTCCTTGAAGAGGATGGAAAGGGTGAAGAGGAAGTATATAAAAAACAAGTCCAGAATCCTCAATGGTGTCCTAGTGGGATATTCACGAAAAATCAGAAGAGAAGGGCACAACGTTTGCGACACCGAGAGCAACAGGAAGAACAGAGTCAAGATCAGGGAGAGGCCGATCATCGTCACAAGAAGATTAAACAGGTTTGGCGCGTGAAGAGAAATGATGATGAACCTGATCAATCGGCCCCAGCAAATATGGTGTTCTTTTTACCTCAGGAGTATAGAGCACTTTCATCAGACGAAGAAGGCGATGAGGAGATTTTTGCTCAGCTAACGTTACAACCCGATCAGGCTATATTTGACAAACCTGAGGAGTCAGAGCATCGGCATCTAAAGCCATTATACATCAACGGCTATGTGAATGGGAAGCCGATGGCAAAGATGCTGGTCGATGGGGGGGCAGCAGTTAATCTCATACCTCATGCCACATTCCGAAAATTGGGGAAGACCGCCGAAGATCTGATTAAGACGAATATGGTGCTAAAGGACTTCGGTGGGAATTCATCAGAAGCTAAAGGTGTGTTGAACGTGGAGTTGACAGTAGGGAATAAGACATTACCCACCACGTTTTTCATCATTGACGGGAAGGGGTCATATAGTTTGCTTCTCGGCAGGGACTGGATTCATGCAAACTGTTGTGTGCCATCGACAATGCATCAATGTTTGATACAATGGTAGGGAGATCAAGTCGAAGTGGTGCTAGCAGATCGGTCGACCAATATTGCCATGACCGATCTACCAGTCTGGGAAGCCGACGGTGTTGACTGCCTATCCGGAAAAGTATGGGAAGGAGATTACCTTAAGGTCACTAGCCAGGGGATACAGCCGATTCAGCAAGTCGGCTCTGAATTGTTGCTCTGATGGGCTCTATTGAAGACTTCGAGGGGAAACTGGGGCAAGGATTTACGTCGGCTGATGATTTGGAGGAGATTGATATAGGACTAGGAGATAAGCCAAGGCCGACGTACATAAGCAGAAAATTAAGTCCTGAACTACGAGGGGAGTTGATAACATTATTGAAGGAGTATCGAGATTGTTTCGCCTGGGAATACCATGACATGCCAGGATTAAGCCGATCGATTGTTGAACATCGGCTGCCCATTAAACCAGGGTATCGGCCATTCAAGCAGGCTCCAAGGAGATTCAAGGCAGAATTACATGAGCCGATCAAGGCGGAGATTACAAGGTTATATGACGCCAAATTTATAAGGCCATGCCGATATGCTGAGTGGGTTTCTAATATCGTCCCGGTGGAGAAGAAAAATGGAAAATTGAGGATATGTATTGATTTCCGGGATCTGAATAAAGCTACCCCCAAGGATGAATACCCAATGCCGATAGCGGATTTATTGGTGGATGCAGCCTCAGGTCACAAGATTATCAGCTTCATGGACGGAAACGCGGGGTACAATCAAATTTTTATGGCTGAAGAAGATATACATAAGATTGCGTTTCGGTGTCCAGGAGCTATCGGCCTATATGAGTGGGTAGTAATGACTTTTGGATTGAAAAGCGCCGGTGCGACTTATCAGAGAGCGATGAACTATATATTTCATGATCTCATCGGCTTGTTAGTAGAGATTTATATTGATGATGTGGTGGTCAAGTCTAAAAGTGAGGAAAGCCATATAGCCGATCTACAAAAAGTGCTGGAGAGAGCCAAGAAATACGGATTAAGAATGAATCCCAATAAATGCGCTTTTGGTGTATCGGCTGGGCAATTTTTGGGTTTTATGGTTCATGAGCGAGGGATTGAAGTGAGTCAGCGAAGTATTAGAGCCATTAAGACTACAGAGCCACCAAGCAATAAGACAGAGTTGCAATCGTTGATCGGCAAGGTTAATTTTGTGAGAACATTTATATCAAATTTATCAGGGAAAATTGAGTCTTTCACGCCGTTGTTGAAGTTGAAGGCCGATCAAGAGTTTGTGTGGGGGGCAGCACAGCAGAAGGCATTTGATGAGATCAAGAATTATCTGAGTTCCCCACCTATTTTGATTCCGCCGCAAAAAGGGATGCCGTTCAAATTATATTTGTCAGCCGATGAGAAGTCCATCGGGTCCGTTCTAATACAAGAATTTGAGGGAAAAGAGCGAGTTGTGTTTTATCTGAGCAGGAGACTTCTAGATGCTGAAACAAGATATCCGGCGGTGGAGAAATTATGCCTGTGTTTATATTTCTCATGTACAAAGTTAAGGCATTACATCCTATCGGCCGAATGTACAGTAGTTTGTCAGGCCGATGTGGTCAAATATATGTTGTCGGCTCCAGTCTTGAAAGGGCGAGTTGGCAAGTGGGTTTTTGCTTTGACAGAGTTCGACTTAAGATATGAATCGGCTAAAGCAATCAAGGGACAAGCAGTGGCCAATTTCATTGTACAACACAGAGGGTCTCATGAGGATTATGTGGAGCCGATCCCATGGACTTTGTTTTTCGATGGATAGGTTTGCAAGCATGGATCTGGTATCGGTTTAGTTATCATATCGCCTCGGGGGGCAAGTTTTGAGTTTGCTTTTACAATTAAACCTTATCGGACTAATAATCAGGCAGAGTACGAGGCGGTGCTGAAGGGACTTCAACTCTTGAAAGAGATCGGAGCCGATGTCATAGAGATAATTGGCGATTCTCTATTAGTGGTCAAACAGTTGTCTGGAGAATATGAGTGCAGGGATGATGTTTTGAAGTCATATTATGAGGAGTGTACGGATTTGTTAAGAGATTTCAAGATAGTATCAATAGATCATATTCCCAGGGAGCAGAATTTAGAAGCCAATGATCTTGCACAGATTGCTTCAGGGTATTGGCTGAGTAGACAGGTTGAGGTTGAGATAGCCGATGTTGATATCGGGAACAAGGCCGATGACTGGAGACAGTAGTTAGTTGATTACTTGCAAAATCCGTCGCAATCGGTTTCTAGGAAAATTTGGTATAAAGCTACTAAATATGTGCTGCTTGATGGGGAGTTGTATTATCGGACTTTTGAGGGAGTTCTGCTTAGGTGCCTGAATTTGGAAGAAGCCAAAGTGGTTATGTGCGAGGTGCATGAAGGCGTCTGTGGGACTCATCAATCGACTCATAAGATGAAGTGGTTGCTGAGAAGAGTAGGGTATTTTTGGCCGACAATGCTGGAGGATTGCTTTAGGTATTATAAAGGGTGTCAAGATTGTCAGAAATTTGGAAATATACAGCGAGCACCAGCATCGGCTATGAATCCTATCATCAAACCGTGGCCGTTCAGAGGATGGGGAATTGACATGATCGGCCAGGTTTTTCCTCCATCAAGTAAGGGACATAAGTTCATATTGGCGGCGATAGATTATTTTACCAAGTGGGTGGAGGCGATTCCTTTGAAGAGAGTTACGTCCAAGGAAGCGATCGAGTTTGTAAAGGAGCATATTATTTATCGGTTTGGGATTCCTCAGACGATAACTACTGATCAGGGGTCTATCTTTGTGTCTGATGAGTTTCAACAGTTTGCTGCCAGTATGGGAATCAAGTTATTAAATTCATCGCCTTATTATGCTCAAGCCAATGGGCAAGCAGAAGCTTCTAACAAGAGTTTGATCAAGTTGATTAAGCGGAAAATTGATGAGCAGCCACGGCGATGGCATACTACATTAGCCGATTCACTATGGGCCTATCGGATGGCATGTCATGGATCTACTCGGGTGCCGCCGTATCAGTTAGTATATGGGCATGAGGCAGTTTTACCATGGGAGACTAACATCGGCTCTAGGAGAATTTCTTCACAGGATCAGTTGATAGCCGATGATTATTATAACTTAATGACAGATGAACTTGAAGATTTGGTTCAGAATCGGTTGAGGGCGTTGGAAAGGATCAAGGAAAATAAGGCTAAGGCAGCTCGGCATTACAACAAAAAGGTGGTGAGTAAGTCGTTTGCCGAGGGGGATCTTGTGTGGAAGTTGATTTTGCCGATCGGGTCTAGAGATAATAAGTTTGGAAAATGGTCGCCTAATTGGGAAGGGCCCTATCGGATTAATCGCCATGTGCCTGGTAATGCCTATATGTTAGAAGATCTTGATGGGACAGAGTTTGCTAAAGCGCTTAACGGAAAATACCTCAAGAAGTACTACCCTAGCGTGTGGATCGATTCTTAAATTGGTTAAGTATAGCCGATTTCTAAAATAGTCCGGAAAGCCGATGTTTTGCATCGCCTAAAGACAACCGATATCAATTGGTATCGCCTTTAGATCAAATAAACAAAAATAATATTAAGGGGCAATGGAAGGAAACAGGCAGCGGAGCCGATCAGAATATATTACAGTGCAACCAGCGTCTCAGAAGGTCATCGGATGTTAAGTTACAGGAATTTTTGGATGGTTTCGATCGCACGCAGGCGGATCTGGTCAATTTCATTGATGGCGCGAATGTCGTCTTCATCGGAGCCCGGGATGGTCTTCAGGTTCTTGCGCTGATGAATGACTTGACGCACTGTCGTTGCAACCTTAGCCTCTTGGTCTTGGATGGCTTGCGGTAGGCCGATAAGTTGGGACTCTGTGGCTGCAAGATCCTTGCGAACTGTTTCAAGTTCTATCAGCAAATCGGCTTCCCTCTTCTTCAGTTGATCTAGCTTAGGTTGGAGCTCTTGGGGGGCAGCGGCCATGTCATCAAGTTTTTTCTTTTCGGCTTGAGCTAACAGCTGATCGGCTTGGATGTTTTGGGATGTCTTCTGTTGGTCAGCACGATCGGTTATGCGCTGTCTAAGCTTGATGAGTTTAAACCTATGGGACTCCAGGTATGCTGCGGGGGTTAATGCATCGACGAGTTCTTCGGGCAGATAGTGTTCGATTTCTGCAAGCCTTGCCCGAATCGGCCCACAGTCTTCAACTAGCGCATCAATTGGGTTTTCCAGCCAACTGTTGATGCTTGTTAAATAATCGCGCACGTCGGCTGGGAACGATGGTTTGGTTGCTGCACTGGTGGCTGTTTCTTCTTCTACCTCCAAATACTTGCCGATGTCAAAGGAAAACAAATCGGCCAAGGACTGCAAAATTGACATCGGTAAAAGAATCAGTGGAGAGTTAAAAGCGAAATATGGACATAAAGAAGTTACCTGAGGAAGGACGTCAGCAGCTCGGGTGGCATCGGCTTTAGTAAGATGAATAGGGTGTTCTTCGGAAGGGCCGATGTTAGCCGATGGAATAGCAGCAGTCTCAATGACGGTTGGACTTGGTACCAAAAGTGGAGCAGCCGGAGAAGCCATCGGCTCAGTGCTTGGAAGGATATCGGAGGAGTGTTGAGGTTCTGGAGCCGATGACTCGAGCTGGGAATAAAACTGGTAAGATAAGAGGAAAGCGGGTAATAATAACAAGACTTGGCGCATACCTGAGGAGATGAGGGAGCCGATGTTGTTTGAGGAGAAGGTGATGACGGGGCAACGGTATCGGCGTCGGTTTTCTGCTTCTTCAGGGAGGGGCGGTGTGCTAACTTCTTCCGCTTTTGTCCCATCGGCCGGGGCGCCTTGAGGAGAGCCGATGGAGGTGGAGCGTCGCACCCTAAGTTTGGGGTGGCCGATGGAGGTTGATACTGGATCGGCCGACCGCTGTTGCTTGTTCTCGGGGGCTCGACGCTGGCAGCCTGCAGAATAGGAGTTAGATAATGATTGGAAGTGATGATTAAGGCTTGCGGGTGTTACCTCTTCATCAGATTCGACGTACTCAGTATCAAGGCGAGAACAATAGCAGGTGACCGCTAAGCTGAATAGATGTTTTTTCCATTCTGACCACCATCGGACGAAAAGCTTGGTGTTGGCGGTGCAGATATATACCTCGGTGGCGGCGCCTAGAAGAAGGGAATCTGTCAAAGTCCGCATCCGGTCATATTCTAGGGCATTGCTGACATTGCCCCGAGCCTGAAGTTTGCTGATAAAGAACAGGCCGATTGGAAGCTGACCAAGGCCAAACTGACGGGAACCGACCGATGGATGATAAAACTCATATGAAGGCTGCGATCGGCCCAGAGAGAAGCCAGTTGGCAGCAGGCGAGGGGTGATGGCCGATAGGAAGATGGCCTTGGATTCATCATTGTCCAGAGCTTTGAGCGGGTCGAAATTAGAAGGCATCTCAAATGATGATGCATCATTATAAGCAAACCAGAGAGTGGCCTCCCTGGTGAAACCATAGTAAAATCCCTTGAACCACTGACTAAGTTCAGCGGGGGTCATCTTGCCACCAGAGAGGGCCGATGCAGCTTCGCCCATAGAGGTGCATCGGCGGAGAACAGGGTCTTGGTCTTCTGTGTAATCAGCCGGAAGGATTGATCGAAGAGAGAAGTCCCAGGGACAGCCTTGGAGGTGTAGATATTGAGCCAGAGCTGAACAAACCACCAAGGGCCCCCGATGTGACCGATGGGCTGGCCGGCTGATAACTTAGTTGCCACTTGATGAAGCAGGTGATAGGTGGCGCCAAGGAGAAATTGCCCCAAGGGAATCTGTTTCCGATCAGCCAAGCATTCTACCAAACATTGCATGTTGACCGTCGGACCGAGGGTTGCGCCACCAAAAACAAATTGCTCCAGCCATAAGTTCAAAAAAGCAACATGTTCCCGGTCATCAACCGATCCAGTCCTCTTGTTGTGAAGAGATATGTACCTGGACCAGCCGCCGATGTTCTTTGCTTGGAGCCGATGAGCGGGTTTGAAGCGAAGCCTGAAGGGGTCGATGTAGCTCGTTGTGTCAAGATAGGTGAGCATGGTCACATCCAGCAAGGTGGGGGTCATAGGCCCGTGCCCAAACAGGAAGGCATTGAGGGCATCGGACCAGAAGTATGAGGCGGATGCAAGCAGAGATTCATTTTTCTCCATATCGGCCAGAGAAAGATTGATGCAGTGGCCCATGTGAGATTCTTCCCAGTAGGTTCTCTTTGCAGCCGACACCCTGAGGTACCAATCTCTCCATCCAGACAGTTTGCTCGGCCATGAACTGAAGCTGTTGGTCCAGTCATTGATTCGCATGGCCGAGTTCTTGAAGGGAATACGCTGGGTCTCGGCGCTGATGAAATCGGTGGGGTCTTCGCTACCCATGGGGCCATGATAGAAAAAATTGGGGTAATCGGCGGCTGGGATCAAGATCTGGTCTCTAAGATGCTACAATAAACAAGAACACGGCGAAGAACAGATGAAAAACGGGGCAGATCAGGTTCGTCCAGGTTGCAGATTAGGGGAAAATAATTGGGTGAGAAGATTACCTCAGGAACTGCAGATGCCGATGCCAGCGCGGGAGTGGGAGAAGATGCGAGGATCAACGGCCAGAGAAGAAGGTTGCGACGATTCGTCTGGATTCGCTAGAGCTTGGTGAAGATTTGGAAGATGAAGTGGTGGTGCTCTGGTGATGTGAAAGCATAAAAAAAGGCAAGAAGACGAAGCGTTTTTATAGAGATGCGACAACCGAGCGGGAATCGAGGCCGTTGGCACTGTTTCAAATATTTATGGCAAGTGGGCTATCTTGGGCCGCTTCGGTATGGAAGAAATCTGGAGGCCCAAAAATGAAAGAATTTCGAAGTCTTATAGAAGAACTCCGAAATTGGGGGGCATGTGTTAACGCCAAAATTTGGTAAGGCCCTGTATCAGATTCGGTCAAAGGAGAGATTGCAGTCAACTGATGGAGAAGAGACCGGAATCGGGAAGGAGCCGTGAAGACCGTTACTTGGTAGTTATTTACTGTACCTATTAATTAGGTAGGTATTTATCTTTAGGAAACCTGACCTCGTGTCCGGTCAGGATTAGTTAGCGTTTTTCTGTTATGGATAGGAAATCATGTATCGTGTCCTATAAGGACTCATGTAACTCGGGGTATAAATACGTACGCCCGGGCACCTTGTAAATTATCACTCGATCAATACAAAATTCGGCGCATCGCCACCCTTCCGACGGGATCCTGCTTCTCGAGCTGGGCTGCATCGGTTAGGTCCGAACTCCTGCGAGAGGGTAAGTCTCGTCACCCCAGCTACCTATCGGCTAGGACTTCCTCGGTTAGGTCCGATATTCTAGTCGGTTTATGGTAGTTGGCTTACCACGATATATTTACTTTGTCTATGGCTGCATCAGTTCAGTTTGATCTCATAGATTGATTAGGTATATCACATCACGTGTGCGTAGATCGTATCGGCTTACTAGGAGTGGTTTATCATCAGTTTGTGCTGCATCGGTTAGGTCCGACCTACTAAACTGCTAGCGATAAACCGATCCCGCTAAGTCGATGCTTTACACGCAGGCGTCTTATCGGAGTGTATAGCCGATAAGTTATCTTCATCACGATCGCATCAGATCTATCGGCCTATTGAGGTGTCGCTATCATCATTGGTCTGTGCTGCAACGGTTGGGTCCGATCTACTAGACTGACGATAATAGCTTTACTCTTGATGAGCCGATGGGTGTTATGCGATGTTGTTATCGGAGTGCTTAGCCGATAAGTTATCTGTTGGAGCCGATTACATCTATTCATTGTTTTACTTTATCGGCCTCTAGCCCTTTAACCATATGTTCTGTTCGATAGTCGGTTGACTCATCAATTATCTATCATTCATGTTATTGCATACTTTATCATATATTCTGGTCTGTATTACTGTCACGATCGGCTAGGAGCTAGCCGATTGGTTTATTCTGCCAATCCAAGTACGAGTACAAGCAGGTTCCCGGGCATGACCCCAGGTGAGGACCCGGGCACGAGCTTAGGTGAGGACCCGGGCACGAGCTTAGGTAAGGATCCGGGCACGGGCCCGGACAGCAGGTGAAGACCTCGGGAACCGATACGAGCAAGGGTCCGGGCACGGGCACATTTTGTGGGAGCCATGGGCCCCGGGTACCTCACTACAAGCACATGGGCCACTCGGATAGAGGATGGGCCAGATCATGTAATTAGAGATAAGATAGCACCCGGCAGGCTGTGCCTTGTACAATAAGGAAACATAGCCTTAGTCGGATAGGATTCTATCTCTAATAAGGAAATCCCTTGGTCGTATCCGACTGGGATCCTTACCATGTACCCCTGTCCCCTAGTATATAAAGGGAGGCAGGGTGCCCCATGAGGACACACCAGATCATTGATCACAAATCCACCTCAGAGGAATAACACCTCAACTGGACGTAGGGTATTACCTCACATCGAGGGCCTGAACCAGTATAATTCTCCCGTGTTCCTCTGCAATCCACCGAATTCCAGGTCGCCGAGTAGGCCCATAGTATTATTGCCGGTGCAAAGCATCGACAGTTGGCGCGCCAGGTAGGGGCCCGGCGAATTCTTCATCAACAGATTCGATGGATCCCATCAACGGAGTCAAGGGCGACAAGTTCTCCAATGGAGACACCATCACCTTCGGGAGCCTTGATTTCGTCGCCAATCAACTCGGCAACCTTTCCTTGGCTGAGGCAGATCCGATCTTGCCAGCTGAGGAGCTAGCCGGCGTTGCGCCAGTCGGCCCCAGGGACGTCGCCATCTCCTTCGACGATCTACTACGACAGTCCCTCACATCGCCGGACATCGGGACAACTCTCTCCTTCGGCGTCCGACTCGCGCTAGGCCTTGAGCCAGTGCAGGTTAGGCCGAGAGGGGGAGAGATCGTCAATCTCCCGTACGGATTCGGCGACGCTGTGCGTCTACAACCCGCGCAGCAGACCCGACCTCCAGCGATTCAGTTTGGACACGGTCATGCACCGTTTCAGATTGGATCTAGGGAGGTCGGAGTCGTCCTAACTCCGATAAACTACTCGGAGTCTGACACTAAGTCAGATGGTGGTTCGAGCATCAACTCGGACTCCACCTTGGCAAGCTTCCTCCTCCCCCGCGAGATCTTCATGGCTTCAACGCCACCTTCCGAGGTGCGCCAACTGCAAGAGGAGCAGCAAGAGGAGGCGTGCCGACTACAACAACAAGAGGAGGCCAACCGACAAGCTCGCAATGACGGGCTTCGACAGGCTGGACAAGCCGCCCAGCAGCAAATCCTCCAAACCAAAGTCGGCGACCACGATGTCTTCGTCACGCCACAACAGAACGTCGTGGCCGCCGCAACTCTGCTGGACACGCTCCAGCTTGGGCCGGATCATCAGGCCACACCAACTATCGCCAAGATCAAGGCGATGATTACTGCTGCTGCCTGCCAGCAGCAAGAACAGTCAGGCAACACTCACATACCGACCCATCAAACGGGCTCTCCAGCGGCAGAGTCATCTGCATCAGCACGATGACGGGCGGCCGGCTCCACCCGGCAGCACGAAGAGTCCCGCCAAACAACACTCGGCAATACCAACTACGACAACCGGCGGCGTCACCAATACGACCGCCGACCCAATCAAGACCTCCGATTGCGATTACAACGCGATCTTCGCCACACCCTAAGGGCCCAGCACGAAGAACGCGAAGAGGATGAACGCCGCCGACTGGAGGATGAACACGAGCGCTTCGGTCTCCACTACGAGCGGCTACACCGCCAAAACCGAAGCCCAAGTCCTCACGATAATGAAGGCATTCCAGCCTTTACTCGGGAGTTACAGGACGTCCGCTGGCCAGTCGGCTTTAAGCCTACAGGAATCGAAAAGTACGACGGCAAGACCAACCCAGAGTCCTGGCTCACCGTTTACGCCCTAGCAGTTCAAGCTGCTGGGGGCGACAGCAGAGCCATGGCTAACTACCTCCCAGTCGCGTTATCCGACTCGGCGAGGACATGGCTGACAGGCCTCCCAAGGCGGTCGATCGGTTCTTGGGGACAACTCAGGGAGCGGTTCATCGCTAACTTCCAGGGGACCTACGAGAGACCGGCTTCCGACCACGACCTTTACCAGTTGCATCAGAAAAAGAACGAGTCTCTACGTGAATTCATCAAAAGGTTTTTCGAGAAGCGCAATCAAATCCCAAGCATCAAAGAGGAGGTCGTCATCGCCGCCTTCCGCAAGGGAGTAAAAGACGCCCCGCTCATCGTGAAGTTCACTCGGAAGCCACCATCCACTGTCCGGACTCTCTTTGACATGGCCAACAAATACGCCGACTCGGCTGAAGCTGTCGCAGAGGCCTTCGACGAGAAGAAGGAGCCCCGACAAAAAGACAACAGGGTGAAAGCCGACAACGAGCCGCCTCAGAACAAGCCTGGCAGCCGCAAGCGCAAGTCGGACAATGAGGTGGCTAACATGGAGCGCAGTCGATCGCGGCCCCAGCGGAATAACGACTATCAGAAAGTCATGAGCGGGCCTTGCCCCTTTCACCCCAAGGGCCGGCACGCGGCCAAGGACTGCCACATGCTCAAGAAGTTTGCCTCCGAGCAAGCTTCATCGTCTGGCGCCGACAAGGACAAGGACAAGCCAGACTCGGGTCCGGCTGATGATTTCCAGGACCCCCAAGCCGAACTCAACCACATCTTCGGGGGGCCACTCGCGTACGAATCCAAGCGCAAGCAGAAGCTATCAGTGCGGGACATTAACGCGGTCTCCACAACGGATACCCCCCAATACTTGCGCTGGTCAGAGATGGCTATCACCTTCAACCGCGTAGATCACCCAGATCGGGTTTCCCACCCGGGACGATACCCACTCGTCCTGGATCCGGTCGTCAGAAATATTAGGCTGAAGAAAACCCTCATCGACGAAGGCAGTGCGCTCAACATCCTGTTCGCCAAGACATTGGACGAGATGAGAATTCCTCGTTCAGAACTACGGCCGAGCACCGCGCCCTTCCATGGGATAATCCCCGGCTTGTCATCAACCCCACTCGGGCAAATAACCTTGCCGGTGACCTTCGGCACGCGGGACAACTTCCGTACAGAAAACATCTCCTTCGAGGTCGCCGACTTCGAGACCACGTATCACGCGATACTCGGACGACCGGCCCTCGCCAAATTCATGGCGATACCGCACTACACGTACATGGTGCTGAAGATGCCCGGGCCAGCAGGAGTCCTCTCCCTCCGCAGCGACGCTAAGCAAGCCCTCACCTGCGACAAGGAGAGCTGCGAGCTGGCTCAAACACAAGAAGCGGCAGTCGGGCGCGACAGCATCCGGCAAGCCGCTACATCTAAAGTCGATCAAGATCCAGTTCCGGCGAAAAAAGCAGCGAAGTCGGGAATTTCAGCGGACTCTGACACGAAGAAGATCCCCCTGGACCCTTCCGACCCCTCCAAGACTGCCTTAGTCGGGACCGGACTCGACCCCAAATAGGAAGACGCGCTCGTCACCTTCCTCCAAGCCAACAAAGATATCTTCGCGTGGAAACCGTCCGACATGCCGGGCGTACCAAGGGAGGTGATCGAGCACGCCCTACACGTAAAGCCAGACGCCAAGCCGGTCAAGCAACGGCTGCGGCGCTTCGCCCAAGACCGCAAGGATGCTATCCGGGAGGAAATCACCAAGCTCCTCGCAGCCGGCTTCATCAAGGAAGTCTACCACCTGGACTGGCTGGCCAACCCAGTCCTGGTCCGGAAGAAAAACGGTAAATGGCGCATGTGCGTCGACTACACCGACCTCAACAAAGCGTGCCCCAAGGACACATTTGGTCTTCCCAGGATAGATCAGGTGGTTGACTCCACGGCGGGGTGCGACCTACTCAGTTTTCTCGACTGTTACTCGGGATATCATCAAATTAGCTTGAGGGAACAAGACTGTTTAAAAACATCTTTCATCACGCCGTTTGGAGCGTATTGCTATATCACAATGCCGTTCGGTCTAAAAAACGCAGGCGCAACCTACCAAAGGGCTATTCAGCGGTGTCTGCACACTCAGATCGGGCGCAACGTGGAAGCCTACATCGACGATGTGGTGATCAAGTCCAAGTCCAGAAAAGACCTCATTGCCGACTTGGAAGAAACCTTCCAAAACCTTCGAAGATTCAAGATGAAGTTGAACCCGGACAAGTGCGCCTTCGGGGTGCCGTCTGGGAAGTTACTCGGCTTCATCGTCTCGCACCGCGGCATCGAGGCTAACCCGGAGAAATTCAACGCCATCAAGAACATGGCGCCCCCGACCAACCTTAAAGACGTCCAGAAGCTGACAGGCTGCATGGCGGCACTCAGTCGGTTTGTCTCCCGACTGGGCGAACGGGGCATGCCCTTCTTCAAGCTCCTCAAAAAGGCCAATCTATTTTGTCAGCGAGGTCCTTGCCGACTCCAAAACAAGATACCCGCAGGTCCAGAAGCTGCTATACGGCCTACTCATCACAGTCCGAAAGCTGGTGCACTACTTTCAAGCACATCAAGTCACGGTGGTCACAGCGTTTCCACTCGGGGATGTCCTTCATAATCGCGAGGCCACCGGCCGGATCGCTAAATGGGCACTCGAGCTGATGGCGTTTGACATCACCTTTCAGCCACGGACAGCTATCAAATCTCAAGCTCTACTCATGCATATGTGGCAACCACGCTGCATCCAGGACGTTAGTCGGAAAGGCTTACCGGCAGGGATTCTTCTGGCCCACCGCAGTCACAGACGCCAAAGACATCGTTCGCAAGTGCGAGGGTTGCCAGTTCTTCGCAAGACAGACAAATCTCCCCGCCCAGGAACTCCAGACTATCCCCATCTCCTGGCCATTCGCAGTATGGGGGCTCGACATGGTCGGGCCATTCAAGAAAGCGCCAGGAGGGTTCACACATTTATTCGTCGCAGTGGATAAATTCACCAAGTGGATTGAGGCTAAACCCGTCGCAACAATCACAGCGGCACGAGCAAAGGATTTCATCCTGAGTATACTATACCGGTTTGGGGTCCCTAACCGCATCATAACGGACAACGGCACTCAGTTCGCGGCGGGCCTATTCCAAGATTTCTGCGACGACTTCGGCATCAAGATCTGCTATGCATCTGTGGCACACCCGCGGAGCAATGGGCAGGTTGAGCAAGCCAACGGCATGGTCCTACAAGGCATCAAGGCCAGGATGTACACATGAAAATTATAGAACTCAGGTATAGAAAGGACGTAGCTGTTCTATGTTCCATGAGTTGCTGATGAGAACGCCATCTTCGGTCTTCAGTCGGTAGGCGCCTGGCCGCACGACCTCGGCTATAATGAACGGCCCTTCCCAGATTGGGGATAACTTATGCCTGTCTTTGGTGGTTTGTATTTTCCTCAGAACGAGATCCCCGACCAAAAAGCCGCGGCCACGGACATTGTGATTGTGGTAGCGACGTAGGCCTTGAAGATACCTTACCGACTGGATAGTTGCGGTGTCTCTTGCTTCTTCCAGCTGATCTAGTTCGACCAGTCGGGTATTGTTGGAGTCATCTTCTGAGTAGGCCCGGACCCGTGGAGAGCCGAACTGTAACTCGGTAGGTAGCATGGCCTCAGCACCGTAGACTAGAAAGAAAGGGGATTGCCCTGTCGCCTGACTAACCGTGGTTCTGAGAGACCAGAGAACGGATGGGAGTTCTTGTACCCACCGGCCCGCATATGGTTGTAGTCGGTCGAATATCCTGGCCTTGATGCCTTGTAAGACCATACCGTTGGCTCGTTCAACCTGCCCGTTGCTCCGCGTGTGTGCCACAGATGCATAGTAGATCTTGATGCCAAAATCGTCGCAGAAGTCTTGGAATACGCCCGCCGCGAACTGAGTACCATTGTTGGTGATGATGCAGTTAGGGACTCCGAACCGGTATAACATACTCATGATGAAGTCCTTTGCTCGTGCCGCTGTAATTGTTGCAACGGGTTTAGCCTCAATCCATTTGGTGAACTTATCCACCGCGACGAATAAATGTGTGAACCCTCCTAGCGCTTTCTTGAAAGGCCCGACCATGTCGAGCCCCCATACTGCAAATGGCCAGGAGATGGGGATAGTTTGGAGTTCCTGGGCTAGAAGATTTGTTTGTCTTGCATAGAACTGGCAACCCTCGCACTTGCGAACGATGTCTTTGGCGTCTGTTACTGCTGTGGGCTAGAAAAATCCCTGCTGATAAGCCTTTTCGACTAATGTCCTGGATGCGGCGTGGTTGCCACATATGCCCGAGTGGATCGAGTGCAGAATCTGCTTGCCCTCCTCGGTGGTGACGCAGTGCATGAGGACACCGGATGCGCTCCTTCGGTACAGGTCTTCTCCGACTAGTAGGAAGCTTTTGCTTCGACGCTTTATCTGCTCAGCCTGACTGTGATCTTCTGGGAGTTCGTCGTCCGTGAGAAATTTGACAACAGGAGTCCTCCAGTCTGGACATATGTGAAACACCTCATCTGTGGTTGGGGTAGGCTCGCCTCCCGACTGATCTGGTGCCGGTTTCTTCTTGACTGATGGCTCCATGAGTTGCTCGACAAAGATTCCTGTTGGAACTGCTTCTTGCTTGGATCCCATGTTTGCCAGCTCGTCTGCTTCGTCGTTGTATTGGCGCAGGACATGTGTGATTTCCAGCCCGTCGAACTTGTTTTCCAGCTTGCGGACCTCCTGACAGTATGCCGCCATGGTATCATCGAGACAGGTCCAGTCTTTCATGACTTGGTTTACCACGAGTTGAGAATCTCCGCGCACAACCAGTCGACGTATGCCGAGTGATACAGCGATGCGGAGCCCGTGAACAAGTGCCTTGTACTCGGCAACGTTGTGGGAAGCCGGGAAGTGGATTTGTAGAACGTACTTCAGTTTTTCGCCAGTGGGGAACGTCAATATGACTCCGGCCCCGGCGCCACTGATCCGTAGAGAACCGTCGAAGTACATTGTCCAGAACTCTAGCTTTGCTGTTGGTGTAGGCAGTTGGACTTCTGTCCACTCGGCCACGAAGTCGGCTAGAGCTTGAGACTTGATTGCTGTCCGAGGCTGAAAGGTGATGTCGAACGCCATCAACTCGAGTGCCCATTTAGCGATTCGGCCGGTGGCCTCGCGGTTATGAAGGACATCCCCGAGTGGAAATGCTGTGACCACCGTGACTTGGTGTGCTTGGAAATAATGCACCAGCTTCCGGACTGTGATAAGTAGGCCATATAGCAGCTTCTGGACCTGCGGATATCTCGTTTTGGAGTTGGCAAGGACCTCGCTGACGAAGTAGACTGGCTGTTGTATTTTTTGAATATGACCCTGTTCGGATCGCTCAACCACCAGCACCGTGCTGACTGCTTGTGTTGTCGCCGCCAGATATAGCGGTTCCTGGGGCAGAGGTGACGCCAACACGGGGGGTGATGTGAGGAATTGTTTGAAGTCTTCGAAGGCTCGTTGGGCTTCCGGAGTCCATTAGAAATTGTCGGCCTTTTTGAGTAGCTTGAAGAAGGGCATTCCCCGTTCGCCCAGTTGGGAGATAAATCGGCTGAGTGTCGCCATGCAGCCTGTCAGCTTCTGGACGTCTTTGAGGTTAGTCGAGGGTGCCATGTGCCTGATGGCGTTGACTTTCTCCGGGTTGGCCTCGATGCCGCGATGCGAGACGATGAAGCCGACTAACTTTCCGGATGGCACACCGAAGGCGCATTTTGCCGGGTTCAACTTTATCTTGAATCTTCAAAGTTTTTGGAAGGTTTCTTCCAAGTCAGCGATGAGGTCTTCTTTGGACTTGGTCTTGATCACCACATCGTCGACGTAAGCTTCCACGTTGCGCCCGATCTGAGTATGCAGACACCGCTGAATAGCCCTTTGATAGGTTGCGCCCGCGTTCTTCAGACCGAACGGCATTGTGATATAGCAATACGCTCCAAACGGTGTGATGAAAGATGTCTTCAAGCAGTCTTCTTCCCTCAGACTGATTTGATGGTATCCCGAGTAGCAGTCGAGGAAACTGAGTAGGTCGCACCCTGCCGTGGAATCAACCACCTGATCTATCCGGGGAAGACCAAATGGGTCCTTGGGGCACGCTTTGTTGAGGTCGGTGTAGTCGACGCACATGCGCCATTTATCGTTTTTCTTCCGGACCAGAACTGGGTTTGCCAGCCAGTCCGGGTGGTAGACCTCTTTGATGAACCCGGCTGCGAGGAGTTTGGTAATTTCCTCCCGGATAGCATCTTTGCGGTCTTGAGCGAAGCGCCGCAGCCGTTGCTTGACTGGCTTGGCGTCTGTCTTCACGTTTAGGGCGTGCTCGATCACCTCCCTTGGTACGTCCGGCATGTCGGACGGTTTTCACGCGAAGATATCCTTGTTGGCTTGGAGGAAGGTGACGAGCGCGTCTTCCTATTTGGGGTCGAGTCCGGTCCCAACTAGAGCAGTCTTGGAGGGGTCGGAAGGGTCCAGGGGGATCTTCTTCGTGTCAGAGTCCGCTGAAATTCCCGACTTTGCTGCTTTTTTCGCCGAAACTTGATCTTGCTCGACTTCTGTTGTGACGGCTTGCCGAATGCTATCGCGCCCGACTGCCGCCTCTTGTGATTGAGCCAGTTCGCAGCTCTCCTTGTCGCAGGTGAAGGCTTGCTTGACGTCACTGCGGAGGGAGAGGACTCCTGCTGGTCCAGGCATCTTCAGCACCATGTATGTATAGTGCGGTATCGCCATAAATTTGGCGAGTGCCGGTCGTCCGAGTATCGCGTGGTATGCAGTCTCGAAGTCGGCGACCTCGAAGCAGACGTTTTCTGTGTGGAAATTATCCCGCGTGCCGAAGGTTACCGGCAAAGTTATCTGCCCGAGTGGAGTTGATGACAGGCCGGGAATTATCCCGTGGAAGGGCGCATTGCTCGGCCATAGTTCTGAACGAGTAATTTTCATCTCGTCCAAAGTCTTGGCGAACAGGATATTAAGCGCGCTGCCTCCATCGATGAGGGTTTTCTTCAGCCTGATGTTTCTGAGAACCGGGTCCAGGTCAAGTGGATAGCGTCCCGGGTGGGAAACCCGATCTGGGTGATCTGCGCGATTGAAGGTTATGGCCATCTCTGACCAGCGCAGGTATTGGGGGGTGTCGGCCGTGGAGACCGTGTTGATGTCGCGCGCTGAAAGCTTCTGTTTGCGCTTGGACTCGTAGGCGAGTGGCCCCCCGAAGATATGGTTGAGCTCGGCTTGAGGATCTTGGAAATCGTCAGCCGGACCCGAGTCTGGCTTGCCTTTGTCCTTGTCGGCGCCAGACGATGAAGTCTGCTTGGAGGCAAACTTTTTGAGCATATAGCAGTCTTTGGCCGCGTGCTTTCCCTTGGGGTGAAAGGGGCATGGCCCGTTCATGACTTTCTGGTAGTCGTTGTTCCGCTAGGGCCTTGACCGGCTGCGCTCCATGTTGGCCACCTTGTTGTCTGACTTCCGTTTATGGCTGCCAGACTTGTTTTGAGACGGCTCGTTGTCGGCTTTCGCCTTCTGTTCTTTCTGTCGGGGCTCCTTCTTCTCATCGAGGGCCTCGGTGACCGCTTCGGCCGAGTCGGCGTATTTATTGGCCATGTCGAAGAGCGCCCGGACTGTGGATGGTGGCTTCTGAGTGAATTTTGCGATAAGAGGAGTGTCTTTTACCCCTTTGCGAAAGGTGGCAATGACGGCTTCGTCTTTGACGGTTGGGATTTGGTTGCACTTCTTGGAAAACCTTTTGATGAATTCACGCAAAGATTCATTTTTCTTCTGGTGCAGTTGATAAAGATCATGCTCCGAAGCGGGTCTGTCATAGGTCCCCTGGAAGTTAGCGATGAACCGCTCCCTGAGTTGTCCCTAGGAACCAATCGACCGCCTCGGGAGGCCTGTAAGCCATGTCTTCGCCGAGTCGGCTAGCGCGACTGGGAGGTAGTTAGCCATGACTCTGCTGTCGCCCCCAGCAGCTCGAACTGCTAGGGTGTAAATGGTAAGCCAGGACTCTGGGTTTGTCTTGCCGTCGTACTTGTCGATCCCGGTGGGCTTAAAGCCAGTCGGCCACAAGACATCCTATAGGTCCCGGGTAAAGGCTGGGATGCCTTCGTCTTCGTGAGGGCTCCGACTCCGATCTTGGCGATGTAATCGCTCGTGGTGGATGTCGAAGCGCTCGTTCTCGTCTTCCAGTTGGCGGCGTTCGTCTTCTCCGCATTCTTCGCGTCGAGTGTTTATGGTGTGACAAAGATCTCGGTGCAGTCGCACTCGGAGGTCTTGATTGGGTCGGCGATCGTACTGGCGACGCTGCCGGTTGTCATTATTGGTATTGCCGAGTGTTGTTTGCCGGGACTCTTCGCGTTACTGACTAGAGCCGGCCACCCAGCGTCGTGTTGATGCAGATGGGCCTGCCGCCGGAGAACCCGACCGGTTGGTCGGTATAGAAGTGTCGCCCGACTGCTGTTGCTGCTGACAGGCAGCAGTGGTGATCATCGCCTTGATCTTAGTGATAGTCAGAGTGGCCTGGTGATCCGGCCCGAGCTGGAGGGTGTCCAACAGAGTTGCTGCGGCCACAACGTTCTGTTGTGGTGTGACGAAGACGTCGTGGCTGCCAATCTTGGTTTGGAGGATCTGTTGCTAAGTGATTCGCCTGGCCAGTCGTAGCTCGTTATTGCGAGCTTCGCGGTTGGCCTCCGCTTGTTGTAGTCTGCGCACCTCCTCTTGTCGCTCCTCTTGTAGTCGGCGTACCTCGGAAGGTGGTGTTGAAGCCATGAAGATCTCACGGGAGAGGGGGAAGCTTGCCGAATTGAAGTCCGAGCTGGTGCTCGAACCGCTATCCGACTTAGTGTCGGACTCCGAGTAATTTATCGGAGTGAGAATGACTCCGACCTCTCTAGATCCAATCTGAAACGGCGCTTGGCCGTGTCCAAACTGAATTGCGGGAGACCGGGTCTGCTGCGCGGAATAAAGATGCGCAGTGTCGCCGGAATTGTACGGGAAATTGACGACCTCCCCCCCTCTCGGCCCAACTCGGGCTGGCTCAAGGCCTAGCGCATGTTGGACGCCAAAGGAGAGGGTTGTCCCGATGCTCGGCGACGTAAAGGACTGCCGCAGTAGGTCAGGGAAGGAGATCGCGACGTCCTAGGTGCCGACTGGCGCAACGCCGGCTAGTTCCCCGGCTGGCAAGATTGGATCTGCCTCAGCCAAGGTGAGATTGCCGAATTGATCGGCGATGAAGTCTAAGCTTCCGAAGGTAATTGCATCTCCGGGGAAGAACTTGTTTCTGTCGACTCTGTTGATTGAATCCATCGAATCTTCAGATGAGAAATTCGCCAGAGGCCCCTACCTGGCGCGCCAACTATCGATGCTTTGCACCGGCAATACAACTAGCTACTCGGCGAGGGTGAATTTGGTGGACTGCAGAGGAACACAAGAGAATTATATTGGTTCAGGCCCTCAAGGTGAGGTAATACCCTACGTCCAGTTGAGGTGTTATTCCTCTGAGGTGTATAGCGATCGATGATCTGGTTGCTCTTGTTGTGCTTGCCCTGAGGGGCGCCCTGCCTCCCTTTATATACTAGGGGACAGGGGTACATGATAAGGATCCCAGTCGGATACGACCAAGGGATTTCCTTCTTAGATATAGAATCCTATCCGACTAAGACTATGTTTCCTTATTATACAAGGTACAGCCTACCGGGTGCTATCTTATCTCTAATTACATGGTCCGGCCCATCCTCTATCCGAGTGGCCCATGTACTGGTAATGAGGTACCCGGGGCCCATGGCCTCCACACTGTGAAACTTTGCTCCATGAAAGACGAACTCAAGTCACCCAAAACGTGTGTCTGGGAAAGAGCCACGAGCCAACTCCCGACGCTAGGGGGCTATGACTAGTCGGGCAGAGTGTTTAAACGTAAGGGGTCAACTACTCGAGGAAATTAATATCAAAAAGAGGAAGAACACGTATTTACATATATTGTAAAATACATTTTATTCGGGTGATTGTTTTCATCATTAGATGCTACTCATCCAATATCTTTATAATGCAGGGCCAGTTCCGGATACGCGTGATAGGAACTCAGGGCTACGAGCCCATCTCCTACGCTCGGGGGCTGGACCAGTCTGCCAAGGATCACTCGGAATGCTCCATGAGGGCTATTGACCGGGTACTCATGCCCGTCGGGATGTCATCTTCCCCGGCTACGCCCCATGTGGGCCAATAACCAACCTCCGGCGACAGTCGGAGCTCGGATACCACTTGGCTGGGTGAGGTATGCCCCATGAGGGTCGCCAGCTGAATCCTACGCTAATGCTAGGTTTGGGTACCTCATCCGGTCACAACTTCACTGGGTAAAGTACACCCCATGTGGGTCGCTAGCCGAATCCTACGCTAATGCGAGGTTCGGGTACTTTATTTGGCTAATAACCGACCTCCGGCGCCAGTCGGAGTTCAGCTATAACTCTGTTGGGTAGGGTATGCCCCATGAGGGTCACTAGCCGAATCGTATGCTAATACAAGGTTCGGGTACCCTGCTCGGCTCTCCTGAAGTCAGAGAAGACTTACATCATCAAAGCGCATCCGGAGTTCTCATGCACTGCGTCACACCTGAGGAAGGCAAGCAGATTCTACGATATACCTACTCAGGCACCTGTGGCTACCAGGCTGCATCTAGAACATAAGTCGGAAAGGCTTGCGAACAAGGGTTCCTCTGGCTGATTGCGGTTACCAGCATTGGAGTACTCATCCCGACATGCGACGGATGCCTCTTTTATAGAGCTACGCTGGGTAGGTCGGTTTTGGCCGGCTTATTTGGTAGCGGCCACCAAGATATGAGTTCCTACAGTAGCATGCTCCATGTGGGCCGCCCGCAGGCTGAGTTGAAATTATAGCGCTGGTGCTACCAACAGGAGCCGATGAGGTAAACAGATATGCTTCATGAGAGCCTTATTGCTAAACATATATGTTTGGGTATCTATTTTATCCACCAGGTCTCGAGGATATATCCTTATAAGGATCACAAGCTGGTCTTCATTAAAATTAGGGATGCAGGTATCTTTCTCGGGTACACCTGACCATGCCGTGGATTTATTTTCATAAAGTGGTACTCGGCCTACATGCGTGGCCATCAGTTGCCATGAGCAACATTATTCCCGCTGACATGATGCGGAGGAGTCTAACTTTCGAGTAGTGCACTACTCGGGAGAGACTATAAATTTCTCATTCCTGCTGACATGACGCGGAGGAGTCTAACTTCTGGGTGGGACGCCACTCAGGAAAGACTATAAACCCCTCAATCCAGCTGACATGATGCTGAAGAGTCCCATATACGAGTAGTATCCTACTCGGCAAGACTATAAATACCCATTCCGACTGACATGAAGTCGAAGAGTCCTACATACGAGTAGTTCCCTGCTCGGTAAGACTATAAATCATATTCCGGTTGACGTGATACCGAAGAGTCTCATATACTAGTAGTAATCTACCCGGGAAAGACTTCCAGGTTAAAGATCTTTGACTTTATGTTTAGTTGTCTTCACAATTAAGCACAAAGTCGGGGGCTACACCTAATAGGTGCACCTATTCGGTGCACACTATTCATATATCTACATGAAGCCCTTTATAGCCTCGCTGCCAGCTGACATGAAGCAGGACTCGGGAAGAAGACTCACTCAGACAAAGAGTACTCGGGAGCAATGCACTCGGGAAGACTTCACCGTGGAGGATGAGCACTTGGCATCAGCTGTGACTCAACTATGAAGGTCTCAGGGGCTACTGTGGGTGCCATGGGCCCCGGGTACCTCATGACAAGCATATGGGCCACTCGGATAGAGGATGGGCCTAGCCTTATAATTAGGGATATAGCCACACTCGGCAGACTTTGCCTTGTATGATAAGGAAAACACAATCCTAGTTGGGTGCGTTATATCTCTAAGAGGAGATTCCTTGGCCATAATCCGGTTGGGACTCCTACCTTGTAACCCTGTCCCCTAGTATATATGGGGAGGCAGGGTGCCCCCTGAGGGTAGGTCAAGTTGGTTCACCAGAATCACCACCACAAATCCTCAAAGGAATACCACCACAACTGGACGTAGGGTATTACCTCACATCGAGGGCCTGAACCAGTAAAAATCTCCCTGTGTTCCTTTGCAATCCACTGAGTTTCCATCCGCCGAGTAGCCCCATATATTTATTGCCGGTGTAAAACATCGACAACACTACTCGGAAGTTAGACTCTTCAGCATCATGTCGGCTGGAATAATGTCGTTCATGGCAACTGTTGGCCAAGCATGTAGGCCGAGTACCACGTTATGAAAATAGATCCATTGTGTGGTCAGGTGTACATGGGAGATACCTACATCCCCAATGTTGATGAAGACCAGCTCGTGATCCTTATAAGGATATATCCTCAATACCTGGTGGATAAGACAGATACCCAAACATATATGTTTAGCAGTTAGGCCTTCGTGAAGCATATCTGTTTATCTCATCGGTTCCTGTTGGTAGCACCTGCACTGCGATTTTAACACAGCTAGCGAGCGGACCATATTGAGCATGCTACTGTAGAAACTCATATCTTGATGGCCCAGTACCGACTGTGTAGGCCCAAGCCCATGAGTCAGCATAGGCTCTATAAAGGCTAGGGGAGAGAGAAAAGATTCCTCTATCTTCCCCAAGAGACCAATCATTTCATCTTCCCAGCTCCACGCCAAAATTTCGCCTCCCGCTCCGCTAGGGTTCACCATTGCTTGCTCCTCCCCATTGAAGCTCGAGCAATTCTGCTTTCCTTTGTCCATTCCAAGCCCCCGACCACATTTCCCCCAAATTTCTTGTACCCCCAACCATGCCGAGGGTTCCAGATTTCGTCGGGGCGTCAGACGAGGCGTGGCCGACATTGGATTGCAGCCGGTCGAAGCTGGAGAGTCTAGAGAAGTCGCTGTGGCTGCAAAGCCGTGACATCATCCGCTGGCGCTCGGCTGAGGGTGAGTCGGTTCCAAATCCCCAAGCCAGCGAGACTGTTGTTTTTGCCTCTTTCTTTGACCGGGGTTTGTTTCTTCCCTCCTCTGAGTTCCTCCGCCGTCTTCTTAGCTTCTATGGATTGGAGTTGGTGAATCTGAATCCCAACTTGATCTTGCAAATCTCTATTTTCGTGACTCTTTGTGAGTGCTACTTGGGTGTAGAACCCCATCTCAATTTCTTTAGGCACTTATTCCACATCAAGCCCCAACCCTCCAAGAATAGGGTCCAGGTGTTTGGGGGAGCTGGCCTTCAGTTGAGGAGTGAGATGAAGAAAATATATATCAATCTTCCTTTGAAATCCTCCTTGAAAGGTTGGCATAAGGAGTGGTTCTACTGTTCTGATTTGGAACCCTCCCTGCCTCCATTCACCGGCTCACCACCAGCGGTCTCGCCCAATTGGTCATCGGATCCAACTTTCGAAGAGATGGGCCAAGTGCATCAGTTGCTGGTGAGATTGGATAAATTTAAGAGAGCCGGCCTGACCAGCCCCTAGGTGGCCAAGCGTTTCCTAACCCAGCGCGTCCAGCCATTGAAGCTGAGGAGCGAGTTCTGCTGGGATTACCAAGGGAGAAATGACCCTGACCGAGAAAGCTGAGGGGTGGCTGACTAGCAAAAAGTGACCAAAACATTGTTCGGTTATTTCTCCAGTGGGGTGGTCGAAACCGAGGACGAGGAGCGCTCCATCGTGGCTTATAGCCGAAACCGGCCTCATCCCGAGGTAACCCTTGCTTCTCTTCTGTGATGAACGCCTGTAGACATCTATCCATAATTGCCCAACATCGTGCGATGTATATTGTCGAATCGTTTGCAGTGGTGCAAGGAGTTTGATGATGACTCCCGTCCGCTGTCGACCACGAAGTCGAAGAAGAGGCCAAGAAGTCCTTCTGCCGCCCAGCCCGACTCCAAGAGAGAGGGAAAGAAACCCGTTGTAGACCAGGGCAAGAAGGAGGTCATGAGGCCGAGTGCCGCAGCCGGGAGTTTGAAAATAAAAGACCTTGCCAGTACTGTGCCCAGGCCATCGAGTCCCAGACTGGGACCGGCGCGGTCGAGCCCATCATCATCAAGCCCAACGCGAGCACCACCAAGTACGAGGCCGACTCCAATGCTGCCAAGTACCCAAGCGCCCCAGCCCGCCACACCGCAAACGGGGCCAACCAGGACAGGAATGCCGCCGTTGACTGCCGCACCTTCCGGCCCAACAGCTAGCAGCCCTCCAGTGCCGCCCTCCGGATCTCCCAAAAGAAAGCTCAAGTTCTCCAAGAGGTAGGCCATTCTGGGTCTTCTGAAAATCATGTTCAACATTGTAGCGTCTTGATGTTTGACTCGTTATGCAAGAAGCGGGCTGACATTGATCTTAAAGAGACCACGCTGACTACCCCTATTATCGAGCCTGCCCTAGCCGATCCAGCGCCAGCGAGCATGCCTGCTGAGCCAGCGGCGGCCCTAGTTGCAGAAACTGAGACCGCCCCGACGGCATGACCACCGACCCTGGCTGACCAGGGGGCGGTTGCTGAAGCCACTGTTCCAGCCCCTGAGCTAGTGCCTGCTATCGAGGCCGTCGCTGCGGCTCCTGAGCCAGCCCCTAAAGCCCCGAGGCTGCCGAGTTGGGGGCTAGGACCCCGTCGCCGTCCTGGTCACTGTCATCGTTGTCGTCATCGTTGTCCCTTCCTTCAGACAGACCAGACCTCCCCAGGATTGAGGCCCCTCTGTTCCGCTGGATGGCACCTGATGGAACTACGCGGAACTATAAGCATGATGAGGCGGTGGCGGAAAAGGAGCGTGAAGACTTGCTTCGTGCCACAATCGCCACGTCCCAGGGGATTCAGGTATGATTTCCGTTGTATTGGAATCTTGGTAGTATTTCTTGACGCTTGACTCTGTTTTGACTTGTTGCTCCCTAAGCAGAAGCTTGTCGATCGCTCGGAGAAGATGCACAAGGTGCTGACCCGAGTTGCCCCCAGCTCCAAGAATTGGAACAGCTCCGGGCCTTGAAAGCCAAAGTAGAAGGGCGCAGCCAGGAGAGGGAATCTTTGCTAAGGGAGGCTGTCACCCAGCTCAGGACTGAGAATTGGGACCAAGCCAAGAAGATGAGAGGTAAGCCTTCAGAATACTTCTTCCTGACCGAATCCTTAGTATATTTCTCCAACTGTGTTGTTCCCGACTGCCTAGTTGTATCTTGACTGCAACGTCGAGTTCTTGACTAATCTGTCGTGCAGCCCTCGAAGCCGAGGTTAAGACCCGAACGGAGGGAGAAGAACAGCTGAGGGAGGCCAAGAGAGCCAGGGCCGAACTTGAAAAGGACAAGGCTGACCTAACAAAGGCCAAAACCGAGCTTGAGCAAGATAAGGCCGAGTTGAAAAAGGCCAATATCAAGCTCGAGAAAGAAAAAGTTGAACTGGAGAAGGCCATAGCCAAGTGGGAGGCCGACTACAAAAGTAAGTCTCCGCTCTGACAATAACCTTAGCCAATCCATTAATTACTCCATCTGCGGCTTTGCTTAACATGTTTACTTTGTCGGTGAACCGGGTAGCTGCGAGAGCCAATTCCCAGATCCAGTTTCAGGCTTTCGCAGAGGAGATTAGGGTAGTCAAGGAGTCACGGGAAACCCTTGGTGAGTCCGTGAAAGGGCTCCTTGACCTGATAGATCCTCATCCTATGGGAACCAGCTCCAGCATAATCTTCCAACTGGAGGAGCGCCTTAAAGATGCACCGAGTGCCCTGAAGAGGTACTCGGATGAGCATGTTATTGCTGGCGTGGCCCAGACCCTAGCAATGACCAAGTCCATCTACCCAAGGGTGGATGTTGAAGCCATCGAGGAGGGGTTTGCCGAAGAGACGACTCTTGAGGAGGTGCTGGAGCTGATAGCCAAGGCGAGGCCGACTGCAGAGATTATCACCCGGGACCTGGGTATGTAAAAGCAGTATATCATGCAGTCGGTGTGCATATAAGTTTTTGTAAGAACATGTGTAAATGTATGTGCAATGCCGCCAAGCTTTGAATTATTACTCAGTTGTCATTAGCTTTACCCGACTGTATAGTCTGCACCGAGTTGGTCTATAGGAACATTGATAAAATCATTCACCGTAGGAGGCTATACTTCGGCAAACACAACAAAGTCGTTGCAAAACTTCATAACTTAAGTAAAATAGGCTCGTATATTATTGATAAAGCACATATAATACATGCAGCCCCTGACTCACTACTCGGTTGGAACAAGTGGCGTAGTGAGGCAGAGAGGAACTGTACACATGAGAAAGTATAAAACTCAGGTATAGAAAGGACGTAGCTATTCTATATTCCATGAGTTGCTGATGAGGGCACCGTCTTTGGTCTTCAGTCGGTAGGCGCCTGGCCGAGTGACCTCTACTATAATGAACGGCCCTTCCCAGATTGGGGATAGTTTATGCCTGTCTTTGGTGGTTTGTATTTTTCTCAAGACGAGATCTCCGACCAAAAAGGTGCGGCCACAGACATTGCAATTGTGGTAGTGACGCAGGCCTTGAAGATACCTTGCCGACTAGATTATTGCGATGTCCCTTGCTTCTTCCAACTGATCTAGTTCGACCAATCGGGTGTTGTTTGAGATGTCTTCTGAGTAAGCCCGAACTCGCGGAGAGCCAAACTCTAACTCGGTTGGTAGCACAGCCTCAGCACCATAGACCAAAAAGAAAGGAGATTGCCCTGTTGCCCAACTAACCGTGGTTCTGAGAGACCAGAGAACAGATGGGAGTTCTTGTACCCACCGGCCCGCGTATGGTTGTAGTCGGTCGAATATCCTGGCCTTGATACCTTGTAAGACCATACCATTGGCTCGTTCAACCTGCCCATTGCTCCGTGGGTGTGCCACAGACACATAGTAGATCTTGATGCCGAAGTCGTCACAGAAATCTTGAAACACGCCGGCCATGAATTGAGTGCCGTTGTCGGTGATGATGCGGTTGGGGACCCCGAATCGGTATAATATACTCATGATGAAGTCCTTTGCTCGTTGCCGCTGTTATGTTGCAACGGGTTTGGCCTCAATCCACTTGGTGAATTTATCCACTTGTGACGAACAAGTGTGTGAACCCTCCTGGCGGCTTTCTTCAAAGGCCCCGACCATGTCAAGCCCCGGCATACTTGCAAAGGGCAAGAGATTGGGATTGTTTGAAGTTCTTGGTTAGAGATTGGTTTGTCTTGCGTAGAACTAGCAACCCTCGCATGTGCGAATAATGTCTTTGGCATCTGTTACAGCTGTTGGCTAGAAAAATACCTGCAGGTAAGCCTTTCTGACTAACATTCTGGATGCGGCATGGTTGCCACATATGCCCGAGTGGATTGACTGCAAAATCTGCTTGCCCTCCTCGATGGTGATGCAGTGCATGAGGACACCGGATGCACTTCTTCAGTACAGGTCTTCTCCGACGACTAGGAAACTCTTGCTTCGACGTTTGATTTGTTCGGCTTGACTGCGATCTTCTGGGAGTTCATCGTCCAGGAGGAATTTGAGAATAGGAGTCCACCAATCTTGACATATGTGCAGCACCTCATCTGTCGCTGGGGTAGGTTCGCCTCCCGACTGCTCCGGCACTGGTTTCTTCTTGACTAATGGCTCCATAAGTTGCTCAACAAAGATCCCCGTCGGGACCGCTTCTCGCTTGGATCCCATATTTGCCAATTCAGCTGTAGCATCATTGTATTGTCATAGGACGTGTGTTATCTCTAGCCCGTCGAACTTGTTTTCCAGCTTGCAAACCTCCTGACAGTATGCCGCCATGGTGTCGTTGAAACATGTCCAGTCTTTCATAACTTGGTTTACTACGAGTTGAGAGTTTCCATGCACAACTAGTCGACGAATGCTGAGTGATCTGGCGATGCGGAGCCCGTGGATAAGTGCCTCGTACTCGGCGACGTTGTGGGAAGCCGGGAAGTGGATTTGTAGAATGTACTTGAGTTTTTCGCCGGTGGGGGATGTCAGTACGACGCCAGCTCCGCCGCCACCGATCTGTAGAGAACCGTCGAAGTACATTGTCCAGTACTCTAGCTTCGCTGTTGATGTAGGCGTTTGAACATCTGTCCACTCAGCCACGAAGTCGGTTAGAGCTTGTGATTTGATTGCTGTCCGCGGCTTAAAGGTGATGACGAACACCATCATCTCGAGCGCCCATTTAGCGATCCGGTCGGTGGCCTCGCAGTTATGCAGGACGTCCCTGAGTGGAAATGATGTGACCACTGTGACTTGATGTGCTTGGAAATAGTGCACCAGCTTCCGGACAGTGATGAGTAGGCCATAGAGTAGCTTTTGGACCTGCGAATATCTTGTTTTTGAGTCAGCAAGGACCTCGCTGACAAAGTAGATTGGCTATTGAACTTTTGGATGTGACCCTGTTCGGATCGCTTAACCACCAACACTGTGCTAACTACCTGAGTAGTTGCCGCCAGGTATAGCATTAGCAGTTCTTGGGGCATGGGTGACGCCAACACAGGGGGTGATGTGAGAAATTGCATGAAGTCTTCGAAGACTTGCTAGGCTTCGGGAGTCCACTGGAAATTGTCTGCTTTCTTCAATAGTTTATAGAAGGGCATGCCCTATTCGTCCAGTCGGGAAATAAACCAGCTGAGTGCCGCCATGTAGCCTGCCAGCTTCTGGATGTCCTTCTGGTTAGTTGGGGGAGCCATGTTCATAATTGCATTGACTTTCTCAGGGTTGGCCTCGATGCCGCGATGCGAGACAATGAAGCCGAGTAGCTTGCCGGATGGCACACCGAAGGCGCACTTTTTCGGGTTCAACTTCATCTTGAATCTTCGAAGATTTTGGAAGGTTTCTTCCAGGTCAGCGATGAGGTCTTCTTTGGACTTGGTCTTGATCACCACGTCATCGACGTAGGCCTCCACGTTGCGCCCGATCTGAGTGTGTAGACACCGCAGAATTGCCCGTTGATACGTTGCTCCAGCATTTTTCAAACCAAAGGGCATAGTGATGTAGCAGTACGCTCCAAACAATGTGATAAAAGACGTCTTTAGGCAGTCTTCCTCCTTCAGGCTGATTTGGTGGTATCCCGAGTAGCAGTCGAGAAAACTGAGAAGGTCGCACCCTGCAGTTGAATCCACCACCTGATCTTTTCTCGGTAGACCAAATGGATCTTTGGGGCACACCTTGTTGAGATCGGTGTAGTCGACACACATGAGCCATTTACCGTTTTTCTTCCGGACCAGGACTGGGTTTGCCAGCCAATCCGGGTGATAGACCTCTTTGATGAACCCGGCTACAAGGAGCTTGGTTATCTCCTCCCGAATAGCATCTTTTCGGTCCTGAGCGAAGCGCCGCAGCCGTTGCTTGACTGGCTTGGCGTCTGTCTTCATGTTGATGGCGTGCTCAATCACCTCCCTTGGTACGCCCGGCATGTCGGACGGTTTCCACGCAAAGATATCCTTGTTGGCTTGGAGGAAGGTGACAAGCGTGTCTTCCTATTTGGGGTCGAGTCCGGTCCTGACTAGAGCAGTCTTGGAGGGGTCAGAAGGGTCCAGGGGGATCTTCTTCGTGTCAGAGTCCGCTGAAATTCCCGACTTCGCTGCTTTTTTTGCCGGAACTTGATCTTCCTTGATTTCGGTTATGACGGCTTGCCGAATGTGTTGCGCCCGACTGCTACCTCTTGTGATTGAGCCAACTCACAACTCTCCTTGTCGCAGGTGAAGGCTTGCTTGACGTCGCTGCGGAGGGAGAGGACTCTTGCTGGCCCGGGCATCTTAAGCACCATGTATGTATAGTGCGGTATTGCCATGAACTTGGCGAGCGCCGGTCATCCGAGTATCGCGCGGTACGCAGTCTCGAAGTCGGCGACCTCAAAGCAGATGTTTTCATGCGGAAGTTATCCCGTGTGCTGAAGGTGACTAGCAAGGTGATCTGCCCGAGTGGTGTTGAAGATAGGCCAGGAATTATCCCATGGAAGGGCGTCGTACTCGGCCGCAGATCTAAACGAGGAATCTTCATCTCGTTTAGGGTCTTGGCGAAGAGGATATTGAGCATGCTGCCTCCGTCTATGAGAACCTTCTTCAACTTGATGTTCTTGATGACCGTGTGGAGGCCATGGGCCCCGGGTACCTCATTACCAGTATTTGGGCCACTCGGATAGAGGATGGGCCGAATCATGTAATTAGAGATAAGATAGCACCCGGCAGGCTTTGCCTTGTAAAATAAGGAAACATAGTCTTAGTCGGATAGGACTCTATCTCTAAGAAGGAAATCCCTTGGTCGTATCCGGCTGGGATCCTTATCATGTACCCCTGTCCCCTAGTATATAAAGGGAGGCAGGGCGCCCCTCAGGGCAAGGACAACAGGATCATCGATCATCAAACACCTCAGAGGAATAACACCTCAACTAGACGTAGGGTATTACCTCACATCGAGGGCCTGAACCAGTATAAACCTTCTGTGTTCGTCTGCAATCCACCAAATTCACCTTCGCCGAGTAGCCCTATAGTTTTATTGCCGGTGCAAAGCATCGACAGTTGGCGCGCCAGGTAGGGGCTTCGGCGAATTCCTCATCAGAAGATTTGCTGGATTCAATCAACGAAGTCAACAGCAACAAGTTCTCCCCTGGAGACGCAATAACTGTCGATGCTTTGCACCGGCAATAATATTATGGGGCTACTCGGCGACCTGGAATTCGGTGGATTGCAGAGGAACACAAGAGAATTATACTGGTTCAGGCCCTTGATGTGAGGTAATACCCTACGTCTAGTTGAGGTGTTATTCCTCTGAGGTGGTCTTGTGATCAATGATCTTGCGTGCCCTCATGGGGCGCCCTGTCTCCCTTTATATACTAGGGGATAGGGATACATGACAAGGATCCCAGTCGGATACGACCAAGGGATTTCCTTCTTAGAGATAGAAACCTATCCGACTAAGACTATGTTTCCTTATTATACAAGGCAAGGCTTGCCAGGTGCTGTCTTATCACTAATTACATGGTCCGGCCCATCCTCTATCCGAGTGGCCCATGTACTGGTAATGAGGTACCCGGGGCCCATGGCCTCCACAGTAGCCCCTAAGACCTTCATAGTTGAGTCACAGCTGATGCCGAGTGCTCATCCTCCACGGTGATGGTTACCCGAGTGCGATGCTCCCGAGTACTCTTTGTCCGAGTAAGTCTTCCCGAGTCCTGCTTCATGTCAGCTGGCAGCGAGGCTATGAAGGGCTTCATGTAGATATATAAATAGTGTGCGCCGAATAGGTGCACCTATTAGGTGTAGCCCCCAACTTTGTGCTTAATTGTGAAGACAATTAAACATAAAGTCAAAGATTTTTAACCTGGAAGTCCTTCCCGTGTAGATAACTACTGGTACATAAGACTCTTCGGTATCATGTCAACCGGAATAAATTTTATAGTCTGGCCGAGTAAGATACTACTCATGTATGCGACTCTTCGACTTCGTGTCAGTCGGAATATGTGTTTATAGTCTTACCGAGTAAGATGCTACTCGTATGTGGGACTCTTCAGCTTCATGTCAGCTGGAAAAGGGGGGTTTATAGTCTTTTCCGAGTGGCGTCCCACCTAGAAGTTAGACTCCTCCGCGTCATGTCAGCGGGAATAGATATTTATAGTCTCTCTCGAGTAGTGCACTACTCGAAAGTTAGACTCTTTCGCATCATGTCAGCGGGTAAAATGTTGCTCATGGCAACCGTTAGCCACGCATGTAGGCCGAGTACCACTTTTATGAAAATAATCCATAACGTGGTCAGGTGTACTCGAGAAAGATACCTGCATCCTCAATTTTAGTGAAGACCAGCTTGTGATCCTTGTAAGGATATATCCTCGAGACCTGTGAGATAAACAGATACCCAAACATATACGTTTAGCAATAAGGCTCTCATGAAGCGTATCCGTTTACCTCATCGGTTCCTGTTGGTAGCACCAGCGCTATAATTTCAACTCAGCCTGCAAGCGGCCCACATGGAGCATGCTACTGTAGGAACTCATATCTTGGTTGCTGCTACCAAATAAGCCGGCCTGAGCCGACCTATCCGGAATAGCTCTATAGAAGTATCATCCATCGCATGTCAGGATGAGTTTTTTAGTGTCGATAACCGCAATCAGCCAGAGAAATCCTTATTCGCAAGCCTTTCCGACTTACGTTCTGGATGCAACCTGGTTGCCACATAAGCCTGAGTGGGTATATTGCAGGATCTGCTTGCCCTCCTCAGGTGTGACGCAGTGCATGAGAACTCCGGATGCACTTTGACGATGTAAGTCTTCTCTGACTTGGGTAAAGCCGAACAAGGTACCCGAACCTTGCATTAGCAGAGGGTTCGGCTGGCGACCCTCATGGGGCGTACCCTATCCAACAGAGTTATAGCCAAGCTAGGCACCCGAACCTTGCATTAGCATAGGATTCGGCTGGCGACCCTCATGGGGCGTACCCACCCTGACAGAGCTGTGACCAAATAAGGTACCCGAACCTAGCATTAGCGTAGGATTCGGCTGTCGACCCTCATGGGGCGTACCCTACTTAGCCGAGTAGTACACAGCCCCGACTGGCGCCGGAGGCCGATTATTAGCTCGCATAGAGCGTAGCAGGGGAAGATGACGTCCCGACTGGCGCAAGTACTCGGTAAGTAGCCCTCATGGAGCATCCCGAGTGTATTTTGACAGACTTGTCCCGCCCCCGAGCGTAGGAGACGGGCTCGCAGCCCTGAGTTCCTGTCACGCATATCCAGAGCTGGGCCTGCAATATAAAGATATCGGATGAGTAGCATCTGATGATGAAAATAATCACCCAAATAAAATGTATTTTACAATATATGTAAATACGAGTTCTTCCTCTTTTTGATATTAATTTCCCCAAGTAGTTGACCCCTTACGTTTAAACACTCTGCCCGACTAGTCATAGCCCCCTAGCATCGGGAGTTGGCTCATGGCTCTTTCCCAGACACGCGTTTTGGGTGACTTGAGTTCGTCTTTCATGGAGCAAAGTTTCACGGATCAGGATTTATGCTACTCGAGTACTTTTGCAATCATTTAAAAACAGAGAAGGGTACAGCTTGTGCACCTATTAGGTGTAAGTGGCTGCGGCATTGGTAAAGCCGAGTGAAGAAACATTTATCAGGAAGCGACTTAGCTGTTCGGTATTTCGGAGTGGGGATGCCATCCTTGCGTTTGAGCTTGTGAGCCCACGAGCATGTCACTTGTTGTTTTGATAGTCTTCAGTTGTTGAAAGTCGAAGACGATTGTGACCGACTGCCACAATGAAGCCGTCTGACTTGCGTTTGCGATTCCCGGCTTTAGTCGGGACCGCGTCGTTGGTGCCCTCCCTCTTCTTCTGTCAGGATGCCTTTTTATCTTCAAGGGCCTCAGCAACAGCATGGGCTGAGTCGGCGTATTTGTTCGCCATGTTGAATAGAGCCTTGACAGAGTTGGGAGGCTTCCGAGTGAATTTGTCGATGAACGAGGTGTCTTTGACTCCTTTTCGAAAGGCGGCAATGACGACCTCATCCTTGATCATTGGGATTGAATTCTTCTTCTCAAAGAACCTCTTGATGAAGTCATGAAGAGACTCGTTCTTCCTTTGATGCAACTGATATAAGTCGTGCTCGGAAGATGGCCTCTCGTATGTTCCCTGGAAGTTGGCGATGAAGCGTTCCCGGAGTTCTCCCCAGGAGCCGATTGATTGCTTGGGAAGTCCTGTTAGCCATGTCCTCGCTGAGTCGGCTAAAGCGACTGGGAGGTAGTTAGCCATGACTTTGTGATTTCCCCCAGCTGCTCGGATCGCCAGAGTGTAGACCGTGAGCCAGGACTCGGGATTGGTCTTGCCATCGTATTTGTCGATGCCTGTAGGCTTGAAACTCGATGGCCAGTCGACCTGTTGTAGCTCCTGGGTGAAGGCCGGTATGCCTTCGTTTTCATGAGGGCTCCGGCTCCGAATACGGCGGCGAAACCACTCGTGGTGGAGGCCGGAATGCTCGTTCTCATCTTCCAGTTGGCGTTGCTCGTCTTCTTCTCGTTCACGGTGCCGAGCATTGGTGTCCTGCCGAAGATCACGCCATAGTTGGCCTCGGAGATCCCGGTTGTCCCGATAGTCACTTCGACGTTGCCGGTTGTTGTTTGGGTTGCCGAGTGACGTTTGGCGTGACTCCGTGTGCAGCCGACTAGAGCCGGCCGCTCGGCGTCGCTTTGAGGTAGACGAGACTGCCATTGGGGATGCCGACCGGTTGGTCGGTATGAGGGTATCGCCCGATTGTTGGTGCTGCTGACATGCAGCAGCGGTAAGCATGGCTTTTATCCTTGCGATCGTCGGGGTGGCCTGGTGATCAGGCCCAAGCTGGACAGTGTCTAGTAGGGTTGTGGCGGCCACGACGTTCTGTTGTGGCGTGACGAAGACATCGTGGTCACCGACTTTTGTTTGGAGGGCTTGTTGCTGAGCGGTTCACCCAGCCCTGCGTAGATCGTCGTTGTGGGCGTGCAGGCGTCTTGCTTCTTCCTCCTGTTGTTCTTGCAGTCGGCAGGCCTCCTCCTCTTGTGGCTCGTGTCGTCGGCGTGATTCCTGAGTAGGAGTAGAGCCTTTGGATGCCATGAAGGTTTCTCGTGGCGGGGAGAAGCTTGCCAAACTGCTATCCGACTTAGAGTCGGAATCCGACTGGGAGTCGTAGTCCGACTGAGAGTCGTAGTCGGAATAGTTGATGGGGGTGATTATAACTCCGACCTCCGTAGATCCGATCTCGAGCTGCTCTGGGCCGTATCCGAGTCGAACTCCAGAGGATCGGGTTTGCCGCGTTGGATGTAGATTGTAGATATCCGCAGCGTCGCCGAGTCCGAACGGGAAATTGACGATCTCTTCCTTTTTTGGCCCGATCTCGGCCGGCTCAAAACCGAGTCCGAGTCGAACACCGAAAGAAAGAGTTGTCCCTAGACTTGGGCGTATGGGAGATCGCCGCAGCATGTCGTGAGAGATTGCTGCAGCATCGTGTAGGCCGACTGGCGCGGAGTCGGCTGGTTCCTCGGCCGGTTGGATCGGGTCCGTGTCGGCCAAGGTGGGATTGCCGAACATGTCGGTGACGAAGTCGAGGCTTCCGAATGAGATTGTATCTCCGGGAGAGAATTTGCCGCCGTCGACTCCGGTTGCTGGATCCATCGAGCTTGTAGATGTAGATCGCGCCGAATCCCCTACCTGGCGCGCCAACTGTCGATGCTTTGCACCGGCAATAATATTATGGGGCTACTCGGCGACCTGGAATTCGGTGGATTGCAGAGGAACACAAGAGAATTATACTGGTTCAGGCCCTCGATGTGAGGTAATACCCTACGCCCAGTTGAGGTGTTATTCCTCTGAGGTGGTCTTGTGATCAATGATCTTGCGTGCCCTCATGGGGCGCCCTGTCTCCCTTTATATACTAGGGGACAGGGATACATGACAAGGATCCCAGTCGGATACGACCAAGGGATTTCCTTCTTAGAGATAGAAACCTATCCGACTAAGACTATGTTTCCTTATTATACAAGGCAAGGCTTGCCAGGTGCTGTCTTATCTCTAATTACATGGTCCGTCCCATCCTCTATCCGAGTGGCCCATGTACTGGTAATGAGGTACCCGGGGCCGATGGCCTCCACAATAACCTTAGGGAGTTTTGATTTCATTGCCGATCAACTTGGCAGTCTCACCTTGGCTGAGGTAGATCCAATCTTGCTAGCCGAGGAACTAGCCGACATTGCGCCAGTCGGCCTGCAGGACGTCGCCATCTCCTTCAACGACTTACTGCGGTAATCCTTCACATCGCCAAGCATCGGGACAACCCTCTCCTTCGGCGTCCGACTTGCGCTAGGCCTTGAGCCAGCCCGGGTTGGGCCGAGAAGGGGAGAGGTCGCCAATCTCCCTCACAGCTCTGTCGACGCTGCACATCTATATCTCACGCAGTAGACCCGATCTCCAGCAGTTCAGTTTGGACACGGCCAAGCGTTGTTTCAGATTGGATCTAGAGAGGTCGGAGTCATTCTCACTCCAATAAACTATTCGGAGTCCGACACCAAGTCGGATAGCGGTTCGAGCGCCAGTTCAGACTCTAATTCGGGAGATCTTCATGGCTTCAACACCACCTTCCGAGGTACGCCAACTACAAGAGGAGCAACAGGAGGAGGCGCGCCGACTACGACAAGAGGAGGCCAACCACGAGGCCCGCAATGACGAGCTATGCCAGGCTGGGCGAGTCGCTCAGCAACAGATCCTCCAAACCAAAATTGGCGACCACGACGTCTTCGTCACGCCACAACAGAACGTTGTGGCTGCAGCAACTCTGCTGGACACACTCTAGCTCGGGCCTGATCACCAGGCCACCCCGACTATCGCCAAGATCAAGGCGAAGATCACAGCTGCTGCCTGTCAGTAGCAACAGTAGTCCGGCGACACAGTTATACCGACCAACCGGTCGGGTTCTCCGGCAGTAGGCTCATCTGCATCAACGCGACGCTGGGTAGCCGGCTCCAGTCGGTAACGCGAAGAGTCCCGGAAACGACGCTCGGCAATGCCAACAATGACAACCGGTGGTGTCGCCAGTACGATCGCTGACCCAATCAAGACCTCCGAGTGTGACTGCACCACGACCTTCGCCACACCTTAAACGCTCGACGTGAAGAACGCGAAGAAGATGAACGCCACCGACTGGAGAACGAAAACGATCACTTCGGTCTCCACCATGAGCGGCTGCACCGCCAAGATCGGAGTCGGAGCCCTCACGAAGACGAAGGCATCCCAACCTTCACTCGGGAGCTACAGGACATCTTTTGGCCGACTAGCTTTAAGCCCACCGGGATTAAAAAGTACGAGGGCAAGACAAATCCTGAGTCCTGGCTCACCGTTTACACCCTAGCAGTTCGAGCTACTGGGGGCGACAGCAGAGTCATGGCTAACTACCTCCCAGTCGCGCTAGCCGACTCGGCGAGGACATGGCTAACAGGCCTCCCAAGGCGGTCGATTGGTTCCTGGGGACAACTCAGGGAGCGGTTCATCGCTAATTTCCAGGGGACCTACGACAGACCCGCTTTGGAGAATGATCTTTATCAGCTACACCAGAAGACAAACGAGTCTTTGTGTGAATTCATCAAAAGGTTTTCCGAGAAGCGCAACCAAATTCCAACTGTCAAAGACGAGGCCGTCATCGCCGTCTTTCGCAAGGGGGTAAAAGACGCCCTGCTTATTGCAAAATTCACTCTGAAGCCACCATCCACGGTCCGGGCTCTCTTCGACATGGCCAACAAATACGCCGACTCGGCCGAGGCAGTCGCTGAGGCCCTCGACGAGAAGAAGGAGCCCCGACAGAAAGACCAGAAGGCGAAAGTAGACAACGAGCCGTCTCAAAATAAGTCTGGCAGCCGCAAGTGGAAGTCGGACAACGAGGTGGCCAACATGGAGCGCAATCGGTCGCGGCCCCAGCGGAACAGCGACTACCAGAAAGTCATGAGCGGGCCATGCCCCTTTCACCCCAAGGGCAAGCACGCGGCCAAAGACTGCTACATGCTCAAGAAGTTTGCCTCCGAGCAGGCTTCATCGTCTAGCGCCGACAAGGACAAAGACAAGCCAGACTCGGGTCCGGCTGATGATTTCCAAGATCCTCAAGCCGAGCTCAACCATATCTTCGGGGGGCCACTCGCGTACGAGTCCAAGCGCAAACAGAAGCTTTCAGCGCATGACATCAACACGGTCTCCACGGCGAACACCCCCCAATACCTGCGCTGGTCAGAGATGGCCATCACCTTCAATCGCGCAGATCACCCAGATTGGGTTTCCCACCCGGGACGTTATCCACTCGTCCTGGACTCGGTCGTCAGAAACATCAGGCTGAAGAAAACCCTCATTGATGGAGGTAGCGCGCTCAATATCCTGTACACCAAGACTTTGGACAAGATGAAGATTCCTCGTTCAGAACTACGGCCGAGCACTGCACCCTTCCACGGGATAATTCCCGGCCTGTCATCAACACCACTCGGGCAGATAACCTTGCCGGTAACCTTTGGCACGCGGGATAATTTCCGCACGGAAAATGTCTGCTTTGAGGTCGCCGACTTCGAGACCACGTACCACGCGATACTCGGACGACCGGCACTCGCCAAATTTATGGCGATACCGCACTATACATACATGGTGCTGAAGATGCCTGGGCTAGCAGGAGTCCTCTCCCTCCGCAGCGACATCAAGCAAGCCTTCACCTGCGACAAGGAGAGCTGCGAACTGGCTCAATCACAAGAGGCGGCAGTCGGGCGCGATAGCATTCGGCAAGCCATCACAACAGAAGTCGAGCAAGATCAAGTTCCGGCGAAAAAAGCAGTGAAGTCAGGAATTTCAGTGGACTCTGACACGAAGAAGATCCCCCTGGACCCTTCCGAGCCCTCCAAGGCTGCTCTAGTCGGGACCGGACTCGACCCCAAATAGGAAGACACGCTCGTCACCTTCCACCAAGCCAACAAGGATATCTTCGCGTAAAACCGTCCGACATGCCGGGCGTACCAAGGGAGGTGATCGAGCATGCCCTAAACATGAAGATAGACGCCAAGCCAGTCAAGCAACTGTTAACACCAAAATTTGGTATGGCTCTGTATCAGATTCGGCTAAGGAGAAAGTTCCTGTTAACTAACGGAGGTTGATCCAGAAGGAAGTCAAATTCGGGAAGGAGCCGTGAAGACCACAGTATGGCAGATTATTAAATAGGCAAATTAATATTTTATCTTTAGGAAACCTGATCTCGTGTCCAGTCGGGTCCTGTTAATGTTTCCTTCTCTAATTAGGAAATCGTGTACCATGACCAATAAGGACTCGTATCAACTCGGGGTATAAATACGTATGCCTGGGTGCTTTGTAATATATCTACATCAATCAGATCAATTTAATTTCAGCGCATCGCCACCCCTTCGACGGGTTCTTGCTTCTCGAGCCGAGCTGCATCGGTTAAGTTTGACCTCCTGCAAGAGGGTAAGTCTCGTCACCCCGGCCACCGCATCGGCTAGGACTTCCTCGGTTAAGTCCGATATTCTAGTCGGTTCACGATGGACAGCTTACCATGATATATCTATTTTGTCTATGGCTGCATCAGTTTAGTTTGATCTCATAGATCGATTAGGTATATCACATCACGCGTGCACAGATCGTATCGGCTTACTGGGAGCGATTTATCATCAGTTTGTGCTACATCAGTTGGGTCCGACCTACTAAACTGCCAGTGATAAATCGTTCCTGCTAGGTTGATATTTTTTGCCCAAGCGTCTTATCGGGATGTATAGCCGATAAGTTATCATATTTTACATCACAATCGCATTAGATCTATCGGCTCATCGAGGTCTTGTTATCATCATCAGTCTATGCTGCAACGGTTGGGTCCGATCTACTAGACTGTTGGTAATAACTCTACTCTTAATAAGCCGATGGGTTTTATGAGATGTGTTATCGGAGTGCTTAGCCAATAACTTATCTTTATATCCAGCCGATTTGTCACAAACATGTTTAGAAAATCGCTGCCAAGTCGGGGCGGCATGAAATTGCATATCTCGGTTTTTCCCTATGGCGAGGACCCGGGCGCGGACAGCCAGCGAGGATCCGGGCACGAAGAGCAAGCTAGGACCCGGGCACGAATAGCATGCAAGGACCCGGGCACGGGCACAAACAGTATGCAAGGACCCGGGCACGGGCACGGACAGCAGGCGAGGACCCGGGCACGAACGGCAGGCGAGGACCCGGGCACGGGCACGAGCAAGGTCCTGGGCACGGACGTGAGCAGCACCTTTGGAGCAATGCATAGCAATTACTATTGCAATCGGCTGAAGTTTATTCAATCCATTTATTTACGCACTATATCTATTTATTTTATTAGTTTACAGCCGATTTTCAAATATGCCTCCGGCGATCGGCTAGTTTGGTATTTGCTTATCATTATTAGTTACTATTCATGCCATCATCGGCTTCCAGTAGGTGTATAAGTGCTACAGTTTATATCGGCCATCGGCTGATGAGACGAGTCCAGATCGGCTTCCAGCCGATTGGCTCATTGATCTTATATTTTCTATCTCCTTGTCAATTGCAGGGTCAAATTGACTGGCACGCCTACGAACCTCAAGATTTTAGGACCTGCACTGGAGTGAAGCAAATCTCCCAGGCCTTCGCGTGTCCTATAGACGCCAAACCAGGTCGTCCGGTCCCCCGGCGGTTTTCGGCGTTCAACACGTTTTTTGGGCACGCCCAGTGGGACCACGGAATTGCAACATGGCCGGAAAGAGATCAAAACAGACAAACGTAATTCCGGTCAACATGGAAGATTTCAACAGATGAACAAAAACCAGCAAAGTCGAGCAAAATATGGCTAATTTTCAGAAGCTTTGCTTGGAATCCTTCAGCATGACAAGACAAGGGCCGATTCAAAAATCTCAGTTTCCGAAACCAGTTCTGGTTGGAGAATCGAGCCGCACACCACCTAAAAGTCCACCAGTAAAACCCTTACAGGAGATGGTGAACGAAGCAGTGCATTACGCGCTCATCAATCAGTCCGGGATCCTAGTGAACACGCTCCATAATCTCATCAAGAAAACAGTGGATGGGTCAATTCTTCAAGAGCCTACTCGAGGTCCTGTCTATCTCCCACCAAAGACGGAGCCAAATCAGGTTACTTATGGGATAAATAGAGACATACCAGAAAACCTGTTTACACAGGACTAGGCTGGGGGGCAACAGGATATTCCTGCTGGATACCATCGGTCTGCTTATTATGGGGGATATCAACAGAATTACCCAGGTGGTATTGCCGATTCGGGAAATCATCAGAGAGAATACCCTAGGTAGAATCGGCAACCAACTCCCCTGATACAGTATCAACAGGAGATCCCAAGGGAGGAAGATTTGTCGGCAAGGGTCGTAGAGATAGTGAGGGAACAGTTTGGGATCAAGCCCAAGGAGCAAACATTTATGTATCGGCATCCATATCCTGAATGGTTCGACAGAGTTCCATTACCACACCGATACAGAGTCTCGGATTTCTCTAAGTTCTCAGGGCAAGATAGCACATCTACAGTAGAGCACATTAGCCGATTCCTGGCGCAGTGCGGAAAGGCATCGGCTGAAGAGGCTCTGAGAGTTAGGTTTTTCCCCTTGTCGCTATCTAGATCGGCTTTTACATGGTTCTCTTCATTACGACCGAACTCAGTTCGGGGATGGGCCGATCTAGAAAAACAGTTTCACAAATACTTCTTTGCTGGGATCCATGAGATGAGACTGACAGATTTAACATCGGTTAGACAGAGACCAGATGACACAGTACCGGAATATATTCAATGATTTCGGGATGTTAGAAACCGATGTTACAGTCTGAACCTGAGCGATGGACATCTAGCCGATCTGGCTTTCCAGGGTCTCTTAGCGCCAATCAAAGAGAGATTTTCATCACAGGAGTTCGAGTCCCTGGCGCACATGGTACAGAAGGTATCAGCTCATGAAAGCCGATTTCAAGAGGCGAAGAAAGATAAATATCAGAGAAGGGTTGCTCAGGTACAGGTTTATTCATCGGACTCAGACGATGAGGGATCCGATGCTGAAGTCGGATTGGCGGAGTGGGCTAGGAACAAAAAATTGGTATCATGCCCGTGGGTCAAGGATATCGGCAAAGAGGAGCGATATGACTTTGACGTCAATAAAGCCAATAAAATCTTCGACCTGCTACTACAAGAGAAGCAGATACAACTTCCGCCGAATCACATGATTCCATCAGCCGAAGAACTGAAGAAGAAAAGATATTGCAAGTGGCACAATACGATATCACATCACACCAACGAGTGCAAAGTTTTTCGGCAACAAATTCAATCGGTTGTTGAGCAGGGAAGAATCAAGTTTGAAGACAAGAAGCCGATGAAAATCGACGGACACCCATTCCCCGTGAACATGGTTTATGCGGGATCGTTGTCAAGGACTCAAGCCGATGAAGGAAGGCATGTGGATCATAGAAAATCAAGAATTACTTCATCGGGTATGATAGAAAAATATTCAAAATACGAAGAGCAGTGGATCGAGCCAGACAGGGAAAGATATAATCCACATTGGGATTGCCCGTTCTTCCGATTCTGCTGGGATCAATGGATGAGATTGCCATCAATTGAAAATTGCCCTGAGTGCGATAATCTGAGGTTTCAGCGGGATCAGCAGGAAAGTTTTTCGCAGGATCGGCCACCTAGGAGACGAGCATCGGTACATAGCCGATTACGGTCGGTCCACGAAGAATTCTTTGAAGAAGATAAAGAGTAAGTACATGAAAAACAAATCCAAAATCCTCAGTGGTGTCCTAGTAGAATATTCACAAAGAATCAGAAGAGAAGGGCACAACGGCTACGACACCGAGAGCAACAGGAAGAACAGAGGCAAGATCAGGAAGAAGCCGATCATCGTCACAAGAGAACTAAACGAGTATGGCGTGTGAAGAGGAAGGACGATGAAGTCGATTCATCGGCTCCAGTAAATATGGTTTTCTTTTTGCCTTGAGAATACAAGGCACTCTCATCGGACGAGGATGGCAATGAAGAAGTTTTCGCTCAGCTAACATTGCAACCCGATCAGGCTATATTTGATAAACCTGAGGAATCAGAGCATCGGCACTTAAAGCCATTATATATCAAGGGCTATGTGAATGGGAAGCCGATGACGAAGATGCTAGTTGATGGGGGAGCAGCTGTTAATCTAATGCCTTATGTTACATTTCGAAAACTGGGGAAAACTGCCGAAGACTTGATCAAGACAAATATGGTGCTAGAAGACTTCGGTGGAAATTCATCAGAGGCGAAAGGCGTGTTAAACGTGGAGTTGACAGTGGGAAACAAGACATTACCTACCACGTTTTTCGTTATTGATGGAAAAGGGTCATATAGTCTGCTTCTTGGCAGGGATTGGATTCACGCGAACTGTTGCGTGCCCTCGACGATGCATCAATGTTTGATACAGATCAAGTCGAGATAGTCCTAGCAGATCGGTCAACCAACATTGCAATGACCGATTTGCCGGTCTAGGAAGCAGATGGTGTTGATTGCTTGTTTGGAAAAACATGGGAAGGAGATTATCTTAAGGTCACCAGCCAAGGGATACAGCCGATTCAGCAAGTCGGCTCCGAGCTGTTACTCTAATGGGCTCCATTGAAGATTTCGAAGGGAAACTGGGACAAGGGTTTACGTCGGCCGATGATTTGGAGGAGATCGACATAGGACCAGGAGATAAGCCAAGGCCGACGTACATAAGCAAAAAGTTATGCCCTGAACTTCGGGAAGAATTGATAACATTGTTGAAGGAGTATCAGGATTGTTTCTCTTGGGAATATCATGAGATGCCAGGATTAAGCCGATCAATTATTGAACATCGGCTACCCATTAAACCAGGATATTGGCCGTTCAAAAAGGCTCCAAGGAGGTTTAAGGCAGAATTATATGAGCCAATCAAAGTAGAGATTACAAGGTTATATGATGCCAAGTTTATAAGGCCGTGCCGATATGCTGAGTGGGTTTCTAATATCGTCCCGGTAGAAAAGAAGAACGGGAAATTGAGGATATGTATCGATTTCCGGGATTTAAATAAAGCTACCACCAAGGATGAGTACCCGATGCCGATAGCAGATTTGTTGGTGGACGCAACATCAGGCCACAAGATTATTAGCTTCATGGACGGCAATGCAGGATACAATCAGATTTTTATGGCTGAAGAAGATATACATAAGACTGTGTTTTGATGTCCTGGAGCTATCGGTTTGTATGAGTGGGTAGTAATGACGTTTGGGTTAAAAAGTGCTGGTGCGACTTATCAGAGGGCGATGAATTATATATTTCATGATCTCATCGGCTTGTTAGTGGAAATTTACATTGATGATGTGGTGGTTAAGTCTAAGAGTGAGGAAAGCCATATAGCCGATTTGCGAAAAGTGCTGGAAAGGGCCAAGAAATATGGGCTAAGGATGAATCCCAACAATGCGCTTTTGGTGTATCGGCTGGGCAGTTTTTGGGTTTTATGGTTCATGAGCAAGGAATTGAAGTTAGCCAACGAAGCATCAGAGCCATTAAGACTACAGAGCCACCAAGCAACAAGACAGAGTTACAGTCATTGATCGGCAAGATTAATTTTGTAAGGAGATTTATATGAAATTTGTTAGGAAGAATTGAATCTTTTACTTCGTTATTGAAGTTGAAGCCGATCAAGAGTTCGTGTGGGGGGCAGATCAGCAGAAGGCGTTTGATGGAATTAAGAGTTATTTGGGTTCCCCACCTGTTCTGATTCCGCCGCAGAAAGGAGCGCCATTCAAGTTATACTTATCAGCCGATGAGAAATCCATCGGGTCTGTTTTAATTCAAGAGTTTGAAGGCAAGGAGCGAGTCGTGTTCTATTTAAGCAGAAGACTTTTGGATGCTGAAACTAGATATCCTGTGGTGCAGAAATTATGCCTTTGTCTATATTTCTCATGCACGAAGTTAAGGCATTATATCCTATCGGCTGAATGCACGGTGGTTTGCAAGGCCAATGTGGTGAAGTATATGTTGTCGGCTCCAGTTTTGAAAGGGCGAGTTGGTAAATGGATCTTTGCCTTGACCGAGTTTGACTTGAGATATGAATTGGCTAAAGCAATCAAAGGACAAGCGGTGGCCGATTTCATTGTGCAGCACAGAGGGGATTGTGAGAATTATGTGGAGCCGATTCCATGGACTTTGTTTTTTGATGGATCAGTGTGCAAGCATGGATCTGGTATCGGCTTGGTCATTGTATCACCTCGGGGGGCAAGTTTTGAGTTTGCTTTTACAATTAAACCTTATCGGACCAATAATCAGGCAGAGTACGAGGCGGTGCTGAAAGGACTTCAACTTTTAAAGGAGATCGGAGCTGATATCATAGAGATTGTTGGTGATTCTTTATTGGTGATCAAGCAGTTGTCTGGGGAATATGAGTGCAAGGATGATGTTTTGAGATCATATTATGAGGAATGTACAGATTTGTTGAAGGATTTCAAGATGGTATAAGTGGATCATATCCCTAGGGAACAGAATTTAGAAGCCAATGATCTTGCACAAATTGCTTCTGGTTATCGGCTGAATAGACAGGTTGAGGTTGAAATAGCCGATAATGATATTCAAGATAAAGCCAATGATTGGAGACAGGAAATAATTGGTTATCTACAAAATCCGTCGCAATCGGTTTCCAGGAAGCTTCGGTATAAAGCTACTAAATATGTGTTGCTTGATGAGGACTTATATTATCGGACTTTTGAAGGAGTTCTGCTGAGATGCCTGAATTTGGAAGAAGCCAAAGTGGTTATGTGCGAAGTGCATGAGGGCATTTGTGGGACTCATCAATCGGCTCATAAGATGAAGTGGTTGCTAAGAAGAGTAGGATACTTTTGGCCGACAATGTTGGATGATTGCTTCAGGTACTATAAAGGATGTCAAGATTGCCAGAAGTTTGGAAATATACAGCGGGCACAAGCATCAGCTATGAATCGTATCATTAAACCGTGGCCGTTCAGAGGATGGGGAATTGACATGATCGGCCAGGTTTATCCTCCATCGAGTAAGGGACATAAATTCATATTGGCGGCGATAGATTATTTTACAAAGTGGGTAGAAGCGATTCCTCTGAAGAAAGTTACGTCCAAAGAAGCGATCGAGTTTGTAAAAGAGCACATAATTCATCGGTTTGGAATTCCTCAAACGATAACTACTGATCAAGGATCTATTTTTGTGTCCGACGAGTTTCAACAGTTTGCTGCTAGTATGGGAATCAAGTTATTAAATTCATCGCCTTATTATGCTCAGGCTAATGGATAGGCAGAAGCTTCTAATAAGAGTTTTATCAAGTTGATTAGATAGAAGATTGATGAACAGCCGCGAAGATGGCATACTATGTTAGCCGATTCGTTATGGGCATATCGGATGGCGTGTCATGGGTCTACTCGAGTGCCACCATATCAGTTGGTATATGGACATGAGGCAGTTCTGCCTTGGGAGACTAACATCGGCTCTAGGAGAATTTCTTTGCAGGATCAATTGACAGCCGATGATTATTATAACTTGATGACAGATGAACTCGAGGATTTGGCTCAGAATCGGTTAAGGGCGCTGGAGAGGATCAAGGAAAACAAGGCTAAGGCAGCTTGGCATTATAACAGAAAGGTGGTGAATAAATCGTTTGCTGAAGGAGATCTTGTGTGAAAATTAATTTTGCCGATCGGGTCCAGAGATAATAAGTTCGAGAAGTGGTCGCCTAATTGGGAAGGGCCCTATCGGATTAATCATTGTGTGCCTGGTAATGCCTATATACTAGAAGATCTTGGGGGGACGGAGTTTGCTAAAGCGCTTAATGGGAAATATCTCAAGAAGTACTATCCGAGCGTTTGGATTAACTCCTAAATTATCTAGGTGCGGCCGATTTCTAAAACAGTTCAGAAAGTCGATGTTTTTGCATCGTCTAAAGATAGCCGATATCAATTGATATCGCCTTTAGATCAAACAGACAAAAATCCTAAAGGACAATTGAAAGAAGCAGGTAACAGAGCCGATTAGATTATGTTACAGTAAAAGTTAATCGGCATGTCTGGAAGTCATCAGTCGTTAGTATCAAGGTTTTACAAAAAGTTCTGGATTGTTTCGATCGCGCGCAGACGGATCTGGTCAATCTCATTGATAGCACGGATGTCGTCTTCATCGGAGCCCAGGATGGTCTTCAATTCTTTGCGCCGATGAACGACTTGACGCACCGTTGCTACAACCTTAGCCTCTTGATCTTGTATAGCTTGTGGCAGGCTGATGAGCTGGGATTCTATTATTTCAAGATCCTTGCGAGTTTTTTCAAGTTCTGCCAGCAAATCGGCCTCCTTTTTCTTCAGTTGGTCCAATTTGGATTGGAGCTCTTGAGGGGCAGTTACCATGTCATCAAGCTTTTTCTTCTCTGTTTGGGCTGACAGCCGATCGACATGGATGTCTTGGGTTATCTTCTATTGGTCGGCACGATCGGCTATGCGCTGCCTGAGCTTGATGAGTCTGAATCTGTGAGATTCCAGATATGCCGCGGGAGTCAATGCGTCGATGAGTTCTTTGGGCAAATGATGTTCAATATCTGCAAGTCTTGCCCGGATTGGCCCGCAGTCTTCCACTAGTGCGTCGATCGGATTTTCCAGCCGACTGATGATGTCCGTTAAGTACTTGTGCACATCGGCTGAGAAGGATGGTTTGGTTGCCGCGCTAGTGGCTGTTGCTTCTTCTGCCTCCATGTACTTGCTGATGTCAAAGGAGAACAAATCGGCTAAGGACTGCAATAAAAGAATCAGTGAAGAGTTAAAAGTGAAGTACGGATATAGAGAGATTACCTGAGGTAGGGCATCGGCAGCTTGGGTGGCATCGGTTTCAAGTGGATGAGTAGGTTGTTCTTCAGAACGGCCGATGACAAGCGATGTAGTAGGAACGGCCTCAACGGATTGGGGACTGGGTGCTGAAAGTGGAGCGGCTGGAGAAGTCATCGGCTCGATGCTTGGAGGGATGTCAGTAGAAGGTTGAGGTCTAGGGGCTGATGACTCGAGCTGAAAATGAAATTGATGAAAAAAATGGGAAGACAGATAATGATATCAAGACTTAGCACATACCTAAGGAGATGAGGGGGCCGATGTTGTTTGGAGAGTAGGTGGCGTCGTGACCATGACATCGGCATTGGTTTTCTGCTTCTTGAGAGAAGGGCGATGCGCCAGTTTTTTGCGTTTCTGTCCTGTCGGCCGGGGCGCCTAGAGAAGAGCCGATGAAGAGGGAGCATCGCGCCCTAAGTTCAAAGTGGCCGATGGGGGTTGATACGTGATCGGCCGGCCACTAGTGCTTGTCGTTGGGGGCTCGACGTTGGCAGCCTGCAAAATTAAGAGTGAGAGATGATCGGAGATGATGATTAAGGCTTATGGGTGTTACCTCTTCATCGGATTCGATATAGTCGGCATTGAGGCGAGAACAGTAGTGGATGGCCGCTAAGTTAAATAGATGTCTCCTCCATTCTGACCACCATCGGGCAAAAAGCTTTGTATTGGCGGTACATACATTCACCTCGGTGGCGGCGCCCAGAGGTAAGGATTCTGTCAAGGTCCGCATCTGGTCATACTCTAGGGCATTGTTGACATTGCCCCGGGCCTGAAGTTTATCGATGAAGAATAGGCCGATTGGAAGTTGACCAAGACCAAGCTGACGGGAGCCGACCGATGGATGGTAGAATTCATATGATGGTTGTGATCGGCCTAGAGAAAAGCCAGTCGGCAGTAGACAGGGGGTAACGGCCAATAGAAATATGGCCTTCGACTCATCGTCTTCCAGAGCATCGAGTGGATTGAAGTTGGAAGGCATTTCGAATGACGATGCATCGTTGTATGCAAACCAAAGTGTGGCCTCCTTGGTGAAGCCATAATAAAACCCCTTGAACCATTGACTGAGTCCACCGGGTGTTATCTTGCCGCCAAGAAGAGCCAATGCAGCTTCGCCCATGGAGATACATCGGCGGTAAGTGGGTTCCTGGTCTTCTGTATGATCGGCTGGAAAGGATTGGTTGAGGAAAGAAGTTTCGGAAAAGGCCTTGGAGGTGTAGACGTTGAGCCATAGTTGCACAAACCACCAAGGACCCCCAATATGGCCGATGAGCTGGCCGGCCGATAGCTTGGTCGCTACTTGATGTAGCAGCTAATAAGTGGCGCCAAGGAGGTATTGCTCCAAGGGGATTTGTTTCCGATCGGCCAAGCACTCTGCCAGACATTGCATGTTGGTCGTTGGGCCGAGGGTTGCACCACCAAAAACAAACCGTTCCAGCCACAAGTTCAAAAAGGCGACATGTTCCCAATCGTCGACTGGCCCGGTTCCCTTGTTGTGAATTGATATATACCTAGACCAGCCGCCGATGTTCTTCGCTTGAAGCCAATGAGCAGGTTTGAATCGGAGCTTGAAGGGGTTGATGTAATTCGTCATGTCGAGGCAGGTGAGCATAGTCACATCCATCAAGGTGGGGGTCATCGGCCCGTGCTCGAACATGAAGGCATTGAGGGCATCTAACTAGAAATATGAAGCCGAGGCAAGCAGAGGTTCGTTCCTTTCCATATCGGCTAGAGAAAGGTTGATGCAGTGACCGATGTTTGATTCTTCCCAGAGGGTTCTCTTCGCGGCCGATACTCTGATATACCAGTCCCTCCACCCAGGAAGCTTGCTCGGCCAAGATCTGAAACTATTGGTCCAATCGCTGACTAACATGGCTGAGTTCTTGAAAGGAATGCGTTGGGTCTAGGCGCTGATGAAATCTGTGGGATCCTCGCTACCCATTGGGCCATGATAGAAGAAATTTGGGTAATCGGCGGCTGGGATTAAGATTTGGCTTCTAAGGTTCTATAGTAAATAGGAACACGACGAAGAACAGGTGAAGAACATGGCAGATTGGATTCGTCTAGGCTACAAGATCAGAGAAAACAATCGAGCAGAAAGATTACCTCAGGGACTGCGAATGCTGATGCCATTGCGCAAGAAGAAGAAGAGCGGGAATCAGCGGTTGAAGAAAAGAGCTGCGACGGTTCGTCTGAGTTCGCCGGAGTTCGTCGAGGTCTCGGAAGATGAAGCGGTAGTGCTCTGGTGATGTGAAAGCGTAAAAAAGGCTAGGGAGACAAAGCAGTTTATAGAGGCATGATGACTGGGCGGGAATCGAGGCCGTTGGCACTGTTTCAAACAAAGCGTCCTACGGCGGGGTGCGACCTACTCAGTTTTCTCAACAAAGCGTGCCCCAAGGACCCATTTGGTCTTCCCAGGATAGATCAGGTGGTTGACTCCACGGCGGGGTGCGACCTACTCAGTTTTCTCGACTGTTACTCGGGATATCATCAAATTAGCTTGAGGGAACAAGACTGTTTAAAAACATCTTTCATCACGCCGTTTGGAGCGTATTGCTATATCACAATGCCGTTCGGTCTGAAAAACGCAGGCGCAACCTACCAAAGGGCTATTCAGCGGTGTCTGCACACTCAGATCGGGCGCAACGTGGAAGCCTACGTCGACGATGTGGTGATCAAGTCCAAGTCCAGAAAAGACCTCATTGCTGACTTGGAAGAAACCTTCCAAAACCTTCGAAGATTCAAGATGAAGTTGAACCCGGACAAGTGCGCCTTCGGGGTGCCGTCTGGGAAGTTACTCGGCTTCATCGTCTCACGCCGCGGCATCGAGGCTAACCCGGAGAAAGTCAACGCCATCAAGAACATGGCGCCCCCGACCAACCTTAAAGACGTCCAGAAGCTGACTGGCTGCATGGCGGCACTCAGTCGGTTTATCTCCCGACTGGGCGAACGGGGCATGCCTTTCTTCAAGCTCCTCAAAAAGGCGGACACCTTTCAATGGACCCCGGAAGCCCAGCGAGCCTTCGAAGACTTCAAAGAATTCCTCACATCACCCCCCGTGCTGGTGTCACCCCTGCCCCAGGAACCAGTAATGCTTTATCTGGCAGCAACAACACAGGTAGTCAGCACGGTGCTGGTAGTGGAGCGATCCGAACAGGGTCATCTTCAGAAAATACAACGGCCAATCTATTTTGTCAGCGAGGTCCTTGCCGACTCCAAAACAAGATACCCGCAGGTCCAGAAGCTGCTATACGGCCTACTCATCACAATCCGAAAGCTGGTGCACTACTTTCAAGCACATCAAGTCACGGTGGTCATAGCGTTTCCACTCGGGGATGTCCTTCATAATCGCGAGGCCACCGGCCAGATCGCTAAATGGGCACTCGAGCTGATGGCGTTTGACATCACCTTTCAGCCACGGACAGCTATCAAATCTCAAGCTCTAGCCGATTTCGTGGCCGAGTGGACAGAAGTTCAACTCCCAACACCAACAACAAAGCTAGAGTACTGGACAATGTACTTCGACGGTTCCCTACGGATCGGCGGTGCCGGGGCTGGAGTCATACTGACATCCCCCACTGGCGAAAAGTTGAAGTACGTACTACAAATCCACTTCCCGGCTTCCCACAACGTCGCCGAGTACGAGGCTCTTGTTCACGGGCTCCGCATCGCCATATCACTCGGCATACGTCGACTGGTTGTGCGCGGAGACTCCCAACTCGTGGTCAACCAAGTCATGAAAGACTGGACCTGTCTCGACGACACAATGGTGGCATACTGTCAGGAGGTCCGCAAGTTGGAAAATAAGTTCGACGGGCTGGAAATCACACACGTCCTGCGTCAATACAACGACGCGGTAGATGAGCTGGCAAACATGGGATCCAAGCGAGAAGCGGTTCCGACTGGAATCTTTGTCGAGCAACTTATGGAGCCATCAGTCAAGAAGAAACCGGCACAAGAGCAGTCGGAGGCGAGCCTACCCCGACTCCGACGAAGTGCTGCACATATGTCAAGACTGGAGGGGTCCTGTTCTCAAATTCCTCCTGGACGATGAACTCCCAGAAGATCGCAGTCAAGCCGAGCAGATCAAGCGTCGAAGCAAAAGCTTCCTGCTAGTCGGAGAGACCTGTACCGAAGGAGCGCATCCGGTGTCCTCATGCGCTGTGTCACCACCGAGGAAGGCAAGCAGATCCTGCATTCAATCCACTCGGGCATATGTGGCAACCACGCTGCATCCAGGACGTTAGTCGGAAAGGCTTACCGGCAGGGATTCTTCTGGCCCACCGCAGTCACAGACGCCAAAGACATCGTTCGCAAGTGCGAGGTTGCCAGTTCTTCGCAAGACAGACAAATCTCCCCGCCCAGGAACTCCAGACTATCCCTATCTCCTGGCCATTCGCCAGTATGGGGCTCGACATGGTCGGGCCATTCAAGAAAGCGCCAGGAGGTTCACGCATTTATTCTCGCAGTGGATAAATTCACCAAGTGGATTGAGGCTAAACCCGTCGCAACAATCACAGCGGCACGAGCAAAGGATTTCATCCTGAGTATACTATACCGGTTTGGGGTCCCTAACCGCATCATAACCGACAACGGCACTCAGTTCGCGGCGGGCCTATTCCAAGATTTCTGCGACGACTTCGGCATCAAGATCTGCTATGCATCTGTGGCACACCCGCGGAGCAACGGGCAGGTTGAGCGAGCCAACGGCATGGTCCTACAAGGCATCATGGCCAGGATATACGACCGACTACAACCATATGCGGGTCGGTGGGTACAAGAACTACCATCCGTTCTCTGGTCTCTCAGAACCACGGTTAGTCGGGCAACAGGGCAATCCCCTTTCTTCCTGGTCTACGGCACCGAGGCCATGCTACCGACAGAGATACAGTTCGGCTCTCCGCGAGTCCGGGCTTACTCCGAGGACGACTCCAACGGCACCCGACTGATCGAATTAGATCAGCTGGAAGAAGCAAGAGACGCCGCAACAATCCAGTCGGCAAGGTATCTTCAAGGCCTGTGTCGCTACCACAATCGCAATGTCCATGGCCGCGCCTTTTTGGTCGGGGATCTCGTTCTAAGGAAGATACAAACCACCAAGGACAGGCACAAACTATCCCCCATCTGGGAAGGGCCGTTCATTATAGCCGAGGTCATGCGGCCAGGCGCCTACCAACTAAAGACCAAAGACGGCGTCCTCATCACCAACTCATGGAATATAGAACAGCTACGTCCTTTCTATACCTGAGTTTTACATTTTCCATGTGTACAGTTTTTCCTGACTCACTACGCCACTTGTTCCAATCGAGTAGTGAGTCGGGGGCTGCATGTATATACGTGTTCTGCCAATAACATACAAGCTTATTTCACCCCGGTTATGAAGCCTTGCCACGACTGATGCGTTCACCCGAGTATTGCATCTTACTCCGAACGTTTTTTATCAAGTTCTATCGAAATAACTCGGTGCATGCTACATGGTCGGGCAAAGCTAATGACAACCGAATAATAAGTTTGGCGGCACGACACATATATTTACACATGATCGTATAAGAAAGCATATACACCGACTACAAAATGTATTGCCTTTACAGACCCAGGTCTCGGGTAATCGCTTCAGCAGTCGGCTTCGCCTGTGAGATCAGCTCCAGCGCTTCCTCGGGCGTCGTCTCCTCGGAAAATCCCTCCCCGATGGCCTCAATGTCCGCCCTCGGGTAGATGGACTTGGTCATTGCTAGGGTCTGGGCCACGCCGGCGGCAACCCGCTCGTCTGAGTACCTTTTCAGGGCACTCGGCGCGTCCTCGAGACGCCCCATTATTTGAGGAATTCTGCTACAGCTGGTCCCCACTGGGCGGGGATCTACAAGGTCAAGGAGCCCTTTCACGGACCCGACGAGGGCCTCCCGTGACTCCCTGATTGACCTTATCTCCTCTGTGTAGAACCGGTACTGGGCCTGGACGTTGGCTCTCATGCCTGCCCAGATCGGCCGGCAAGTAAGCTTGTCAGATTCGGCTACACACAGGGTGACTAATGTATTGGCTAAGATCACAGGCGGGTTGAGGGCTTACTTTCGTAGTCGGCCTCCCACCCGGCCACGGTCTTCTCCAGTTCGGCCTTCTCCTTACCGAGCTTGACGACGGCCTTCTCCAACTCGGACTTCTCCCGGTCAAGCTCGGTGTTGGCCCTTGTCAGGTCGGCCTTGACCCTTTCAAGCTCGGCCTTGGCTTCTTCGGCTTCCTTCAGCTGCGACTCCCTCTCCGCTCGGGTCTTTAGCTCCGCTTCGAGGTCTGCACCACAGATTAGCCAATAGCTCAATCGTGCAGTCATGACACCACCGAGCAGTCGGGATCGACGTAGTTGGATGAATACATCAACGGTCCAGTTGGGAAGATATGCTCGAGGATTTTACCTCTGATCTTCTTGGCTAGGGCCCATGTCTCTGCCCTGAGCTGATCAGCGCCGCTCTTCAGCCAGGCCTCCCTCCTCGTGTGACGCGCCTCCATCTCGGCCTTCAATGCCCGGAGTTGTTGCAATTCCGTGAGGTGGGGAGCCATCTCGACCAGGATCTCCGTCATCGCCTCGTTGCGGTCGACGAGCTTCTGTTCGGGACAAGGAACAAACCGACGACAGAGTCAAACATCAAGACAAGAAGATTGCTGGACCTTAACTACAAGAATCATACCGCGACCCCTTGGGACCTGTTGATGGCGGCACGAAGCAGGCTCTCGCGCTCTCTCCTTGCGACGACTTCATCGAGCCTAAAGCTTTTCATAGTACCGTCACGAGTGGTCCACGTGAAGGTCCGGGGCATCACACGTGGGGGAGCTTCGATCCGAGGCAAATGTGGGATCTCCGGCGGCGGCGGCAACGGCGACGATGGCAAGGACGATAACCATGATGGCGACGGGGTCCTGGCCTCGGCACCGCCTTCCCCTACAACATCGGGGACCGGCTCGGGGGTTCCGTCCCCCGCTTCCACGACGTATGGTGCCTCGGGGGCTGGGGCCTCAGTTTCAACAGCCACCTCTTGGTCGAGTGGCGGTAGTGACCCTGTAGTCGGAGCCACCTCGGTCTCAGCGACCGGGCTGGCCGCCGGCTCAGCAGGTGTGTTCGCTGCCGCTGGCTCGGCTGGGGCGGACTCATCAAGTGGAGCAGATGGGTCAACCTTTTTGAGGTCGATATCGGCCCGCTTCCTGCACAACGAAGCAAGACGTCAGAACTGTATTTTAACATACAACGACTACAGAAGGCTCGGAGTAGCACACCTCTTGGAGAACTTCAGCTTCCTGCCAGCCTGCCCGCTCCCCGGCGAAGCGCTAGCATCAGCACTCGCCCCGGTTGGTGTCATCGATGGCAGAGGCATATCAGCCTGAGTTGGCCTCGACTCTGGTATGGTTGGTTCGGGTTCCTTCGCCCCAATCAGCCTCTGCTCTGGGTGGCCCCTTGGCGGCGCGGTTGCTGAGCACGACAACGTCGAGCCCAAGCCTGCTGATCTCAGCCTGGGACTCGACCGCGTGGGCGTTGAGGCAGCGGTGTCCTTTATCTTCAAGCTGCCACTCACGGCACGCGCTGTCATGGCCCCCTCGCCCCGATATAAAATCGGCTTCTTCCCCGCTCTCTTGGAGTCGGGTTGGGCATCAGAGGGACTCCTCGGCCTCTTCCTCGACGCGACCGCAGACAATGGACGAGAGTCTTCATCAAATTCCTCATGCCACTACAAGCAAGTCGACAAGATACCATCACGCAAGGTTGAACAATCACCGTTCCACAGGCGTTCACCACAGAAGGAGGTAGAAGGTTACCTTGGTCCGCGGCCGGATGAAGCTATAGGCAGCAACTCGGCGGTTATCATCTTCGGTGGCAACGACCCCTTCGGAGAAGTAGCCAAACAAGGTATCGGTCACTGCCCCCTTGTTCGCCGTCTCGCTGCTCACCCGGTCGGGATCGTGTTTACCTTTGAAGGCCCAGCCGAAAGCGCTTCTCAACTTCAGCGGCTGGATGTGCCTCGTCAGGAAACGACGAGCCACCCAGGGCCCCGTCAAGCCGGCCCTCTTGAGGTCATCTATCTTCGTCAGCAATATATGTGCCTGACCCAGTTCTTCAAAAGTTGGCTCCGAGGACCAGCTTGGCAACACCGCTGGCGGCATACCAGTAAACGGAGGCAAGGAAGGAGCTAGATCGGCGCAGTAAAACCACTCCTTGTGCCAGCCCTTCAGAGAAGATTTCAAGGGCAAATCGATATACGTCTTCTTCCCATCACTCCTTAGTTGAAGACCGGCCCCCCCAATCACACTGATATTGCTCTTGGAAGGCTGGGGCTTGACATGGAACAAGTGTCGAAAGAGGATGAAATGGGGTTCAACACCCAGAAAGCACTCGCAAAGAGTAACGAATATGGAGATCTGAAGGATCGAGTTGGGATTTAAATGCACCAGCTCCAGCCCGTAGAAATCAAGAATGCGGCGGAGGAAATCGGATGACGGAAGACACAAGCCCCGATCCAAGAAAGAGGCAAAAACTACCGTTTCACCAGGCCGGGGGTTGGGGCTCGACTCATCCCTCGCCGACCGCCAACGGATCACTTCTTGGCTGGGCAACTTCAGCTCGCTCTCCAGCCGTCTCAGCTTCACCGAGCCGCAATCCGAGATCGGCCAAGAACTCCCTGGCGCACCCGCAGGATTCGTCGCCTTCGGCATGATTGGAGGTGGTGAGATTTGGGGGAAAGCAAATCAGGGGCTTGGAATAAACGAAGAGGATTGAAATCGCCCGAGTCTGGGTGGGGAACGGCTGCTGCTAACCCTAGCCGGGCGGGAGGTGAAAAGCTAGGCGCGAAGGTGGAAGTCGAAGAGATTGGCTGCTTTGGGGAAGATGACGGAATCTTTTTCTCTCTCCCCATCCTTTTATAGCCTGTACCGACTAGATGGGCCCAGGCCTGCACAGTTGGTATTGGGCCGACAAGACATGAGTTCCTACAGTAGCATGCTCCATGTGGGCCGCCCGCAGGCTGAGTTGAAATTATAGCGCTGGTGCTACCCACAAGAATCGATGAGGTAAACAGATATGCTTCATGAAAGCCTTACTGCTAAACATATATGTTTGGGTATCTGTTTTATCCACCAGGTCTCGAGGATATATCCTTACAAGGATCACAAGCTGGTCTTCATTAAAATTGGGGATGCAGGTATCTTTCTCGGGAACACCTGACCACATAATGGATTTATTTTCATAAAGTGGTACTCGGCCTACATGCGTAGCCATCAGTTGCCATGAGCGACATTATCCCAGCCGACATGACGCTGAAGAGTCTAACTTTCGAGTAGTGCATTACTCGGAGAGGACTATAAATATCTATTCCCGCTGACATGATGCGGAAGAGTCTAGCTTTTGAGTGGGACGCCACTCGGAAAAGACTATAAACTCATATTCCGACTGACATAAAGTCGAAGAGTCCTATATACGAGTAGCCTCCTACTCGGCAAGACTATAAATTATATTCCGGTTGACATGATACCGAAGAGTCTCATATACCAGTAGTAATCTACTCGGGAAAGACTTCCAGGTTAAAGATCTTTGACTTTATGTTTAACTGTCTTCACAATTAAGCACAAAGTCGGGGGCTACACCTAATAGGTGCGCCTATTCGGCGCACACTATTCATATATTTACATGAAGCCCTTCATAGCCTCGCTGCCAGCTGACATGAAGCAGGACTCAGGAAGACTTACTCGGACAAAGAGTACCCGGGAGCATCGCACTCGGGTAACCTTCACCATGGAGGATGAGCACTCGGCATCAGCTGTGACTCAACTATGAAGGTCTCAGGGGCTACTGTGGGAGCCATGGGCCCTGGGTACCTCACTACAAGCACATGGGCCACTCGGATAGAGGATGGGCCAGATCATGTAATTAGAGATAGGATAGGACCCGGCAGGCTGTGCCTTGTACAATAAGGAAACATAGCCTTAGTCGGATAGGATTCTATCTCTAAGAAGGAAATCCCTTGGTCGTATCCGACTGGGATCCTTACCATGTACCCCTGTCCCCTAGTATATAAAGGGAGGCAGGGCGCCCCATGAGGGGACACCAAATCATTGATCGTAAAACCACCTCAGAGGAATAACACCTCAACTGGACGTAGGGTATTACCTCACATCGAGGGCCTGAACCAGTATAATTCTCCCGTGTTCCTCTGCAATCCACCGAATTCCAGGTCGCCGAGTAGCCCCATAGTATTATTGCCGGTGCAAAGCATCGACATTAAGGCAAGTGGGCTACCTTGGGCCGCCTCAGTATGGAAGGAATCTGAAGGCCCAAAATGAAAGAATTTCAAAGTCCTATAGAAGAACTCCGAAATTGGGGGGCATGTGTTAAAGCCAAAATTTGGTATGGCTCTGTATAAGATTCGGCTAAGGAGAAAGTTGTTGTTAACTAACGGAGGTTGATCCAGAAGGAAGTCGAATTCGGGAAGGAGCCGTGAAGACCACAGTATGGCAGATTATTAATTAGGCAAATTAATATTTTATCTTTAGGAAACCTGATCTCGTGTCCAGTCGGGTCATGTTAATGTTTCCTTCTGTAATTAGGAAATCGTGTACTGTGTCCAATAAGGACTCGTATCAACTCGGGGTATAAATACGTATGCCCGGGTGCTTTGTAATATATCTACATCAATCAGATCAATACAATTTCGGCGCATCGCCACCCCTTCGACGGGTTCTTGCTTCTCGAGCTGGGCTGCATCAGTTAAGTTCAACCTCCTGCGAGAGGGTAAGTCTCGTCACCCCGGCCACCGCATCGGCTAGGACTTCCTCGGTTAAGTCCGATATTCTAGTCGGTTCACGGTGGATGGCTTACCACGATATATCTATTTTGTCTATGGCTGCATCAGTTTAGTTTGATCTTATAGATCGATTAGGTATATTATATCACGCGTGCACAGATCGTATCGGCTTACTGGGAGTGATTTATCATCAGTTTGTGCTGCATCGGTTAGGTCCGACCTACTAAACTACCAGTGATTAATCGTTCCTGCTAGGTTGATATTTTTTGCGCAAGCATCTTATCGGGATGTATAGCCGATAAATTATCATATTTTACATCACAATCGCATTAGATCTATCGGCTCATCGAGGTCTTGTTATCATCATCAGTCTGTGCTGCAACGGTTGGGTCCGATCTACAAGACTGTTGGTAATAACTCTACTCTTAATAAGCCGATGGGTTTTATGAGATGTGTTATCGGAGTGCTTAGCCAATAAGTTATCTTTATATCTAGCCGATTTTTCACAAACATCTTTAGAAAATCGCTGCCAAGTCGGGGCGGCATGAAATTGCATATCTCGGTTTTTCCCTATGGCGAGGACCCGGGCGCGGACAGCCAGCGAGGACCCGGGCACAAAGAGCAGGCTAGGACCCGGGCACGAACTTCATGCAAGGACCTGGGCACGGGCACAAACAACATGCAAGGACCCGGGCACGGGCACGGACAGTAGGCGAGGACCCGGGCACGAACGGCAGGCGAGGACCCGGGCACGGGCACGAGCAAGGGCCCGGGCACGGACGTGAGCAGCACCTTTGGAGCGATGCATAGCAATTACTATTGCAATCGCTGAAGTTTATTCAATCCATTTATTTACGCATTATGTCTATTTATTTTATTAGTTTACAGCCGATTTTCAAATATGCCTCTGGCGATCGACTAGTTTGGTATTTGCTTATCATTATTAGTTACTATTCATGCCATCATCGGCTTCCAGTCGGTGTATAAGTGCTATAGTTTATATCGGCCATCGGCCGATGAGACGAGTCCAGATCGGCTTCCAGCCGATTGGCTCATTGATCTAATATTTTCTATCTCCTGGTCAATTACAGGGTCAAATTGACTGGCACGCCTACGAACCTCAAGATTTTAGGACCTGCACTGGAGTGAAGCAAATCTCCTAGGCCTTCGCGTGTCTATAGACGCCGAACCAGGTCGTCGGCCCCCGGCGGTTTTTGGCGTCAACAGCAACGGCTGCGGCGCTTCGCACAAGACCGCAAGGATGCGATTCGGAAGGAGATTACCAAGCTCCTTGCAGCCGGGTTCATCAAAGAGGTCTACCACCCGGACTGGCTGGCAAACCCAGTTCTGGTCCGAAAGAAAAATGGTAAATGGCGCATGTGCGTCGACTACACCGATCTGAACAAGGCGTGCCCTAAGGACCCATTTGGTCTTCCCAGGATAGATCAAGTGGATGACTCCACGGCCGGGTGCGACCTACTCAGCTTTCTCGACTGCTACTCGGGATACCATCAAATCAGCCTGAGGGAGGAAGACTGCTTGAAGACATCTTTCATCACGCCGTTTGGAGCGTATTGCTATATCACAATGCCGTTCGGTCTGAAGAACGCGGGCGCAAACTATCAACGGGCTATTCAGCGGTGTCTGCACACTCAGATCGGGCGCAACGTGGAAGCCTACGTCGACGACGTGGTGATCAAGACCAAGTCCAAAGAAGACCTCATCGCTGACTTGGAAGAAACCTTCCAAAACCTTCGAAAATTCAAGATGAAGTTGAACCTGGAAGAATGCGCCTTCGGTGTGTCATCCGGAAAGTTACTCGGCTTCATCATCTCGCATCGCGGCATCGAGGCCAACCCGGAGAAAGTCAACGCCATCAGGAACATGGCACCCCCGACTAACCTCAAAGACGTCCAGAAGCTGACAGGCTGCATGGCGGCACTCAGCCGGTTTATTTCCCGACTGGGCGAGCGGGGCATGCCCTTCTTCAAGCTACTCAAAAAGGCAGACAATTTCCAATGCACTCTGGAAGCCCAACAAGCCTTTGAAGACTTCAAACAATTCCTCACATCACCCCCCGTGTTGGCGTCACCTCTGCCCCAGGAACCGCTAATGCTATATCTAGCGGCAACAACACAGGTAGTCAGCACGGTGCTGGTGGTTGAGCGATCCGAACAGGGTCATATTCAAAAAATACAACGGCCAGTCTACTTTGTCAGTGAGGTCCTTGCCGACCCGAAGACGAGATATCCGTAGGTCTAGAAGCTGCTATATGGCCTACTCATCACAGTCCGGAAGCTAGTGTATTATTTTCAAGCACACCATGTCACGGTGGTCACAACGTTTCCACTCGGGGATGTCCTTCATAATCGCAAGGCCACCGGCCGAATCGCTAAATAGGCACTCGAGTTGATGGCGTTTGACATCACCTTTCAGCCACGGACGGCAATTAAATCTCAATCTCTAGCCGACTTCGTGGCCAAGTGGACAGAAGTTCAACTCCCAACACCAACAGCAAAGCTAGAGTACTAGACAATGTACTTTGACGGTTCTCTACGGATCGGCGGCGCCGGGGCCAGAGTCATATCGACGTCCCCCACTGGTGAAAAACTGAAGTACGTTCTACAAATCCACTTCCCGGCTTCCCACAACGTCGCCGAGTACGAGGCACTTGTCCACGGGCTCCGCATCGCCATATCACTCGGCATACGTCGACTGGTTGTGCACGGGGATTCTCAACTCGTGGTAAACCAAGTCATGAAAGACTGGACTTGGCTCGACGATACCATGGCGGCATATTGTCAGGAGGTCCGCAAGCTGGAAAACAAGTTCGACGGGCTGGAAATCACACATGTCCTACGTCAATACAAAGACGCGGCAGACGAGCTGGCAAACATGGGATCCAAGCGAGAAGCAGTTCCGACTGGAATCTTTGTCGAGCACCTATGTCAAGAAGAAACCAGCACTGGAGCAGTCGGGAGGCGAGCCTACCCCGGCCACAGATGAGGTGCTGCACATATGTCAAGACTGGAGGACTCCTGTTGTCAAATTCCTCCTGGACGACGAACTCCCAGAAGATCGCAGTCAAGCCGAGCAGATCAAGCGTCTAAGCAAAAGCTTCCAACTAGTCGGAGAAGACCTGTACCGAAGGAGCGCATCCGGTGTCCTCATGCACTGTGTCACCACCGAGGAGGGCAAGCAGATCCTGCATTCGATCCACTCGGGCATATGTGGCAACCACGCTGCATCCAGGACGTTAGTTGGAAAGGCTTACCGGCAGGGATTTTTCTGGCCCACAACAGTAACAGACGCCAAAGATATCGTTCGCAAGTGCGAGGGTTGCCAGTTCTACGCAAGACAAACAAATCTCCCAGCCCAGGAACTCCAAACTATCCCCATTTCCTGGCCATTCGCAGTATGGGGGCTCGACATGGTCGGGCCTTTCAAGAAAGCGCCAGGAGGGTTCACACATTTATTCGTCGCGGTGGATAAATTCACCAAGTGGATTGAGGCTAAACCCGTTGCAACAATTACAGCGGTACGAGCAAAGGACTTCATCATGAGTATACTATACCGATTCGGGGTCCCTAACCGCATCATCACCGACAACGATACTCAGTTCGCGGCCGGCGTATTCCAAGACTTCTGCGACGATTTCGGCATCAAGATCTACTACGCATCTGTGGCACACCCACGGAGCAACGGGCAGGTCGAACAAGCCAACGGTATGGTCTTACAAGGCATCAAGGCCAGGATATTCGATCGACTATAAGCATATGCGGGCCAGTGGGTACAAGAACTCCCATTTGTTCTCTGGTCTCTCAGAACCACGGTTAGTCGGGCAACAGGGCAATCCCCTTTCTTTCTAGTCTATGGTGCCGAGGCTATGCTTCCTACAGAGTTACAGTTTGGCTCTCCGCGAGTCCGGGCTTACTCAGAAGATGACTCCAACAATACCCGACTGGTCGAGTTAGATCAGCTGGAAGAAGCAAGAGACACCGCAACAATCTAGTCGGCAAGGTATCTTCAAGGCCTACATCGCTACCACAATTGCAATGTCCGTGGCCGCGCCTTTTTGGTCGGGGATTTCGTTCTGAGGAAAATACAAACCACCAAAGACAGGCATAAATTATCCCCAATCTGGGAAGGGCCGTTCATTATAGCCGAGATCACGCGGCCAGGCGCCTACCGACTCAAGACCGAAGACGGCGTTCTCATCAGCAACTCATGGAACATAGAACAGCTACGTCCTTTCTATACCTGAGTTCTATAACTTTCATGTGTACAGTTCTTCTGACTCACTACACCGCTTGTATCAACCAAGTAGTGAGTCGGGGGCTGCATGTATATATGTGTTCTGTCAATAACATACGAGCTTATTTTACTTCGGTTATGAAGCCTTACTACGACTGTCACGTTTGCCTGAGTACAGCTTCTTACTTTGAACATTTTTATTAAGTTCCGACAGACTAACTCGGTGCATACTACACGGTCAAGTAAAGCTAATGACAACTGAGTAATAAGCTTGGCAGCACTGTACACATATTTACACATACTTGTTTACCAAAGTTTATATATACCGACTACATAACATGTTGCCCTTACAGACCCAGGTCTCGGGTAATTATTTCAGCAGTCGGCTTCGCCCGGGCAATCAGCTCTAGCGCCTCCTCGGGCGTCGTCTCTTCGGCAAACCCCTCCCCGATGGCTTCAATATCCGCCCTGGGGTATATGGACTTGGTCATCGTCGGGGTCTAGGCCACGCCGGCGACAACATGCTCATCCGAGTACCTTTTCAAGGCACTCGGTGCATCCTCGAGACACGCCTCTATCTGGGAGATTCTGCTACAACTGGTCCCCACAGGGCGGGGATCTATGAGGTCAAGGAGCCCTTTCACAGACCCGACGAGGGCCTCCCGTGACTCCCTGATCACTCTTATCTCCTCTGTGTAGAACCGATACTGGGCCTGGACATTGGCTCTCATGTCTGCCCAGGTCCGCCGGCAAGTAAACTTGTCAGATTTGGTTACAGACGGAATGACTAATGGATTGGCTAAGATCATAGCCAGGTTGAGGACTTACTTTCGTAGTCGGCCTCCCACCCGGCCACGGTCTTCTCCAGTTCAGCTTTTTCCTCACTGAGCTTGACGACGGCCTCCTTCAGCTCGGCCTTCTCCCGGTGAAGCTCGGTGTTGGCCTTTGTCAGGTCAGCCTTGACCTTCTCAAGCTCGGCCCTGGCTTCTTCGGCCTCCTTCAGCTACGATTCCCTCTCTGTTCGGGTCTTCAACTCTGCTTCGAGGGCTGCACCACAGATTAGCCAAGAGCTCAACCGTGCAGTCGTGACATAACTGGGCAGTCGGGAACAACATGGATGAATATATCAGCGGATCGGTCGGGAAGATATATTCGGGGATTTTACCTCTGATCTTTCCGGCTAGGGCCCATGTCTCCGCCCTGAGCTGATCGGCGCCGCTCTTCAGCCAGGCCTCCCTCCCCGCATGACGCTCCTCCATCTCGGCCTTCAATGCCCGGAGCTGCTCCAATTCTGCGAGGTGGGGAGCCACCTCGACCAAGATTTCCGTCATCACCTCATTGCGGTCGACAAGCTTCTACTCAGGATAAGAGACAAATCAAGGACGGAGACAGACGTCAAAACAAGAAGATTGCCAAGACTCTACCACAAGAATCATACCCCAACTCGCTTGGACCCGCTGATAGCGGCGCGAAGCAACCTTTTGTGCTCTCTCCTCGCGACGACTTCATCAAGCCTGAAGCTCTTCACTGTCCCATCAAGAGCCGTCCATGTGAATGTCCGGGGCATCACACGTGGAGGAGCTTCGATCCAAGGCAGGTGTGGGATCTTCGGCGGCGGTGGCGACGACGACGACGACGACCACAACGGCGATGGGGTCGCGGCCTTAGCACCGCCATCCCCTGCGACCTCGGGGACCGGCTCAGGGGCTCCGGCCGCGGCCTCCGCAACGGGCGACACTTTAGGGGCCAGGGCCTCAACCTCAGCAGCCGCATCTTGGTCGGGTGGCAGCAGCGACCCTACAGTCGGGACCACCTCGGTCTCCGTGACCGGGCTGGCCACCGGCTCAGCAGGTGTGTTTGCGGCCGCCAGCTTGGCTGGGGCAGGCTCGTCAAGGGGAGCGGTCGGATTGATCTCCTTGAGATCGATATCGGCCCGCTTCCTGCATGACGAAACAATACATCAAGACACTGCCTCAACACACAAGAATTTCAGAAGACCCGGAGCAGCGCACCTCTTGGAGAACTTCAGCTTCTTGCCGGGCGACCCGGTCCCCGGCGGAGCGCTAGCTCCGGCAGTCGGCCCGGTCGGCGTCACAGTCGGCGGTGGCGCATCAGCCTGAGTTGGCTCCAATTCCGGTGTGGTCGGCTTGGGCGCCTCCGCCCCTGGCAGCGTCTGCTCTAGCCGGCCCCTCGGTGGCACCGCGGCCGGGCTCGACGACGTCGGGCTCAAACCCGCAGGTCTCAACCTGGGACTTGATCGCTTGGGCGCCGCGGCGACGGTGTCCTTTATTTTCAGGCTTCCAGCCACAGCGCGCCGTCATGGCCCCCTCGCCCCGATACAAAATCGGCTTCTTCCCCGCTCTCTTGGAGTCGGGTTGGGCAGCAGAGGCCGACAACGGGTGGGAGTCTTCATCAAACTCCACACACCACTACAAGAGATTCAACAAGATACATCATATATTGCAAAGGACTCAGACATCCGAGTCCACAGGCATGCGCTACGAAGGAAAGATGGATGTTACCTCGGACTGGGGCCAGCTGCGCCTGTAAGACGCAATGCGTCTCTTCTTGTCTTCGGTTTCAATTACCTCGCTGGAGAAGTATACGAACAGGGTCTCCGTCACCTTCTGCTCATTGGCCGACTCCCGGCTGATCCGGTCAGGGTCATGTTTTCCCTGGTAATCCCAGCCGCACGCGCTCCTCAGCTTCAGGGGCTGGAAGCGCCGAGTTAGGAACCACCTGGCCACCCAAGGGCCAGTCAGGCCGGCCTTCTTGAAATTATCCAGCTTCGTCAGCAGTTGGTGCACTTGACCCATCTCTTCATAGGTCGGGTCTGCCGACCAATTCGGCGAAACTACCGGCGGCGAGCCGGTGAATGGCCGCAAGGAGGGAGCCAGATCTGCGCAATAGAACCACTCCTTGTGCCAGCCCTTCAAGGAGGATTTCAAGGGAAGATCAAGATATGACTTTTTCCTATCGCTCCTCAACTGAAGACCGGCCCCCCCAATTACGCTGATGTTATTTTTGGAGGGCTGGGGTTTAATGTGGAACAAATGCCTAAAGAAGTTGAAATGAGATTCCACACCCAAATAGCACTCGCACAGAGTGACAAAGATGGAGATCTGAAGAATCGAGTTGGGATTCAAATGCACCAACTCGAGCTTATAGAAGTCAAGGATGCGGCGGAAGAAATCGGAAGACAGAAGGCATAAGCCTCGATCGAAAAAAGAGGCAAAAACTACCGTTTCACCGGCTCGGGGATTTGGGCTCGACTCATCCCTGGCCGACCGCCAGCGAATCACCTCTTGGCTGGGCAACTTCAGTTCGCTCTCCAGCCACTTCAGCTTCACTGAGCCGCAATATGAAATCGGCCAAGAACTCCCCGGCGCACCCGCAAGATCCGAAGCTTTCGGCATGACTGGAGGCGGTGAGATTTGGGGAAAAGCAAATCGGGGGCTTGTAACAAACGAAGAGGATTGGAATCGCCCGAGTTCGGGTGGGGAATAGCAACAGCTAACCCTAGCCAAGCAGGAGGCGAAAAGTTGGGCGCGAAGGTGGAAGACGAAGCGATTGGCCAATTTGGGGAAGATGAAGGAATCTTTTTCTCTCTCCCTGCTTTTATAGAACCGATGCAGACTAGATGGGCTTGGGCCTATACAGTCAGCACTGGGCCACCAAGATATGAGTTCCTACAGCAGCCCCTGAGTCCTTCATAGTTGAGTCACAGCTGATGCCGAGTGCTCATCCTCCACGGTGAAGATTGCCCGAGTGCATTGCTCTCGAGTACTCTTTGTCTGAGTGCTTCTTCTTTCTGAGTCTTGCTTCATGTTAGCTGGCAGCGAGGCTATGAAGGGCTCCATATAGAAGTATGAATAGTGTGCACCGAATAGGCGCACCTATTAGGTGTAGCCCCTGACTTTGTGCTTAATTGTGAAACAATTAAACATAAAGTCAAAGATCTTTAACCTTATAGTCCTTCTCGAGTAGTATACTACTGGTATATAAGACTCTTCAGCATCATATCAGCCGGAAATATTTTATTGTCTTTCCCGAGTAGTATGTCACTCGGAAATTAGACTCTTCAGCTTCATGTCAGCTAGGAGAATTGATGAGGACATCACTAGCTCGGATATGACCCTAGCTACCTTATGTATTTATCAACCAAAGGTGCATGCTTTTTATGTAAGATTTACGCGTTATATATTTGAACAGCCGTTACTGCACCATGAGTTTTGTGTGTTCTTGTTTGCAGAGATACTTGCTTGGGTGAAGGGAAAGAGACCGAGCGCAAGGAACACATGGATGATCAAAGAAGTTGATTGGGGACCAAACCAAGACCTTACCAAAGTCTACTCCTATATCACCACGTCACTTTTTGGTCCATAGAAAGCAAGAGATGAAGTTCTGCATGTTTTGGATTCGGATTCGGGCCTTCTGACAGCACCAACTTCAAACGGACCTAGCCGCTGATCCAGAAGGACTCTCGGGGCCCATGAGTACTTGTTGGAAGGCTTATGGAGTCCACTTTCATATTCTTTTGGTCCCACATCAAATTTCGTCCTAAGCTGTCCGGAATCGTTGAAACAAGACATGTACCTCTTCCAGTCCGAGTCTGTTTTGGACCTTGGGCCTTGTATTTATGTCGTGGGCTAAACCCATGAGGAGTGCGCCCCTCACAGGAAAAATCCTAACCCTAGGATGTCCTAACTCATATATATTCAGTAGCCACCACCGTTTAGAGGTGGGTTTTGGTTAGATTATTCTGCCATTGCAGTTTCGCCATCTAAATCGGTTTGTAGAACCCCAACTTCAAGTGTATAATCATTCATCTGCAAGTTGAGTTGCAATCTTCCTTATTCTTGCTTGTGTTCTTTGATTCGCATGCAGGGATTAGCCTTCGTGGTGAGGTCAACCGGGCAGCGCACGGTTGATAACAAGAGGAGTTGTGGTGCTACGATTGCAGGGTTCGGGTCTTGGTGATCAGAAGCCGGATCGTGAGTGTCAATTCTCCACCAAATTGAGAGTTCTCCTTACCTAACGGAAGATCGGGCACCCCGTTGCCATCAAGAATTGTTTATAGTCTTTCCCGAGTAGTATACCACTCAAAAGTTAGACTCTTCAGTGCCATGTTGGCTAGAAAAATATTTGCTCATGGCAATTGTTGGCCAAGCATGTAGGCCGAGTAGCACTTTATGAATTTTAATCCAATATGTGGTCAGGTGTACTTGAGAAATACCTGCATCCCCAATTTTAATGAAGACTAGCTTGTGACCTTTATAAGGATATATCCTCAATACCTGGTGGATAATACAGAAACCCAAACATATGTGTTCAGCAATTTAGCATATTTGATTACCCAATCGGTCCTTGTTGGTAGCACCAGCACTGTGATTTTAACACAGCCAGCGAGTAGCCCACATCGAGCGTGCTACTGTAGAAACTCATATCTTGGTGGCCCAGTACCAACTTTGCAGACCCAAGCCCACTTATCAGTATAGGCTCTATAAAGGCAGGGAAAGAGAGAGAAAAGATTCCCTCATCTTCTCCAATCCACCAATCATTTCGTCTTCTAGCTTCCGCGCCGAAATTTCACCTCCTGTCTCGCTAGGGTTCGCCATTGCTAGCACTTCCCCCTTGAAACTCGAGCAATCCTGCTCCTCCGCATCCATCCCAAGTCCTCAATCGCATTTCCCCCAAATTTCCTCGCCTTGAGCCATGCCGAGAGCGTCAGAAATCCCAGAGATGACTGATGAATCTTGGCCAACTTCGGATTGTAGGTCGACTAAGCTGAAGCATCTAGAGAGGTTGTTGAGACTGCAGAACCGTGAAGACATCCATTGGTGTCCGGCGGAAGGGGAATCGATTCCAGTACCCCAGGCCGGTGAGACTGTAGTTTTCGCCTCTTTCTTCGGCCGGGGCCTTTCTCTTCCGTCTTTGGATTTTCTTCGCCAACTTCTTGCCTTCTACGACTTGGAGTTGGTGAATCTGAATCCCAACTCGATCTTGCAAATCTCTATCTTTGCAACTTTGTGAGATTGTTTTCTAGGTGTGGAGCCCCATTTGAATCTGTTTAGATATTTGTTCCACATCAAACCCCAGCCCTCCAAGAGCAAAGTCCAAGTGATTGGGGGGCCGGTATCTAGCTTAGGAGCAAAATAAAGAAGATTTATATCCATATCCCCTTGAAATCCTCCCTCAAAGACTGGCATAGGGAGTTGTTTTATTATTCTGATCTTGAACCATGCCTCCCCCCTATGATTAGTCTGCCTCCGGTTGTTGTGTCCAACTGGTCATCTGTGCCCAGTTTTGAGGAGATGGGCTAGGTATATATGCTGATCGACAAGATTGATAAGCTGAAGAGCTCCAGATTGATTGGTCCATGGGTGGCCAGGCGTTTCTTGACTTGTCGCATCAAGCCGCCAAAGCTAAGGAGCCATTTTGGCTGGGATTATGAGGGCAAAAACGATCCCAGCCGAGAATATCCTGACCTGACCGATAAGCACAAGGTGACTGACATCCTGCTCGATTATTTTGCCAGCGGGGTGATCGAGACAGAAGATGCTGAGCGTGCCACGCCAGCTTACAGCCTAAAAAGGCCTTGTCCAGAGGTAACTCTTGTTGATGTTAGCTTGCTATCCATCTGTGATGAATGCTTGTAGATGTGTATCCAGGATAGCACTGCAATGTGTGATGTATGTTGTTAAACCGCTTGCAGGCATGTAAGGAGTTTGACAAGGACTCCCAAACTTTGTCGGTCGTAAAATCGAAGAAAAGGCCGTTGAGTCCTTCTGCCACCCAGCCCATCTCCAAGAGAGCAGGGAAGAGACCTATTGAAGATCTAGGCAAGAAGAGAATTAGTAGGCTGAGTGTGGCAGCCAGGAGTCTGAAGATTAAAGACACTACCAGCGCAGCTCCCAGGCCACCGAGTCCAAGGCCGAGACCAGTGCCACAAGGCTCAGCAACATTGAGCCCAAGGCCGGCACCGCCGAGTACAAGGTCATCAACGAGCCATAAGGCGACACCACCGAGCATCCCAGCACCCCAGCCGGCCGCGCCAGAAACCAGGCCAACTAGGATGAGGATGCCACTACCAACTGCCGCGCCATCCAGCCCAACAGCTGACAGCCCTCCACTGCCGACAGCTGGAACCCCTAGATGGAAGTACAAAACCTCTAAGAGGTAAGTAACTTTTGGATCATCTGAAAATCTTGTTCAGTATAGTAGCGTCTTGACATCTGACTCATCGTACAAGAAATGAGCCAATATCGATCTCAAGGAGACTACATCGGCTGCTCCTATTGTCGAGCCTGCCCCAGCCGAGCCAACCTCAGCGAGCTCATCTGCTGAGCCGGTGACCGTCCCAGCCGAAGAGACTGAGGCGGTCCTGATGGCAGGGCCGTTAGCGCTGACTGACCATGGGGCAGACACTGAAGCTACTGCTCTAGCCCCCGAGCGAGTCCCCGAAGCCCCATCAACTGCTGAGTCAGGGGCCAGGACCATGTCGCCATTTGCGTCTTCATCATCTTCAGAGGAGACGGATCTCCCCAGGCTCAAAGCCCCTCACCGTAGGTTCCTGAGAACATTCCACTGGGTAACTCCCAGGGAAGTGCAAAATGCTATGAGCACGATGAAGAGGCCGCAGAGAGGGAGCGTGAAGTTCTTCTTCGTGCCGCCATTGCTGCGTCCCGAGGGGTCCAGGTGTGTAGTGAGCCTTGCAATGTTGAGTTGCCAACGATTTCCCTTATTTCCGGTATTCCTCCGCTTAACTCTACGTTGCTCTATTTTACCCCGAGCAGAAGATTGTTGACCGCTCGAAGAAGATAAATGAGGTCCTGACCCAGCTTGCCCCCCAGCTCCAACGAATAGGCCAGCTCTAGACCTCGAAGGCCGACTTGGAGCGGTCTAGCTAGGAGAGGGAGACTTGGCTGAGGGGAGCAGTTGACCAACTCAGGGGTGAGAATTGGTGTGGAGGCCATGGGCCCCAGGTACCTCAGCACCTACATATGGGCCACTCGGATAGAGGATGGGCCGAATCATGTAGTTAGAGATAAGATAGCACCCGGCAGACTTTGCCTTGTACGATAAGGAAAACAGAGTCTTAGTCGGATAAGTTTCTATCTCTAAAGGAAATCCCTTGGCCGTATCCGACTGGGATACTCATCTTGTACCCCTGTCCCCTAGTATATAAAGGGAGGCAGGGCACCCCATGAGGGCAGGGAAGATCATTGATCGACCTAACCTCTCAGACGAATAACACCACAACTGGACGTAGGGTATTACCTCACATTGAGGGCCTGAACTAGTATAAAATCTCTTTGCGTTCCTCTGCAATCCACCGAGTTTCCCCTTGCCGAGTAGCCCTATAGTTCTATTGCTGGTGTAAAACATTGACAGTTGGCACGCCAGGTAGGGGCTCCGGCGAGTTTCACATCTACAAGATCGATGGATCCAACAAGCGGAGTCGACGGTGACAAGTTCTCTCCTGGAGACATAATTTCTTTCGGAAGCCTCGATTTCGTCGCCGACCAAATCGGCAACCTTACCTTGGCCGAAGCAGATCCAATCCAGCCGGCTGAGGAACCAGCCGACATCATGCCAGTCGGCCCACAGGACGCCACAATCTCCTTCAATGATCTACTGCGGTAGTCCTTCACTTCGCCAAACATCGGGACAACTCTCTCCTTCGGCATCCGACTTGCGCTAGGCCTTGAGACAGCTCGGGTTGGGCCAGGAAGGGAAGAGATCGTCAATCTCCCACACGGATTCGGCGACGCTGCGGATTTACATCCCGCGCAGCAGACTCGATCTACTGCGATTTAGTTTGGACACGGCCAAGCGCCATTTCAGATTGGATCTAGAGAGGTCGGGGTCGTTCTTACTCCAATAAACTACTCGGAATCCGACTCTAAGTCGGATAACAGTTCGAGCACTAGCTCAGACTCTAGTCTGGAAAGTCTTCTTCTGTCCCGCGAGATCTTTATGGCTTCAACACCACCATCCGAGGTGCGCCGGCTACAAGAGGAGCAACAGGAGGAGGCGCACTGACTGCGACAACAGGAGGAGGCTAACCGCGAGGCTCGCAATGATGGGCTACGCAAGGCTGGGCGAGCGGCTCAGTAGCAGATTCTCCAGACTAAAGTCGGGGATCACGACGTCTTCGTCACGCCACAACAGAATGTTGTGGCCACCGTAACCTTGCTGGACACGCTCCAGCTCAGGCCTAATCACTAGGCCACCCCAACTATCGCCAAGATCAAGGCGATGATCACGGCTGCAGCCTGCCAGCAACAACAACAGCAGTCGGGCGACACCGTGGTGCTGACTAACCGGTCGGGATCTCCAGCTGTAGGCTCATCCACATCAGCACGGCGTCGGGCGGCCGGCTCAAGTCGGCCACGCGAGGAGTTGAGGCAAACGTCACTCGGCAACACTAACAATGACAACTGGAGGCGTCATCGGTATGACCGCAGGCCCAACCAAGATCTCCGAGTATGCCTACAACATTACCTCCGCCATACCATCAACGCCCGGCGCCACGAACGAGAAGAGGACGAGCACCGCTGACTGGAGGACGAAGACGAGCGCTTCGGTCTCCATCACGAGCGGTTTATCCGCCATGGTCGAAGCCCGAGCCCTCATCAAGACGAAGGCATTCCTACTTTCACACGGGAGCTACAGGACGTCGATTGGCCGACTGGTTTTAAGCCCACAGGGATCGAAAAGTATGATGGCAAAACAAATCCCGAGTCCTGGCTCACCGTATATACCCTAGTAGTTCGAGCTGCTGGGGGCGACAGCAAAGCCATGGCTAACTACCTCCTAGTCACGCTAGCCGACTCAGCGAGGACATGGCTGACAGGGCTCCCAAGGCGGTCGATCGGTTCCTGGGGAGAACTCAAGGAGCGGTTCATCGCTAATTTTCAAGAAACCTACGAGAGGCCATCTTCTGAACATGATATGTATCAACTACACTAGAAGAAGAATGAGTCTCTACGAGATTTTATCAAGAGATTCTCCGAGAAGCGCAACAAGATCCCAATGATCCGAGACGAGGCCGTCATTGCCGCCTTCCGCAAGGGAGTAAAGGACGCCCCGTTCATCGCAAAATTCACTCGGAAGCCACCACCCACTGTCCGGGCTCTTTTCGACATGGCCAACAAATACGCCGACTCGGCTGAAGCGGTCGCAGAGGCCCTTGACGAGAAGAAGGAGTCTTGACAGAAAGACTAGAAGGCGAAAGCCGATAACGAGCCGTCTCAAAACAAGTCTGGCAGCCGCAAGCGAAAGTCGGACAATGAGGTGGCCAACATGGAGCGCACTCGGTCGCGGCCCCAGCAGAACAACGACTGAGCGGGCCATGCCCCTTCCACCCCAAGGGCAAGCACGCGGCCAAAGACTGCTACATGCTTAAGAAGTTTGCCTCCGAGCAGGCTTCATCATCTGGTGCCGACAAGGACAAAGACAAGCCAGATCAGGGTTCGGCCGACGATTTTCAAGATCCCCAAGCTGAGCTGAATCACATTTTTGGAGGGCCGCTCGCGTACGAGTCCAAGCGCAAACAGAAGCTATCAGCGCGCGACATCAACACGGTCTCTACAAAGGACACCCCCCAGTACCTACGCTGGTCAGAGATGGCCATTACCTTCAACCACGCAGATCACCCAGATCGGGTTTCACACCCGGGACGCTATCCACTCGTCCTGGACCCGGTCGTCAGAAATATCAGGCTGAAGAAAACCCTGATCGATGGAGGCAGCGCGCTCAACATCTTATTCACCAAGACATTGGACAAAATGATGATTCCTCATTTAGAATTACGGCCGAGCACTGTGCCCTTCCATGGGATAATTCCCGGCCTGTCATCAACTCCACTCGGGCAGATCACATTGCCAGTAACCTTCGGCACGCGGGATAACTTCTGCACGGAAAACGTCTGCTTCGAGGTCGCCGACTTCGAGACCGCGTACCACGCGATACTCGGACAACCGGCACTCACCAAATTTATGGCGATACCGCACTATACATATATGGTGCTCAAGATGCCTAGGCCAGCAGGAGTCCTCTCCCTCCACAGCGGCATCAAGTAAGCCTTCACCTGCAACAAGAAGAGCAGTCGGGCGCAACAACATTCGGCAAGCCGTCACAACTGAAGTCGAGGAAGATCTAGTTCCGGCAAAAAAGGCGGCGAAGTCAGGAATTTCAGCGGACTCTGACACGAAGAAGATCCCCTTGGACCCTTCTGACCCCTCCAAAACTGCTCTAGTCGGGACCGGGCTCGACCCCAAATAGGAAGACGCGCTCATCACCTTCCTCCAAGCTAACAACGATATCTTTGCGTGGAAACCGTCTGACATGCTAGGCGTACCAAGGGAGGTGATCGAGCACGCCCTCAACATAAAGACAGACGCCAAGCCGGTCAAGCAACGGCTACGGCGCTTCGCTCAAGACCGCAAGGATGCTATTCGGGAGGAGATCACCAAACTCCTCGTAGCCGGGTTCATCAAGGAGGTCTATCACCCGGATTGGCTGGCAAACCCAATTCTTGTCCGGAAGAAAAATGGTAAATGGCGCATGTGCGTCGACTACACCGATCTCAACAAGGCGTGCCCCAAGGACCCATTTGGTCTTCGCAGGATAGATCAGGTGGTAGATTCCATGGCCGGGTGCGACCTACTCATCTTTCTCGACTGCTACTCGGGATACCATCAAATTAGCCTGAGGGAGGAAGACTGCTTAAAGTCATCTTTCATCACGCCGTTCCGTTCGGTCTGAAAAATGCTAGAGCAACCTATCAACGGGCAATTCAGTGGTGTCTGCACACTCAGATCGGGCGCAACATGGAAGCCTACGTCGACGACGTGTTGATCAAGACCATGTCCAAAGAAGACCTCATCGCTGACCTGGAAGAAACCATCCTAAAACTTCGAAGATTCAAGATGAAGTTGAACCCGGAAAAGTGCACCTTCGGTGTGCCATCCGGCAAGTTACTCGGCTTCATCGTCTCGCATCAAGGCATCGAAGCCAACCCGGAGAAAGTCAACGCAATAATGAACATGGCTCCCCGACTAACCAGAAGGACGTCCAGAAGCTGACAGACTGCATGGCGGCACTCAGTCGGTTTATTTCCCGACTGGGCGAACGGGGTATGCCCTTTTTCAAGCTATTGAAGAAAGTCGACGACTTCCAGTGGACTCCCGAAGCCCAGCAAGCCTTCGAAGACTTCATGAAATTTCTCACATCACCTCCCGTAATGGCGTCACCTATGCCCCAAGAACCGCTAATGCTATATCTAGCGGTAACCACTCAGGTAGTCAGCACGGTACTGGTGGTCGAGCGATCCGAACAGGGTCACATCCAGAAAATTCTGCGGCCAGTTTACTTTGTCAGCGAGGTCCTTGCCGACTCAAAGACGAGATATCCGCAGGTCCAGAAGCTATTATATGGCCTACTCATCACAGTCCGGAAGCTGGTGCATTATTTCCAAGCACATCAAGTCATGGTGGTCACATCGTTTCCACTCGGGGATGTCCTTCATAATCGCGAGGCCACTGGCCGAATCGCTAAATGGGCACTCGAGTTGATGGCGTTTGATATCACCTTTTAGGCACGGACAGCAATTAAATCACAAGCTCTAGTCGACTTCGTGGCTGAGTGGACAGAAGTTCAACTGCCTATATCAACAGCGAAGCGAGAGTACTGGACAATGTACTTCGACGGTTCTCTATGGATCGGCGGCGCCGGGGCTGGAATCATATTGGCATCCCCCACCGGCGAAAAACTCAAGTATGTTCTACAAATCCACTTCCCAGCTTCCCACAACGTCGCCGAGTACGAGGCACTTATCGACGGGCTCTGGATTGCTATATCACTCGGCATACATCGACTGGTTGTGCGCGGGGATTCCCAACTCGTGGTGAACCAAGTCATGAAAGACTGGACTTGTCTCGATGATACTATGGCGGCATACTATCAAGAGGTCTGCAAGCTGGAAAACAAGTTCGATGGGTTGGAAATCACACATGTCTTGCGCCAATACAATGATGCGGTAGACGAGCTGGCAAATATGGGATCCAAGCGAGAAGCAGTTCCGACTAGAATCTTTGTCGAGCAACTCATGGAGCCATCAGTTAAGAAGAAACCGGCGCCGGAGCAGCCAGGAGGTGAACCTACCCCGGCTACAGACGAGGTGCTGCACATATGTCAAGACTGGCGGGCCCCTGTTATCAAATTTCTCCTGGACGACGAACTCCCAGACGATCGCAGTCAAGCAAAAAAAATCAAGCATCGAAGCAAAAGCTTTCTACTAGTCAGAGAAGACCTGTACCGAAGGAGCGCATCCGGTGTTCTCATGTGTTGCGCCACCACTGAGGAAGGCAAGTTGATCCTGTAGTCGATCCACTCGAGTATATGTGGCAACCATGCCGCATCCAGGATGTTAGTCGGAAAGGTTTACCGGCAGGAATTTTTCTGGCCCACAGTAGCAACAGACGCAAAAGAAATTGTCCGCAATTGCAAGGGTTGCCAGTTCTATGTAAGACAAACCAATCTCCCAGCCCAGGAACTCCAAACAATCCCCATTTCCTGGCCATTCGCAGTATGGGGGCTCAACATGGTCGGGCCTTTCAAGAAAGCGCCAGGAGGGTTCACACATCTATTCGTCACAGTGGATAAATTCACCAAGTGGATTGAGGCAAAACCCGTTGCAACCATAACAACGGCATGAGCAAAAGACTTCATCATGAGTATACTATACAGATTCGCGGTTCTGAACCGCATCATCACCGACAACGGTACTCAGTTCACGGGCGGCGTATTCCAAGACTTCTGCGAAGACTTCGGCATCAAGATCTGCTATGCATCTGTGGCACACCCAAGGAGCAACGGGCAGGTCGAGCGAGCCAACGGTATGGTCTTACAAGGCATCAAGGCCAGCATATTTGACCGACTAGAACCACATGCGGGCCGGTGGGTACAAGAACTCCCATCTGTTCTCTGGTCTCTCAGAACCACGGTTAGTCAGGCAACAGGGCAATCCCCTTTCTTCTTGGTCTACGGTGCTGAGGCTAAGCTATCGACAGAGTTACAATTCGGCTCTCCGCGAGTTTGGGCTTACTCAGAAGACGTCTCAAACAATACCCGATTGGTCAAGCTAGATCAGTTGGAAGAAGCAAGGAACATCGCAACAATCCAGTCGGCAAGGTGATGAGGACATCACTAGCTCAGATACGACCCTAGCTACCTTATGTATTCATCAACCAAAGGTGCATACTTTCTACCTAAGATTTACACGTTATATATTTGAACAGCCGTTACTACACCATGAGTTTTGCGTGTTTTTGTTTACAGAGATACTTGCTTGGGTGAAGGGAAAGAGACCGAGCACAAGGAGCGCATGGATGATCAAAGAAGTTGATTGGAGACCAAACCAAGACCTTACCTAGGTCTACTCCTACATCACCACGTCACTTTTTGGTCCATAGAAGACAAGAGATGAAGTTCTGCACATTTTGGATTCGTATTCGGGCCTCCTAACAGCATCAACTTCAAATGGACCTAGCTGCTGATCCAAAAGGACTTTTAGGGCCCATGAGTACTTGTTGGAAAGCTTATGGAGTCTACTTTCAGATGGTTTTTGTCCTACGTCAAAATTCCACCTGAGCTATCTGGAATCATTAAAACAAGACACGTACCTCTTCTAGTCCGAGTCTGTTTTGGGCCTTGGGCCTTGTAACGGTGTCGTGGGCCAAACCCAAGTGGTGTGCGCCCTAGGGATAACCCTAAGACGTCCCAACTTATATATATACAGTAGCCGTTGTTGTTTAGATGTGGGTTTTGCTTAGATTATTCTGCCATTGCAGTTTCGCCGTCTAGATCGGTTTGTAGAACCCCAACTTCGTGTGCTAAACATTCATTTGCAATTTAGATTGTGTTCTTCCTTGTTCTTGCAAATTTCTTCGTTTGTTTGCAGGAGCAAAACCTTCGTGGTTAGGTCGATTGCGTGAGAGCGTGGCCGATAACAACAAGACGCGTGGGTGTAGCGAGTGCAAGGTGACGATCTGCTGATCGGAAGCCTCAAAACGTGAACGTCCACACGTCGCCAAATTGAACCTATCAGAAGATCGGGCACCCAGTTGCATCAAGTGGTATCAGAGCTAATGTTGCCCGATAGGTATTATCTGTTCCTATCTATCCATCTTTCTTTCTTTTACCTAGAGTCCAGAAAACCCAAAAATTTATTACCACCGTGTTCTTCGTAGTGTTAGGTTTATCCCCTGTCCAAACCCCTTTGTGCATTTGCAAAATTTATTTCAGTTTCACTTTGTTGAGTCTGTGTCCTAGGTCAAGTTAGTGGTCGCTGGTTTAGAGTCGTGTTCGTGATTCTAGTTCTAACTTTTGCATTGCGCGAGAGCTTGCCTTGAGAGATCGAGTTCTACTCGGTTTCGGATTGCAAGCTGCCTTTAGCTTTTAACCCGCTTTCACAAGCCTTTTTAGATAGGTCGGAAGCCGCCTTGTGTCAATCGCCCTGCACTGCTAGCCTCCTTGTCAGCCCGCTTGACCTATTGGCACTTATACTCTAGTCGGAGCAACAGGGTTGAGCCGCGAAACCCTAGTTCACGCTATCTGTCTTAAAACAGCCATAACTTTTGCATACGGACTCAGAATTGGGCAAATTTTATATCTGTGGACATCTACAGAAAATTTTACATTCTCTTCTCCTTGAGCATGTCAGTTTCGACTGATCTAAAATCGTGAAATTTGGCCTGCAAGACTGAGTTTTCAAGCTCCGAAGTTCCTGCACGCTTTTCAGAGCGCCTCTGCGTGTTTTTCTAGGGTCACTCCGTGCCTTATATCGAGCTGCCAATTTTTGTGGTTGCTTATTGTGTACTAGGTGTACTCCTAGTAAAAAAAAGAAAAAAGGAAAAAAGAAAGAAAAAAAGAAAAAAAGAGAAAAAAAGAAAAGGATAGAGAGCTGTTTTCAGTAAGTAGTCTTGCTGAGCTGATCTTTCAAGATATTCAAGAGACCTGGTGAGAGAGAGTTGTCCTAAGTCCTTTGTTTCTTACTCTCGCTTGTTAGGCTGGTTCTAGGAACGTGTCTCGGCCAGTGACTGCTATAAGTGTTTGGGACACTTATTCAGCTTTGTTATTCTGTTATTAATTTTGGTAATCCTTGCTACAATACACTGCCTTCCGAGATCCACACACTTCTGGTCAGTACAGGTTGATCCTCGCAATCACACCCCTGCTGTCATCAAACATCCCACCTCTCCGAGTCGTACCGCCTGCTTCAATTGGTAAGATTTTTGTAAGAGCAAGGTAAGACACTTGAGAGTGTGTTCTAGCGCCTAGTAGTTGATAGGGATCATACTTTTGTGCTGTTTGTTTCCTATTTTCTACTAACCATGGCAGGTGTGAATGATTTCGCTAATTGTGCTTCAAAAGAGGAGATCACTAAGTTGGATCAGAAGATTGAGAAAAATGTAGCTGCCATGACTGCTATGAAGGAAGACCTCCAGGCTATAGTGGGGAGCATTACCAACCTCACTAACAGCATCGAGCAGTTGGCAGCAAACCGTTCCCCAACACCACCCCTTATAGATGATCTTTTTGCTAAGGTCAAATTTACTTTGCCATCCTTTTTTGGTACTTATGATGCTGAGGCATACCTTGATTGGGAGATGACAGTACAACAAAAGTTTAACTCACACCTAGTTCCTGAGGTACATAGGGTTAGGCAAGCTACAAGTGAGTTCAAGGATTTTGCTAAAATCTGGTGGCAAGAATTAGGTAATCTCAACTTACAACCTGATACATGGGATAGGTTAAAACAAGCTATGCAAAATAGATTTGTTCCTCTTTCCTATCAACGTGACTTGCGTAAGAAACTGCAACGTTTAGAACAAGGTACTATGTCTGTTCCGGAGTATTACGCTAAGCTTCAGAAGAGAATGATTCGTTGTGGGGTAGTGGAGGATACAGAGGATAAAATCTGTCATTTTTATGGTGGTTTGAGGCGTGAAATTCAGGATATTGTTGATTATAAGGAATTTAGTACTGTCAATCGTTTGTTCCAACTTGCTATGCTTGTAGAGAAGGAATTGCAGGGATGTCAAGAGAGGAACCGGAGCAACTTTGGCATTTCCTTCACGCCACGAACAACGACAACCGCAGGATCGACTAAGCCATTCCCTTCTTCGTGTAATCGTACAGCGCCACCACCAGTATCTGAGAAGAGCCAAGGTAATGAGGAAAAGAAGAAAGACATAGAGACAGAAGATCCACCTATTGTTCCATGCATGTTTCAAGATGGTTTAATTAAGAGTGCACCTACAGTTTTTGAAAATGAGAACAAAGGTAACAGAAATGGTGCTACATTCACTCAAGGTATGGACAATTTTGATGTGCTATATATGTCCACTAATCATGTTAGTTTAGAGCAATCTCCAGTGGAATCGTATGTTAACTTACCTTTGTCACATGATGATTTGGTTCCTATTTCTTGTGATAAAGAAGAGTTGTGCAATGCTTCACTTATATCCGTGCCACAACTAGTGAATGAACATGTTAGTAGTGTTGTTAAACCACCATATGCTGATTTTAGACATGTTGTTCACATTGCTAGCGAGAATGAAGAGCTTAGATTGCTATCTTCTTTAAATACTTGGGGCTATATTCAATTTGATGAACTTTGTCCACTCAATTGTTTAGAGAAGAAATTATTTGCTATATCTGATTTGCCATGTCCTTCTCATGTGATTTTTCATATTATTGGCAATTATGATAATAAAGGAGAATATAATATGCATAGAGTATACATTTGTTCAAATTTTAATATACCTCCTTTTCATAATGACATGTCTTGTCTAGAGGACCATATGAGTATAAATAATTCTCTATCTAGTCCCTCTAGTTGTTTAAATGAGTTGCAGGTTGGTTTGCAAGAAAGGGAGTGTTGTGAGCTGCACGACACTACAAAGTGTTCTCCGTGTTTAAAAATTTCAGAATCCAACCATATGCACAACACTACCTCACCCTATGGTGTGAAAGATAAAATTATGTTCATCAGGCTTAATGACAAGGTGAAACCGCGGACGGTTCCAATCAAGAAGGGGAGAATGATGAGGATATCACGAGCTCGGATACGACCCTAGCTACCTTATGTATTCATCAACCAAAGGTGCATACTTTCTATGTAAGATTTACACGTTATATATTTGAACAGCCGTTACTACACCATGAGTTTTGTGTGTTCTTGTTTACAGAGATACTTGCTTGGGTGAAGGGAAAGAGACCGAGTGCAAGGAATGCATGGATGATCAAAGAAGTTGATTGGAGACCAAACCAGAACCTTACCCAGGTCTACTCCTACATCACCACGTCACTTTTTGGTCCATAGAAGACAAGAGATGAAGTTCTGCACGTTTTGGATTCAGATTCGGGCCTCCTGACAGCATCAATTTCAAACGGACCTAGCCGCTGATCCAGAATGACTTTTAGGGCCCATGAGTACTTGTTTTCAGATGGTTTTTGTCCCATGTCAAAATTCCTCCTGAGCTGTCTGGAATCGTCAAAATAAGACACGTACCTCTTCCAGTCCGAGTCTGTTTTGGGCCTTGGGCCTTGTAATGGTGTCGTGGGCTAAACCCAAGTGGTGTGCGCCCTAGGGATAACCCTAGGACGTCCCAACTTATATATATAGAGTAGCCGTCATTGTTTAGATGTGGGTTTTGCTTAGATTATTCTGCCATTGCAGTTTCGCCGTCTAGATCGGTTTGTAGAACCCCAACTTCGTGTGCTAAACATTCATCTGCAATTCAGATTGTGTTCTTCCTTGTTCTTGCAAATTTCTTCGATTGTTTGCAGGAGCAAAACCTTCGTGGTTAGGTCGACTGCGTGAGAGCGTGGCTGATAACGACAAGACGCGCGGGTGTAGCGAGTGCGAGGTGACGATCTGCTGATCGGAAGCCTCAAAACGTGAACGTCCACACGTCGCCAAATCGAACCTATCGGAAGATCGGGCACCCAGTCGCATCACAAGGTATCTTCAAGCCCTACGTCGCTACCACAATCGCAATGTCCGTGGCCGCGCCTTTTTGGTCGGGGATCTCGTCTTGAGAAAAATACAAACCACCAAAGACAGGCACAAATTATCCCCACTTTGGGAAGGGCTGTTCATTATAGCTGAGGTCACGCGGCCAGGCGCCTACCAACTGAAGACCGAAGACGGTGTCCTCATCAGCAACTCATGGAATATAGAACAGCTACGTCCTTTCTATACCTGAGCCTTATAGTTTCTCATGTGTACAGTTTTCTCTGACTCACTGCGCCACTTGTATCAACTGAGTAGTGAGTCAGGGGCTGCATATATTATATGTGTTTTGTCAATAATATACGAGCCTGTCTTACTCCAGTTATGAAACCTTACTACGACTGTCACGTTTGCCCGAGTACACTTTCTTACAATGAACGATTTTATTAAGTTTTGACAGACTAACTCGGCGCAGACTACACATTCGAGTAAAGCTAATGACAACTGAGTAGTAATTCAAGGCTTGGCAGCACTACACATATATTTACACGTGTTTTCCACAAAAGTTTATACATACCGACTACATGATATATTACTCTTACAGACCCAAGTCTCGGGTGATTATCTCAGCAGTCGGCCTCGCCCGGGCTATCAGCTCCAGCGCCTCCTCGGGCGTCGTCTCCTCGGCAAACCCCTCCCCGATGGCTTCAATGTCTGCCCTCGGGTAGATTGATTTGGTCATCGCCTGGGTCTGGGCCACGAAGGCAATGACATGCTCATCCGAGTACCTCTTCAGGGCACTCGGTGCATCCTCAAGACACACCTCCACTTGGGGGATTCGGCTGCAGCTGGTTCCCATAGGGCGAGGATCCATCAGATCAAGGAGCCCTTTCACGGACCCGACGAGGGCCTCCCGTGACTCCCTGATAGCCTTTATCTCCTCTGTATAAAATAGATATTGGGCCTGGACATTAGCTCTCATGTTTGTCCGGGTCCACCGGCAAGTAAACTTGTTAGGCTCGGCTGCAGATGGAATGACTAAAAGATTGGTTAAGATCATCGTCGAGACAGGGACTTACTCACGTAGTCGGCCTCCTACTCGGCCACGGTCTTCTCCAATCTAGCTTTTTCTTCGCCAAGCTTGATGGTGGCCTCTTTTAACTCGGCCTTCTCCCGTTCGAGCTCGGCGTTGCCCTATGTCAGGTTGGCCTTGACCTTCTCAAGCTCGGCCTTGGCTTCTTTGGCCTCCTTCAGCTGGGCTTCCCTCTGTGTTCGGGTCTTCAACTCTGCTTTGAGGGCTGCACGACAGATTAGTCAAGAACTCAACCTTGCGGCCAAGACACAACTGGGCAGTTGGGAACAACACAGCTGGAGAAATACATCAAGGGTTCAGTCGGGAGGATGCATTCGGGGGATTTACCTCTAATCTTCCCGGCTTGGGCCCAAGTTTCATAGTTGGGGGCGGAGAGATTTGGGGGAAAAGCGGTTGGGGGCTTGGAACAGACGAAGCGGACTGGAATCACCCGAGTTGGAGCAGGGAACAGCAGCAACAGCTAACCCTAGCCGAGCAAAAGGCGAAATTTGGGCACAGAGACGGAAGACGAAACGATTGGCTGATTTGGGGAAGATGAAGGAATCTTTTTCTCTCTCCCCGTTATTTATAGAGCCTGTGCCGACTAAATTGGCTTGGGCCTACACAATCGGTGCTGGGCCACCAAGATATGAGTTCCTACAGTAGCATGCTCCATGTGGGCCGCCCGTAGGCTGAGTTGAAATTATAGCACTGGTGCTACTAACAAGAGCCGATGAGGTAAACAGATATGCTTCATGAGAGTCTTATTGCTAAACATATATGTTTGGGTATCTGTTTTATCCACTAGGTCTCGAGGATATATCCTTACAAGGATGACAAGCTGGTCTTCATTAAAATTGGGGATGCAGGTATCTTTCTCGAGTACACCTGACCACGCCATGGATTTATTTTCATAAAAGTGGTACTCGGCCTACATGCTTGGCCAATAGTTGCCATGAGCAACATTATTCCAGCCGTCATGACGCTGAAGAGTCTAACTTTCGAGTAGTGCACTACTCGGGAGAGACTATAAACATATTCCCGCTGACATGACGCGAAGGAGTCTAACCTTTATGTGGGACGCCACTCGGGAAAGACTATAAACCCCCCTTTCCAGCTGACATGACGCTGAAGAGTCCCATATACGAGTAGCATCCGACTCGGCAAGACTATAAACACCCATTCCAACTGACATGAAGTCGAAGAGTCCTACATACGAGTAGTTCCCTACTTGGCAAGACTATAAATCATATTCCGGTTGACATGATACCGAAGAGTCTCATATACCAGTAGTAATCTACTCGGGAAAGACTTCCAGGTTAAAGATCTTTGACTTTATGTTTAATTGTCTTCACAATTAAGCACAAAGTCAGGGGCTACACCTAATAGGTGCGCCTATTCGGCGCACACTATTCATATATCTCCATGAAGCCCTTTATAGCCTCGTTGCCAGCTGACATGAAGCAGGACTCAGGAAGAAGAAGCACTCGGACAAAAGAGCACTCGGGAGCAATGCACTCGGGAAGACCTCACCGTGGAGGATGAGCACTTGGTGTCAGCTGTGACTCAACTATGAAGGTCTCGGGGGCTACTGTGGAGGCCATGGGCCCCGGGTACCTCAGCACCTACATATGGGCCACTCAGATAGAGGATGGGCCGAATCATGTAGTTAGAGATAAGATAGCACCCGACAGACTTTGCCTTGTACGATAAGGAAAACAGAGTCTTAGTCGGATAAGTTTCTATCTCTAAAGGAAATCCCTTGGCCGTATCCGGCTAGGATCCTCATCTTGTACCCCTGTCCCCTAGTATATAAAGGGAGGCAGGGCGCCCCATGAGGGCAGGGAAGATCATTGATCGACATAACCTCTCAGAGGAATAACACCACAACTGGACGTAGGGTATTACCTCACATCGAGGGACTGAACCAATATAAAATCTCCTTGCGTTCCTCTGCAATCCACCAAGTTTCCCCTTGCCGAGTAGCCCTATAGTTCTATTGCCGGTGTAAAACATCGACAATTGGGCTCTAACCGACAAGATCAGAAGTAAGTCTCCTGTATTTGTCTTCCCCACTAAGTCCCATGTATATTTCTCCAGCTTTGTTGTTGCCCGACTGCCTAGTTGTGTCTTGACTGTAATCTCGAGCTCTTGACTATTCTGATATACAGCCCTCGAAGCTGAGTTGAAGACCCGGACAGAGGGGGAAACCAAGCTAAAGGATGCCGAGAAAGCCAAAGCCGAACTCGAGAAAGACAAGGCCGAGCTGGAAAGGGCCAAAGGCAAACTCGAGAAAGAAAAGACCGAACTGGAGAAGGCCAAAGCCAAGGTGGAGGCCGACTATGAAAGTAAGTCTCCACTCTGACAATGACCTTGTCCAATCCTTTGATTACTCCGACTGCTATTTTGCCTGACAAGTTTATTTGCCAATGAATCTGGGCAGCTGCAAGAGCCAACGCCCAAACCCAGTTTCGAGCCTTTGCAGAGGAGATCAAGGTTGTCAAGGAGTCATATGAGATTCTTGCCGACTCCGTCAAAGGGCTCCTTGACATCATGGATCCTCATCACGTGGGAACCAGCTCCAACACGGTCTCCCAAGTGCAGCATGCCTTAACGGAGCCCCGAGTATCCTAAAGAGGTACTCGGATGAGTGTGTTGTCGTCGGCGTGGCCCAGACCCTCGCGATGACCAAGTCGATCTACCCCAGGGCAGATCTTGAGGCCATCAGTGAAGGGTTTGCCGAAGAGACAACACCTGAGGAGGCGTTGGAGTTGATCGCCCAGGTGAGGCCGACTGTAGAGGCGATCACCAAAGACCTGGGAATGTAAGAACAATCCATCATGTAGTCGGTGTATATAAAGTTTTTTGTAAGGACATGTGTAAAAATATGTGTAATGCCGCCGAGCTCTGAGGTTTTACTTAGTCATCATTAGCTCTACTCGACTATATGGTCAACACCGAGTTAGTCTATTGGAACTTAATAAAATCGTTCACCGCAGAAAGCTGTACTCAGGCGATCTTGACAAAGTTGTTGCAGAACTTCATAACTTAAGTAAAATAGGCTCGTATGTTGTTGACAAAGCACATATAATACATGCAGCACCCAACTCACCACTTGGTTGGAACAAGCGGCGTGGTGAGTTAGAGAAAAACTATACACATGGGAAAATATAATACTCAGGTATAAAATGGACTTAACTGTTCTATATTCCGTGAGTTACTGACGAGGGCACCGTCTTCGGTCTTCAGTCGGTAGGTGCCTAGCCGTGTAACTTCGGCGATAATGAACGGTCCTTCCCATATTGGGGATAGTTTATGCCTGTCTTTGGTGGTTTGTATTTTCCTCAAGACGAGATCCCTGACCAAAAAGGCGCGGCCACGGACATTGCGATGGTGATAACGACACAGGCCTTCAAGATACCTTGCCGACTAGATTATTGCGATGTCCCTCGCTTCTTCCAACTGATCTAGTTCGACCAATTGGGTATTGTTTGATATGTCTTCTGAGTAAGCCCGAACTCGCGGAGAGCCGAACTCTAACTCGGTTGGTAACACAGCCTTAGCACCATAGACCAGAAAGAAAGGGGATTGCCCTGTTGCCCGACTAACCGTGGTTTGTGGAGGCCATGGGCCCCGGGTACCTTATCACAAGCATATGGGCCACTCGGATAGAGGATGGGCCAAGACTTGTAATTAGAGATATAATAGCACCCGGTAGATTTTGCCTTGTACAGAAAGGAATATACAGTCTTAGCCGGGTAAGATGTATCTCTAAGAAAGAAATCCCTTGGCCAGATTCAGCTGGGATTCCTATCTTGTACCCCTGTCCCCCAGTATATAAGGGGAGGTAGGGCACTCCACAAGCTCATAGAAGATCATTGATCGACACACATCCTCAAAGGAATACCACCACAACTGGACGTATGGTATTACCTCACATCGAGGGCCTGAACCAGTATAAAATCTCTTTGTGTTCCTTTGTAGTCCACCGAGTTTCAACTTGCCGAGTAGCCCTAGAGTTATATTGCCGGTGTAAAACATCGATAGTTGGCGCACCAGGTAGGGGCTCCGGCGAGTTTTGAATCTACAAGCTCGATGGATCCAGCAACTAGAGTTGACGGCAACAAGTTCTCCCCTGGAGACACGATAACCTTCGGTAGCCTCGACTTCATCGCCGACCAAATCGGCAACCTCACCTTGGCCGAAGTAGATCCAATCCAACCGGCCAAGGAACCAGCCAACTCCGTGCCAGTCAGCTCGCAAGACACTGCAGTCACCTTCATCGATCTACTGCGGCAATCTTTCACTTCGCCAAGCCTCGGGACAACTCTTTCTTTCAGCGTCCGACTCGTGCTAGGCCTTGAGCCAGCCCGGGTCGGGCGAGGAAGGGGGGAGAGCGTCAATCTCCCACACGAGCTTGGCAACACCGTAGATCTACACTTTATGCGATAGACCCGATCCCCCATGGTTCAATTTGGACACGGCTCAGAGTCATTTCAGATTGGATCTAGGGAGGTCAGAGTCGTTCTTACTCCGATAAATTACTCGAACTCTATCTCTAAGTCAGACAACAGTTCAAACGCTAGTTTGGACTCCAGTCTGGCAAGTTTTCTCCTGCCCCGCGAGATTTTCATGGCTTCAACACCACCACCCGAGGTGCGCCGACTACAAGAGGAGCAGCAGGAGGAGGCGCGCCGACTACGACAACAGGAGGAAGCTGATTGCGAGGCTTGCAACGACGGGCTATGCAAGGCTAGGCGAGCCGCCCAGCAACAGATTCTCCAGACCAAAGTCGGCGACCACGATGTCTTCGTCATGCCACAGCAGAACGTCGTGGCCGCTGCAACCCTGCTGGACACACTCCAGCTCGGGCCTGATCACCAGGCCACTCCAACTATTGCCAAGATCAACGCGATGATCACAGCTGCTGCCTGTCAGCAGCAACAGCAGTCGGGCGACACCATTACACCGACCATCAGGTTGGATTCTCTGGCAGCAGGCTCATCTACATAAGCACGGCATTGGGGGGCCGGCTCAAGTAGGCCACATGAGGAATCGTGCCAAACATCACTTGGCAACACCAACAACAACAACTGGTGGCATCACCAGTACGACCGCCGGCCTAACCAGGATCTCCGAGTCTGGCTACAACGTGACCTCTGACACACCATTAATGCTCGGTGCCATGAATGTGAAGAAGACGAGCATCGCCGACAGGAGGACGACTACGAATGCTTCGGCCTCAACCACGAGCAGTATAACCGCCGCAACAAGAGCCGGAGCCCTCACGAAGACGAAGGCGTTCCAGCTTTCACTCATGAGCTCCAGGACGTCGACTGGCCATTGGGCTTCAAGCCTACGGGGATCGAGAAATACGACGGCAAAACCAACCCCGAGTCCTGGCTCACAGTATACACCCTGGCAATCCGAGCTGCCGGTGGTGACCACAAAGCCATGGCTAACTACCTCCCAATCGTGCTAGCCGACTCGGCAAGGACATGGCTAACAGGGCTCCCGAGGCGGTCGATCGGTTCCTAGGGAGAACTCAGGGAGCGGTTTATCGCTAACTTTCAAGGGACCTACAAGAGGCCATCTTCAGAACATGATCTATATCAACTCCACCAGAAGAAGAATGAGTCTCTACGAGAATTTATCAAGAGGTTCTCCGAGAAGCGCAACAAGATATCAATGATCAAGGACGAGGCCGTCATCGCCGCCTTCCGTAAGGGAGTAAAGGACGCCCCGTTCATTGCGAAGTTTACTCAGAAGCCACCATCCTCTGTCCGGGCTCTTTTCGACATGGCAAACAAGTACACCGGTTTGGCTGAAGCGGTCGCAGAGGCCCCCGACAAGAAAAAGGAGTCCCGACAGAAAGAACAAAAGGCGAAAGCCGACAACAAGCCATCCCAAAACAAGTCCGGCAACCGCAAGCGGAAGTCGGACAATGAGGTGGCCAACATGGAGCGTACTCAGTCACAGCCCCAGCGGAATAATGCTTAAGAAGATTGCTTCCGAATAGGCTTCAACATCTGGCACCGACAAGAGCAAAGACAAGCCAGATCAGGACCCGGCCAACGATTTCCAAGATCCCCAGGCCGAGTTAAACCATATTTTCAGAGGGCCGTCTGCATACGAGTCCAAGCGCAAGCAGAAGCTAGCAGCGCGCGATGTCAACGCAATCTCCATAGCAGACACCCCCCAATACTTGCGCTGGTCAGAGATGTCCATCACATTCACTCGCGCAGATCACCCAAATCGGGTTTCGCACCCAGGTCGTTATCCACTCGTCCTGGACCCGGTCATCAAGAACATCAAGCTAAAGAAGGTTCTCATAGACGGAGGCAGTGTGCTCAATATCCTCTTCGCCAAGACTCTAGATGAGATGAAGATTCCTCATTCAGATCTACGGCCGAGTAGGCGCCCTTCCACGGGATAATTCCCGGCCTATCTTCAACACCACTCGGGCAGATCACCTTGCCAGTCATCTTCGGCATGTGGGATAACTTCCGCACGGAGAACATCTGCTTCGAGGTCGCCGACTTCGGGACCACAAACCACGCGATACTCGGAAGACCGGTGCTCGCCAAGTTTATAGCGATACCGCACTATACATACATGGTGCTCAAAATACCAGGGCCAGCAGGAGTCCTCTCCCTCTGTAGCGACGTCAAGCAGCCAGGTTCATCAAAGAGGTCTATCACCCGAACTGGCTGGCAAACCCAGTTCTAGTCAGGAAGAAAAAGGGTAAATGGTGCATGTGCATCAACTACACCGATCTCAACAAGGCGTGCCCCAAAGACCCATTTGGCTTACCGATAATAGACCAGGTGGTGGATTCAACTACAGGGTGTGACCTTCTCAATTTTCTCGACTGCTACTCGGGATACCACCAAATCAGCCTGAAGGAGGAGGACTGCCTAAAGACGTCTTTTATCATGCCGTTTGGTGCTTACTGCTACATCACTATGCCGTTCGGTTTGAAAAATGCTGGAGCAATGTATCAAAGGACAATTCAGCGGTGTGTGCACACTTAGATCAGGCATAACGTGGAAGCCTATGTCGACGACGTGGTCATCAAGACCAAGTCCAAAGAAGACCTCATCGCTGACCTGGAGGAAACCTTCCAAAATCTTCGAAGATTCAAGATGAAGTTAAACCCAGAAAAGTGCGCCTTCGGTGTGCCATCCGGCAAGCTACTCGGCTTCATCGTCTCGCATCGCGGCATTGTGGCCAACCCAGAAAAAGTCAACACAATCATGAATTTGGCTCCCCCGACTAACCAAAAGGAAGTTCAGAAGCTGACAGGCTGCATGGCGGCACTCAGCCGGTTTATTTCCCGACTAGGCGAATGGGGTATGCCCTTCTTTAAACTATTGAAGAAAGCAGACAATTTCCAGTGGACTCTCGAAGCCCAGCAAGCCTTCGAAGACTTCAAGAAATTCCTCACATCACCCCCCGTGTTGGCGTCACCCATGCCCCAAGAACCGCTAATGCTATATCTGGCGGCAACTACTCAGGTAGTCAGCACGGTGCTGGTGGTCGAGCGATCCGAACAGGGTCACATCCAGAAAATCCAAAGGCCGGTCTACTTTGTAAGCGAAGTCCTTGCCGACTCAAAGACCAGATACGAAGCAGGGCTTCACGTTCCCTTCCCGCTGCCACATCATCGACCTTGTAGGTCTGTGCAGTTCCGTCAGGCGCCGTCCACTGGAACATCCTCGGGAACCTGCGTGGAGGGGCCTCACTCCTGGGGAGGTCAGGTCTCTCCAAAGGAAGCGACGATGACGATGACCACGACCACGACCAGGAAGGCGACGGACTCCTGGCCCCCGGCTCGGCGGCCTCTGCGGCCTCGAGGGCCGGCTCAGGTGCTGTAGCAGCGCCTTTGACACCAAGCGCTGGCTCAAGAGTTGCAGCGACGACTTCGGCGATAGGCGCCGGCTCAGGGGCTGGGGCGGTGGCTTCGGTAACCACCCCTTGGTTGGCCGGCGTCGGTGACCCTGTAGTCGGGACGGTCTCAGCCCCTGCGGCTGGGCCCGTCTCTGGCTCAGCAGGCGTACTCGCTGGCTTCGGACCTGCTGGGATAGGGTCGACAGCAAGGGCAATCGGCGTGACTTCCTTAAGATTTATGTCGACCCGCTTCCTACACAACAAGTCAAGCGTCAAGGCGTGACAACGCTGAACATGATTTTCAGCAGACCCAGAATGGCCTACCTCTTGGAGAACTTGAGCTTTTGTTTGGGAGACCTAGAGGACGGCACTGGAGGGCCGCTAGCTGTTGGGCCTGAGGGCACGACAGTCGGCGGTGGCACCTTTGTCCTAGTCGGCTTCGCTTGCAGTGTGGTCAGCTGGGGCGCTTGGGTGCTCGGCGGCCCTGGAGTCGATCTTGTACTCGACCGCGTTTGGGCTGGGCTCGATGTTGCTGAGCTCAGCTGCACCAGTCCCGGTCTGGGACTCGATAACCTAGGCGCTGTGCTGGCGGGGTCCTTTATCCTTAAACTCCTAGCTGCACCACTTGGCTTCATGACCTTTGCCTTGCCCTGATCCACAATGGGTTTTTTCCCCGCTCTCTTGGAGTCGGGCTGGGTAGCAGAAGGACTCCTCGGCCTCTTCTTCGACTTGGTGGCCGACAACGAACGGGAGTCGTCATCAAACTCCTCGCACCACTACAGAAAGTTTAACAACATACATCAAACAATGCTGGGCGATTGTGGACACATGTTCACAGGCATTCATCACAGAAGGAGGACGAAGGTTACCTCGGGGTAGGGCCGACCGTGGTTATAAGCTGCGATGATGCGTTTTGCATCGTCGGTCTCGATTACCCCGCTGGAGAAATAGCCGAACAAGGTTTCAGTTACCTTCTGCTGATCAGCTGACTCATGGCTTTCTCGGTCAGGGTCATGTTTTCCTTGGTAATCCTAGCCGAATGCGCTCCTCAGCTTCACCGGCTGCACGCGCCAGTTCAGAAAATGCCTAGCCACCTAGGGCCTGGTTAAGCCGGCTCGCTTGAATTTTGCCAGTTTCTCCAGCAACTGATGCACTTGGCCCATCTCTTCAAAGGTTGGATCTGAAGACCAATTGGATGAAACCATTGGTGGCGACCCGGTGAACGGAGGCAGGGAGGGTTCCAGATTAGAACAGTAGAACCACTCCTTATGCCAACCTTTCAAGGAGGATTTCAAGGGAAGATCGATATATGTTTTCTTCCTCTCGCCCCTCAACTGAAGGCCAGCCCCCCCAATCACCTGAACATTATTCTTGGAGTGCTGGGGCTTAACATGGAACAAATGCCTGAAGAAGTTAAGGTGGGGTTCCACACCCAAGAAGAACTCGCAAAGAGTCACGAATATAGAGATTTGAAGGATTGAGTTGGGATTCAGATTCACCAACTCCAACCCGTAGAAGTCAAGGAGATGGCGGAAGAACGCGGAGGAGGGAAGGAACAAACCCCGGTCAAAAAAAGAGGCAAAGATGACAATTTCACCAGATTGGGGGTTCGGAACTGACTCACCGTTGGCCGGACGCCAGTGGATAATGCCCTGGCCTTGCAGCTTCAATTGACTCTCCAGGAGCTTCAGCTTCACCGAGCCGCAATCCGAAGTCGGCCAGGCATTCTCTGATGCACCCGCATGGTTCAAGGCCCTCGGCATGGCTGGAGAGGAGAAATTTGGGGGAAATGCGATTGGGGGCTTGGAATTGACAAGAAGGATCGGAATTGCCCGAGTTCTAGTGGGGAATAGCAAGCAGCAGTGAACCCTAGCAAAGCGGTAGGTGAAATTTCGGCGCGGAGGCAGAAGACGAAACGATTGGTCGCGTGGGGAAGATAGAGGAATCGTTTCTCTCTCCCTCAGCCTTTATAGAGCCTGTGCCGACTAAATGGGCTTGGGCCTACACAGTCGAAGTTGGGCCACCGAAGAAATGAGTTCCTACAGTAGCACGCTCAATGTGGGCCGCTTGCAGGCTGAGTTAAAATTACGACGCTGGTGTTACTAGCAGGAATCGATAAGGTAAACAGGTATGCTTCATGAAGGCCTAATTGCTTAATATATATGTTTGGGTATTTGTTTTATCCTCCAGGTCTCGAGGATATATCCTTATAAGAATCACAAGCTGGTCTTCATTAAAATTGGGGATGCAGGTATCTTTCTCGAGTACACCTGACCATGCAATGGATTTATTTTCATAAAGTGGTACTCGGCCTACATGCTTGGCCACCAGTTGCCATGAGCAACATTATTCCAGCTGATATGATGCTAAAGAGTCTAACTTCCGAGTCGTGCACTACTCGGGAGAGACTATAAATATCTTTTCCGGCTGACATGACGCTGAGGAGTCCAACTTCTGAGTAGGACGCCACTCCGAAGAGACTATAAACCCCCTATTCCAGCTGACATGAAGCTGAAGAGTCCCATATACAAGTGGCATGCTGCTCGGCAAGTCTATAAATCATATTCCGGTTGACATGATACCGAAGAGTCTCATATACCAGTAGTAATCTACTCGGGAAAGACTGCAAGGTTAAAGATCTTTGACTTTATGTTTAATTATCTTCACAATTAAGCACAAAGTCGGGGGCTACACCTAATAGGTGCGCCTATTCGGCGCACACTATTCATACACCAACATGAAGCCATTCATAGCCTCGTTGCCAGCTGACATGAAGCAGGACTCGGGGAGAAGAAGCACTCGGACAAGGAGTACTTAGGAGCAATGCACTCGGGCAATCTTCACCAAGGAGGACGAGCACTCGGCATCAGCTGTGACTCAACTATGAAGGTCTCAGGGGCTACTGTGCAGGCCATGGGCCCCGGGTACCTTATCACAAGCATATGGGCCACTCGGATAGAGGATGGGCCAAGATGTGTAATTAGAGATATAATACCACCCAGTAGATTTTGCCTTGTACAGAAAGGAATATACAGTCTTAGCCGGGTAAGATGTATCTCTAAGAAAGAAATCCCTTGGCCGGATCCAGCTGGGATTCCTATCCTGTACCCCTGTACCCCAGTATATAAGGGGAGGCAAGGCACTCCACGAGCTCATAGAAGATCATTGATCGACACACATCCTCAAAGGAATACCACCACAACTGGACGTAGGGTATTACCTCACATCGAGGGCCGGAACCAGTATAAAATCTCTTTGTGTTCCTTTGCAGTCCACCGAGTTTCCCCTTGCCGAGTAGCCCTATAGTTATATTGCCGGTGTAAAACATCGACATGGTTCTTAGAGACCAGAGAACAGATGGGGAGTTCTTGTACCCACTGCCCTGCATATTGCCATAGTCGGTCAAATATCTTGGCCATGATACCTTGTAAGACCATGCCATTGGCACGCTCGACCTACCCATTGCTCCGCGGGTGTGCTATAGACACATAACAGATCTTGATGCCGAAGTCGTCACAGAAATCTTGAAATATGCCACCCATGAATTGAGTACCATTGTCCATTGTGATGTGGTTAGGGACCCCGAATCGGTATAATATACTCATCATGAAGTCCTTTGCTCGTGCCACTGTTATGGTAGCAACAGGTTTCGCCACAATCCACTTCGTGAATTTATCCACTGCGACGAACAAGTGTGTGAACCCTCCTAGCACTTTCTTGAAAGGCCCAACCATGTCAAGCCCCCGTACTGCAAAGGGCCAAGAGATTGGGATGGTTTGAAGTTCTTGGGCTAGGAGATTTGTTTATCTTGCATAGAACTAACAACCCTCGCATGTGCGAACTATGTCTTTAGCGTCTGTTACTGCTGTTAGCTAGAAAATCCCTGCCTGTATGCCCTTTCGACTAATGTCCTGGATGCATCATGGTTGCCACATATGCCCGAGTGGATTGACTACAGAATTTGCTTACCCTCGTCAGGTGTGATGCAGCGCATGAGGACTCTGGATGCGTTTCTTCGGTACAAATCTTCTCTGACTGCTAGGAAACATTTGCTTCGATGTTTGATTTGTTTGGCTTGAATGCGATCTTCTGGGAGTTCATCTTCCAAGAGGAATTTGAGAACAGGAGTCCGCCAATCTTGAGATATGACCAATACTTCTTCTGTTGCCAGGGTAGGTTCAGCCCTCGACTCTGCTGGCATTGGTTTCTTCTTGACTGATGGCTCCATTAGTTGCTTGACAAATATCCCAGTTGGGACCACTTCTTGGATCCCATGTTTGCCAATTCGTCTGCAGCATCATTGTATTGTCATAATACGTGTGTTATCTCCAGCCCGTCGAACTTATTTTCCAACTTTCTGACCTCCTGACAGTACGCCGCCATGGTATCGTCGAGACATGTCCAGTCTTTCATGACTTGGTTGACCACAAGTTGGGAATCTCCACGCACAACTAGTCAGCGGATGCCGAGTGATATAGCAATGTAGAGCCCGTGGATGAGTGCCTCGTACTCAACAACATTGTGGGAAGCCAGGAAGTGGATCTGGAGAATGTACTTGAGTTTTTTGCCGGTGGGTGACGTCAGTATGACGCCGGCCCCGGCGCCGCCGATCTGTAGAGAACCGTTGAAGTACATTGTCCAGTGCTCTAGCTTGTTTGTCGTTGTAGTTGTCTGAACTTCTATCTACTCGGCCACAAAGTTGGCTAGAGCTTGTGATTTGATTGCTGTCCGTGGCTGAAAGGTGATGTCGAATGCCATCAACTCGAGCGCCCATTTAGTGATTCAGCCGGTGGCCTCGCAGTTGTGGAAGACATCCCCGAGAGGATACGATGTGACCACCGTGACTTGATGCGACTGGAAATAGTGCACCAACTTCTAGACAGTGATGAGTAGGCCATAGAGTAGCTTCTGGACCTGCGGATATCTCATCTTGGAGTCGGCAAGGACCTCGCTGATGAAGTAGCTTGGCCATTGAACTTGTTGTATGTGACCCGGCTCGGATCGCTCGACCACCAGCACCATGCCGACTACCTGAGTGGTTGCCGCTAGATAGAGCATTAATGGCTCTTGGGGCATAGGCGATGCCAACACTGGTGGTGATGAGAGCAATTTCTTAAAGTCTTCGAAGGCTTGGTGGGCTTTGGGAGTCCATTGAAAATTATCTGCTTCCTTCATTATTTTGAAGAAGGGCATGCCCTGTTTGCCTAGTCGGGAGACAAATCAGCTGAGTGCCACCATGCAACCTGTCAGCTTCTGGACATCCATCTGGCTAGTCGGGGGTGCCATGTTCATGATTGCGTTGATTTTCTCTGGATTAGCCTCGATGCCACGATGCGATACGATGAAGCCGAGTAGCTTGCCGGATGGCACACCGAAGGCGCACTTTTCTGGGTTCAACTTCATCTTGAATCTTCAAAGGTTTTGAAAGGTTTCCTCCAAGTCGGCGATGAGGTCTTCGTTGGACTTTGTCTTGATCACCACGTCATTGACATATGCCTCCACATTGCGCCCGATCTAAGTGTGTAGACATCGCTGAATTGCTCGTTGATACGTTGCTCCAGCGTTTTTCAAACCAAACAGCATAGTGATGTAGCAGTATGTGCCAAACGGCGTGACGAAAGACGTCTTTAGGTAGTCCTCCTCCTTCGGGCTGATTTGATGATATCCCAAGTAACAGTCGAGAAAGCTGAGAAGTTCGCACCCCGCGGTTCAATCCACCACCTGATCTATTCACGGTAGACCAAATGGATCCTTGGGGGACGCCTTGTTTAAGTCGGTGTAGTCGACGCACATGCGCCATTTACCGTTCTTCTTCTGGACCAAAACTAGGTTTGCCAGCCAATCCGGGTGGTAGACCTCTTTGATGAACTCGGCTGCGAAGAGCTTGGTTATCTCCTCCCGAATGGCATCTTTACAGTCCTGAGCAAAGCGCCGTAGCCGTTGCTTGACTGGCTTGGTGTCTGTCTTGACATTGAGGGCATGCTTGATCACCTCCCTTGGTACCCCAGGCATGTTGGATGGTTTTCAGGCGAAGATGTCCTTGTTAGCCTGGAGGAAGGTGACAAGCACGTATTCCTATTTGGGGTCGAGTCTGGTCCCGACTAGAGCAGTTTTGGAGGGGTCGGAAGGGTCTAGGGGATCTTCTTTGTGTCAGAGTTCGCTGAAATTCCCGACTTTGCTGCTTTTTTCATCGGAACTTGGTTGTCCTCAACTTCTGTCGTGGCAGCTTGCCGAATGTTGTCACGTCCGACTGTCGCTTCTTGAGACAGAGCCAACTCGTAGCTCTCTTTGTCACAGGTGAAGGCTTGCATGACGTCGCTGCGAAGGGAGAGAACTCTGGCTGGCCCAGACATCTTGAGCACCATGTAGGTATAGTGCGGTATTGCCATGAATTTGGTGAGCGCCAGCCATCTGAGTATCGCGTGGTACGCAGTCTCAAAGTCGACGACCTCGAAGCAGATATTTTCTATGCGGAAGTTATCCTGTGTGCTGAAGGTGACCGGCAAAGTTATCTGCCCGAGGGGTGTTGAAGACAGGCCGGGAATTATCCCGTGGAAGGGCGCCGTACTCGGCTGCAGTTCTGAATGAGGGATTTTCATCTCATCCAAGGTCTTGGTGAAGAGGATGTTGAGCGCGCTGCCTCCATCTATAAGAACCTTCTTCAACTTAATATTTTTGACAACCAGGTCTAGGACAAGTGGGTAGCGTCCCGGGTGTGGAACCCGATCTGGATGGTCTGCGCGATCAAATGTGATGGGCATTCTGACCAGCGCAGTTATTGGGGGGCGTCTACTGTGGAGACCGATTTGACGTCGTGTGCTGCTAGCTTGTGTTTCCTCTTGGACCCGTATGCAGACAGCCCTCTAAAGATATGGTTGAGCTCAACCTGGGGATCTTGAAAATCGCCGGCTGCGCCCGGATCTGGCTTGTCTTTGTCCTTGTCGGCGCCAAATGTTGAAGCCTGCTCAGAGGCAAACTTCTTGAGCATGAAGCAGTCCTTGGCTGCGTGTTTACCCTTAGGATGAAAGGGGCAGGGCCCGTTCATCACCTTCTGGTACTCGTTGTTCCTTGGGGGTCGCGACCGAGTCCACTCCACGTTGGCCACCACGTTTTTCGACTTCCACTTGCGGCTACCGGATTTATTCTGCGCTGGCTCGTTGTCGGCTTTTGCCTTTGGTCCTTCTGCCGGGACTCTTTCTTTTCATCAAGGGCTTCAGCGACCGCCTCGACCAAGTCAGCGTACTTGTTCGCCATATCGAAGAGAGCCCTGACATAGGTTGGAGGCTTCCAAGTAAATTTTGCAATGAATGGGGCATCTTTGACTCCCTTGCAGAAGGCGGCGATGACAACCTTGTCCTTGATCATAGGGATCGAGTTGCGCTTCTCGAAAAACCTTTTGATGAACTCACGAAGAGATTCATTCTTCCTCTAGTGCAGCTGGTAGAGATCGTGCTCGGGAGACGGTCTTTCGTAAGTCCCTTGGAAATTGGCTATGAAGCATTCCCAGAGTTCCCCCGAGGAGCCGATTGATCACCTTGGGAGCCCTGTTAGCCATGTCCTTGCCAAGTCAGCTAGGGCAACTGGGAGGTAGTTAGCCATGGCTTTATGGTCACCTCCGACAGCTCAGATCGCCAGAGTGTATACGGTGAGCCAGGACTCAGGATTGGTCTTGCCGTCGTATTTTTTGATTCCCGTAGGCTTGAAGCCCGACGGCTAGTTGACCTCTTGTAGCTCTTGGGTGAAGGCGGGTACTCCTTCGTCTGTGTGAGGGCTCCGGCTCCGGTCACGGTGGTAGAAACACTCGTGCTGGAGACCGAAGCACTCGTACTCGTCCTCCAGTCGGCGGCACTCGTTGTCTTCACGTTGGCCGCACCGAGTGTTGATATGTTGGCGGAGGTCTCGTTGCAAACGGACTCGGAGATCTTGGTTGAACCAGCGATCGTTCTGGGGACGCCACCGATTGCTGTTGTTTGGGTCACCAAGAGATGTTTGGTGTGACTCCGCGTGCGGTTGACTTGAGCCATCTGCCCGACATCGTGCTGATGCAGACGAGACCGCTGCTGAAGAACCCGACCGGTTGGTCGGTATAAGTGTATCGCCCAACTGCTGGTGCTGCTGACATGCAGCAGCCGTAATCATGGCCTTAATTCTTGCTATAATCGAGGTGGCCTGGTGATCAGGCCCGAGCTGGAGTGTGTCCAGCAGGGTTGCAGCGGCCATGACGTTCTGTTGTGGCATGATGAAGACTCGTGGTCGCCGACTCTAGTCTAGAGGATCTATTGTTGAGCGGTTCGCCCAGCCCTGTGTAGCTTGTCGTTGCGAGCCTCGCGTTCGGCCTCCTCCTGTTGTCATAGTCGGCAGGCCTCCTCTTCTTGCTGCTCTTGTACTCAGTGCACCTCCTGTGGAGGGGTTGAAGCCATGAAGATTTCTCGGGGCAGAAGGAAGCTTGCCAGACTGGTGTTCGAACTATTGTCCGACTTGGAGTCGGAATCTGAGTAGTTCATCGGGGTGATGATGACTCTGACCTCCCTAGATCCAATCTGGAACGGCTCTGGGCCATGTCCGAACTGAACCGTAGAGCATCGGGTCTGCCGCGTGGGATGTAGATTGTAGATATCCTCGGCGTCACCGAGTCTGCATGGGAGATTGACTATCTCTCCCCTTCCTAGCCCAACCCCGGCCGGCTCAAGGCCAAGTCCAAGCCGAACGCCAAAGGAGAGAGTTGTCCCGAGACCCGGGCAAGGGGTAGATCACCGCAGCAAATCGACGAGGGTGGCTACTGCGTTGGGTGGGCCAACTGGCACGGAGTCGGCCGGTTTCTCGGCCGATCGGATCTGGTCCAAGTCGGCCAAGGTAAGGTTACTGAACTTGTCGGCGACGAAGTCGAGGCTTCCAAATGTAATCATGTCTCCGGGGGAGAATTTGCTGCCGTCGACTCCGGTTGTTGAATCCATCGAGCTTTGTTGAGGTTGATCTCGCCGAAGCCCCTACCTGGCGTGCCAACTGTCGATGTTTTACATCGGCAATAAGAATATAGGGCTACTCGTCGGATCGAAACTCGATGGACTGCAAAGGAACACGGGGAGTTTATACTAGTTCAGGCCCTCAATGCGAGGTAATACCCTACGTCTAGTTGTGGTGTATTCCTTCGAGGATGTATGGAGGTGGTTCTGATGAACTCGTATGTCTTGCCCTCATGAGGTGCCCTGCCTCCCCTTATATACTGGGGGACAGGGTTACAAAGTAGGAGTCCCAGCCAGACAACGGCCAAGGAATCTCCTCTTATAGATAAAACCTGCCCGACAGGACTATATATTCCTTATTGTACAAGGCTAAGTCTACCGAGCTTTATCATATCTAATTATAAGCTAGGCCATCCTCTGTCCGAGTGGCCCATATGCTTGTCATGAGGTACCTTGTAGTTAGGGATACAATAGGACTCGGCAGACATTACCTTGTAAGACAAGGAAAGGATATAGTCCTAGTCGGGCATGTTGTATTCCTAGAAGGAAATCCCTTGGTCGGGGTCTGACTAGGATTCTAATCTTGTAACCCTGTCTCCTCGGTATATAAGGGGAGGCGGAAATCTCACCAGTGAAACCTAGGCAATACACAACAGCTGAAAGTAGGGTCTTACCTCACCTCGAGGGCCTGAACCAGGATAAATCGTCTTTTGTTCCTTTGCAATCCATCAAGTTTAGGTCTCATGAGTAGCCCCATATTCTTATTGCCAGTGTAAAACATCGATAGTTGGCGCGCCAGGTAGGGGCCTCGGTGAGATCAACTTCAACAAGCTTGATGGATCTCATCATCAGACTTGACAGGATCAACTTCTTTCCCGGGCAAACAATCAACTTCGGGAGCCTCGACTTCATCACCGACGAATTCAGCAACCTTATCCTGTCCGACTTAGATCCAGTCCGATCGGCCAGGAACCAAGCTGACTCCACGCTGGTTGGCATACACAACGCTGAGTGATCTTCGGCGACATGCTGCAGCAATCTTTAACATGCCCGAGTCTAGGGACAACTCTTTCTTTTGATGTTCGACTCGGACTCGGTTTTCAGCCGGCCGAGATTGGGCTAAGAGAGGAGAAGATCGTCAATCTCCTGTTCGGACTCGGCAATGCCGCAAATAACTTCATTCAGCATCTGACGTGGCAAACCCGATCCACTGGAGTTCAACTCGGATACGGTTCAGAGCTGCTCGAGATTGGATGTAGGGAGGTTGGGGTTGTTATCACCCCCTCAACTATTCCGACTCCGACTCTCAGTTGAACAGCACTTCGGCTAGCTTTTCTCCACCACGTGAAGTCTTTATGGTGTCTAAAGGCTCAACTCCTACTCAAGAGGCACGCCAACTACGTGATATGCAAGAAGAGGAAGGTCGCCGACAATGTGAACAATAGGAGGATGACACAAGACGCCTGCAGGCCGAGCGCGATGCTCGCAACGACAATCTTTGCAAAGATGGGCGGACTGCTCAACAGGAAATCGTCCAAACCCGAGTCGGTGACCACGACGTCTTCGTAACTCCTCAATAGAACGTTGTGGCCACTGCAACTCTACTGGATACAATGCAGTTTGGGCCCGATCACTAGGCCACCCCAACAATAGAAAGGATTAAAGCCATGATTACCGCTGCTGCATGCCAGCAGTGTCAATAGTCGGGTGACATTCTCATACCGTCCAACAGGGCGACTTCTGTAACGGTGATCTCATATGCCTCAACGCGACGCCGAGCGGCCGGCTCTAGTCAGCCGCACATAGAGTCACGCCACACGTCACTCGACATCCTCAATAACAACCGGCAGCGTCGACATCAAGACGACCGTCGGGATAACCAGGATGTCCGAGGCTGACTACGATGTGATCTTCAGCAAGCCATCAACGCATGACACAGCGAACACGAGGATGACGAGTGTCGCCAACTAGAAGACGAGAATGAGCACTTCGACCGGAACAGATCTAATCCAGCCGGCCGAGGAGCCAGCCGACGTAGCGCCAGTTGGCCCACAGGACGCCGTGATCTCTTTTCACGACTTACTGCGGTAGTCCTTCACATCGCCGAGCATCGGGACAACTCTCTCCTTCGGCGTCTGACTTGCGCTAGGCCTTGAGCCAGCCCAGGTTGGGCTGAGAAGGGGAGAGATCTTCAATCTCCCACACAGACTCGGCGACGCTGCGGATTTACATCCCGCACAGCAGACCCGATCTCCTGCGATTCAGTTTGGACACGGCCAAGTGTCGTTTCAGATTGGATCTAGAGAGGTTGGGGTCATTCTCACTCCGATAAACTACTCGGAGTCCAACTCAAAATCGGATAACGGTTCGAACGCCAGTTCGGATTCCAGTCTGGTGAGTTTTCTCCTCCCCCGCGAGATCTTCATGGCTTCAACACCACCCTCCGAGGTGCGCCGACTACAAGAGGAGCAACAGGAAGAGGCGCGCCGACTGCAACAACAGGAGGATGCTGATCACGAGGCTCGCAACAATGGGCTACGTAGAGCTGGGCGAGCAGCCTAGCAGCAGATTCTCCAAACTAAAATCGGCGATCACGACATCTTTGTCACGCCACAACAGAATGTTGTGGCCGCCGCAACTCTGCTGGACATGCTCCAGCTCGGGCCTGATCACCAAGCCACCCCAACTATCACCAAAATCAAGGCGATGATCACGGCTGCTACTTGCCAACAGCAACAACAGCAGTCGGGCAACACCCTAGTACCGACTAACCAGTCGGGGTCTCCAGCAGCGGGCTCGTCCACGTCAGCCCGGCGTCGAGCGGCCGGCTCAAGTCAGCCACGCGAGGAGTCTAGGCAAACTACACTCGGCAATACTAATAACAACAACCGGCGCCGTCACTAGTATGATCGCCAGCCTAATCAAGACTTCCGAGAGCGCCTACAACATGACCTTCGCCATACTATCAGTGCCCGGCACCACGAACGACAAGAAGATGAGCACCACCGACTGGAAGATGAAAACGAGCGCTTTGGCCTCCATCACGAGTGGTTTAACCGCCGTGGTCGAAGCCCGAGCCCCCATGAAGACGAAGGCATCCCAGCTTTCACTCGGGAGCTACAGGACGTCCACTGGCCGACTGGCTTTAAGCCCATTGGGATTGAAAAGTATGACGGCAAGACAAATCCCGAGTCCTAGCTCACCATATATACCCTACCAGTTCGAGCTGCTGGGGGCGATAACAAAGCCATGGCTAACTACCTCCCAGTCGCGCTAGCCGACTCGGCGAGGACATGGCTGACAGGCCTCCCAAGGCGGTCAATCGGTTCTTGGGGAGAACTCAGGGATCGGTTCATCACTAACTTTCAGGGGACCTACGAGAGGCCGTCTTCAGAGCACGATCCTATCAGCTGCACCAGAAGAAGAACGAGTCTCTGCGAGATTTCATCAAGAGGTTCTCCGAGAAGCGCAACAAGATCCCAATGATCAAAGACGAGGCTGTCATCGCCACCTTCCGCAAGGGAGTAAAAGACGCCCCGTTCATCGTGAAGTTCACTCGGAAACCACCGTCGTCTGTCCGGGCTCTGTTCGACATGGCCAATAAATATGCCAACTCGGCTGAAGTCGAGTAGGATCATGTTCCGGCGAAAAAGGCAGCGAAGTCGGGAATTTCAGCGGACTCTGACACGAAGAAGATCCCCCTGGACCCTTCCAACCCCTCCAAGACTGTTCTAGTTGGGACTGGACTCGACCCCAAATAGGAAGACGCGCTCGTCACCTTCCTACAAGCCAATAAAGACATCTTCGCATGGAAACCGTCCGACATGCCGAGCATACCAAGGGAGGTGATCGAGCACGCCCTCAATGTGAAGATAGACGCCAAGCCAGTTAAGCAACGGCTGCGGTGCTTCGCTCAAGACCTCAAGGATGCTATTCGGGAGGAGATTACCAAGCTCCTCGCAGCCGGGTTCATCAAGGAGGTCTATCACCCGGATTGGCTGGCAAACCCAGTTCTGGTCCGAAAGAAAAATGGTAAATGGTGCATGTGCGTCGACTACACCGATCTCAACAAGGCGTGCCCCAAGGACCCATTTGGTCTTCCCAGGATAGATCAGGTGGTTGATTCCACGGCAGGGTGCGACCTACTCAGCTTTCTCGACTGCTACTCAAGATACCATCAAATCAGCCTGAGGGAGGAAGACTGCTTAAAGACATCTTTCATCACGCCATTTAGACCGTACTGCTATATCACAATGCTGTCCGGTTTGAAGAATGCTGGAGCAACCTATCAATGGGCCATTCAGCGGTGTCTGCACACTCAGATCGGGTGCAATGTGGAAGCCTACGTCAACGACATGGTGATGAAGACCAAGTCTAAAGAAGACCTCATCCCTGACCTGGAAGAAACCTTCCAAAATCTTCGATGATTCAAGATGAAGCTGAACCCGGAAAAATGTGCCTTCGGAGTGCAATCCAGCAAGTTACTCGGCTTCATTGTCTCGCATCGCGGCATCGAGGCCAACCCGGAGAAAGTCAACGCCATCAGAACATGGCACCCCCGATTAAACTCAAAGACGTCCAGAAGCTGACAGGCTGCATGGCGGCACTCAGCCGGTTTATTTCCCGACTGGCGAACGGGGTATGCCCTTCTTCAGGCTACTTAAAAAGGCGGACAACTTCCAATGGACTCCGGAAGCCCAGTAAGCCTTTGAAGACTTTAAGCAATTTCTCACATCACCTCCCATGTTGGCGTCACCTCTGCCCCAAGAACCGCTACTGCTATATCTGGCGGCAACTACTCAGGTAGTCAGCACGGTGCTGGTGGTTGAGCGATCCGAGCAGGGTCACATTCAGAAAATACAACGGCCAGTCTACTTTGTCAGCGAGGTCCTTGCCGACTCGAAGACGAGATATCCGCAGGTCCAGAAGCTGCTATATGGCCTACTCATTACAGTCCGGAAGCTGGTGCATTATTTTCAAGCACATCAAGTCACGGTGGTCACAACATTTCCACTCAGGGATGTCCTTCATAATTGCGAGGCCACCGGCCGAATCGCTAAATGGGCACTCGAGTTGATGGCGTTCGATATCACCTTCTAGCCACAGACAGCAATTAAATCACAAGCTCTAGCCGACTTTGTGGCCGAGTGGACGGAAGTTCAACTGCCTACATCAACGGCAAAGCTAGAGTACTGGACAATGTACTTCGACGGTTCTCTATGGATCGGCGGCGCCGGGGCTGGAGTCATATTGACGTCCCCCACTAGCGAAAAACTAAAGTGCGTTCTACAAATTCACTTGCCGGCCTCCCACAATGTCGCTGAGTATGAGGCACTTATCCACGGGCTTTGCATTGCCATATCACTCGGCATACGTCGACTGGTTGTGCACGGGGATTCCCAACTCGTGGTAAACCAAGTCATGAAAGACTGGACTTATCTCGACGATACCATGGTGGCATACTGTCAGGAGGTCCGCACGCTGGAAAACAAGTTCGATGGGCTGGAAATAACACATGTCCTGCGTCAATACAACGACGCGGCAGACGAGCTAGCAAACATGGGGTCCAACCGAGAAGCAGTTCCGACTAGAATCTTTGTCGAGCAACTCATGGAGCCATCAGTCAAGAAGAAACTGGCACCGGAGCAGTCGGGAGGCGAACCGACCCCGGCCACAAACAAGGTGCTGCACATATGTCAAGACTGGAGGACTCCTGTTGTCAAATTTCGCTTGGACGACGAACTCCCAGAAGATCACAATCAAGCCGAGCAGATAAAGCGTCGAAGCAAAAGCTTCCTACTAGTCGGAGAAAACTTGTACCGAAGGAGCGCATCCGGTGTCCTCATGCGTTGCATCACCACCGAGGAGGGCAAGCAGATTCTGCAGTCGATTCACTCGGGCATATGTGGCAACCATGCCGCATCCAGGACATTAGTCGAAAAGGCTTACCGGCAGGGACTTTTCTGGCCCACAGCAGTAACAGACGCCAAGGACATTGTTCGCAAGTGTGAGGGTTGCCAGTTCTACGCAAGACAAACAAATCTCCCAGCCCAGGAACTCCAAACTATCCCTATTTCTTGGCCATTCGCAGTATGGGGGCTCGACATGGTCAGGCCCTTCAAGAAAGCGCCAGGAGGGTTTACACATCTATTCGTCGCGGTGGATAAATTCACAAAGTGGATTGAGGCTAAACCCGTTGCAACAATTACAGCGGCACGAGCAAAGGACTTCATCATGAGTATACTATACCGGTTCGGGGTTCCTAACTGCATCATCACCGACAACGGTAGTCAGTTCACAGGCAGTGTTTTCCAAGACTTCTGTGAAGATTTTGGCATCAAGATCTGCTACGCGTCTGTGGCACACCCGCGGAGCAACGGGCAGGTCGAACGAGCCAATGGTATGGTCTTACAAGGCATCAAGGCCAGGATATTTGACCGACTACAACCATACGTGGGCCGGTGGGTACAAGAACTCCCATCGGTTCACTGGTCTCTCAGAACCACGGTTAGTCGGGCAACAGGGCAATCCCCTTTCTTCCTGGTCTACGGTGCTGAGGCTATGCTACCAACAGAGTTACAGTTCGGCTCTCCGTGAGCCCGGGCTTACTCAGAAGATGACTCAAATAGCACCCGACTGGTCGAGCTAGATCAGTTGGAAGAAGCAAGGGACACCGCAACAATCCAGTCGGCAAGGTATCTTCAAGGCCTACGTCGCTACCACAACCGCAATGTCCGTGGCCGCGCCTTTTTGGTCAGGGATGTCGTCCTGAGGAAAATACAAACCACCAAAGACAGGCACAAATTATCACTAATCTAGGAAGGGCCGTTCATTATAGCTGAGGTCACGCGGCCAGGAGCCTACCGACTGAAGACCGAAGACGGCGTCCTCATCAACAACTCATGGAACTGTTAACGCCAAAATTTGGTACGGTTCATTACCATGTTCGGTTAAGGAAAGAAGCCATATTAGCCGGTGGAAGCTAATCCAGAAGAAGCCGAGTACAGGAAGGAATCGTGAAGACCGTAGTATGGCAGTTAATTACCTTATCTATTAATTAGGTAGTTTTGATAATTTTTAGGAAACCTGATCTCGTATCCGATCAGGGCTTGTTAGTTTTCCTTTTATAGATAGGAAATTGTGTGCCGTGTCCTATCAGGACTATATCAACTCGGGGTATGTATACGTATGCCCGGGGACTTTGTAGATTATCCACACAGATCAATCAAATTTGGCGCATCGCCACCCTTTCGACGGGTTCTTGCTTCTCGAGCGGGGCTGCATCGGTTAGGTCCGAACTCCTGCGAGAGGGTAAGACTCGTCACCCCTTACCCAGGTGTATCTGCCCTGTCTACGGCTGCATCGGTTCGGTCCGACCTCTTAGGCCGATTAGGTATACCACATCACGCGAGCGTAGATCTTATCAGCTTACTGGGGGCGATTTATCATCAGTTCGTGCTGCATCGGTTGGGTCCGACCTACTGTGCTGCCAGCGATAAATCGTTCCTGCTAGGTTGATGGTTTTTGCGCAAGTGTCTTATCGGAATGTATAGCCAATAAGTTATCTTATTACATCACAGTTGCATTAGGTCTATCGGCTTGTTGAGGTTCCTTTATTATTATTAATCTGTGCTGCATCAGTTAGGTCTGAACTACTAGATTGATAATAATAGATTTATCCTTGTCGAGCCGATCGGTGTATATGCGACGTTCTATCGGAGTGCTTAGCCGATAGGTTATCTTTTTATAAAGCCGACTGTATTATCTTTACTATTTTGGTCATCTATATTATCATCGGTTTTCTAGCCGATGCACATGTGTTTCCTTGGCAGTCGGCTAGCTTACTATTCTGCCTATCTATTTTATCATCGGCTTCTAGCCGATGCACATGTTATACTGACAGCTTATCTATTTGCTTATAGCGTTATCGGTTTCCTAGCCAATACACAGGTGCCATCGGCCGTCGGCTACAAGTAGCCTACATCAGTCCGTATCGGCCGATAGCCGATGTGCAATTGCTGCTGACCCGAGCACGAGCACGCCGAGGACAAGGGCCCGGGTACAGGCGTAGCCGATGTGCGAGCACTGTTGGTGCCATCGGCTGAAGGAAGACTTTATCGGCTTATCGGCCGATCGCTGCTGGTAGCCGGACACGGGCACGAGGTCCCGGGCTCGGGCAACAGACGAGAACCCGAGCGTGGGCAACAGGCGAAGACCCGAGCGCGGACACAGGCGAGGGCCCGGGCAAGTCGGGCAGTCGGTTCAGGGGAATTCGGTACAGGAGCTATCGGCAATCGGTTGGAAGGAGTCTACATCAGTATGTCGGCCGATTGATTCACTGAATTAATATTTTCTCCTTGTCAATTATTGGGTCAAATTGACTGGCACGCCTGCGAACCTCAAGATTTTAGGACCTGCACTGGAGCTAAGCAGATCTCCCAGGTCTTCGCGTGTCACCCAGACGCCGGACGGCCCCCGGCGGGTTTTCGGCGTCAACAGGAACATAGAATAGCTATGTCCTTTCTATACCTGAGTTTTATACCTGTACAGTTGCTCTGACTCACTACGCCGCTTGCATCAACCGAGTAGTGAGTTGGGGGCTGCATGTATATATGTGCTGTCAATAATATACGAGCTCGTCCTACTTAGTCACGAAGCTTTACTACAACTGTCACGTTTGCCTGAGTCCAGCTTCTTACTTTGAACAATTTTATTAAGTTCTAACAGAATAACTCGGTACAGACCGCACGGTCAAGTAAAGCTAATGACGACTGAGTACATAAGCTTGGTGGCGTCGCACATATATTTACACATGTTTTCCACAAAAGTTTATACATACCGACTACATAATATGTTGCCCTTACAGACCTAGGTCTCGGGTAATTACCTCATTAGTCGGCTTCGCCCGGGCAATCAGCTCCAGCGCCTCCTCGGGCATCGTCTCCTCGGCAAACCCCTCCCCAATGGCTTCAATGTCTGCCCTCGGGTAGATGGATTTGGTCATCGCTAGGGTTTGGGCCACGCCGGCAACAACATGCTCATCCGAGTACTTCTTTAAGGCACTCGGTGCATTCTCAAGACGTGCCTTTATTTGGGGGATCCTGCTGCAACTGGTTCCCACAGGGCTGGGATCTATGAGGTCAAGGAGCCCTTTCATGGACCCGACGAGGGCTTCCCGTGACGCCCTGATCACTCTTATCTCCTCTGTGTAAAAGCGATACTGGGCCTGGACATTGGCTCTCATGTCTACCCAGGTCCGCCGGCAAGTAAACTTGTTAGGCTCGGTTGCAGATGGAATGACTAATGGATTGGTTAAGATCATGGTCAGGCTAGGGACTTACTTTCGTAGTCGGCCTCCCACTTGGCTACGGTTTTCTCCAGTTCGGCTTTTTCTTTACCGACCTTGATGGTGGCCTCCTTTAGCTCGGCCTTCTCTCATTCAAGCTTGGCATTGGCCTATGTCAGGTCGGCCCTCGTCGGGTCTTTAATTCAGCTTCAAGGGCTGCACGATAGATTAGTCAAGAACTCGACCGTGTAGCCAAGACGCAACTGGGCAGTTAGGAACAACTCAGCTGAAGAAATACAGCAAGGGTTCGGTCGGGAACATGCATTCGGGGACTTACCTCTGATCTTTCCGGCTTGAGCCCAAGTCTCCTCCATGAGCAGGGTGGCGCCCTCCTTTAGCCAGGCTTCCCTCCCCGAGTGACGCTCCTCCATCTCGGCCTTCAATGCCCAGAGCTGCTCCAATTCTGCGAGGTGGGGAGCCATTTCGACCAGGATCTCTGTCATCGCCTCATTACGATCGACAAGTCTCTACTCAGGGAAAAGAACAAATCAAGAATGGAATCAGACGTCAAAACGAGAAGACCACCACCATTCCGCCACAAGAATTATACCCTGACTCCTTGGGACCCGCTGATAGCAGCGTGAAGCAAGCTTTCGCGTTCTCTTCTCGCGGCAACTTTGTTAAGCCTGAAGCTCTTCACGGTCCCATCAGGCGCCGTCCAAGTGAACGTCCGAGGCATCCTACGTGGAGGAGCTTCAATCCGAGGCAGGTTCGGGATCTCTGGCGGCGGCGACGATGACGACGACCACCACAATGGCGACGGGGTCCCGGCCTCCACGCCACCATCCCCCGCAGCCTCGGGGATTGACTCGGGGGCTCCAACAGCGGTCTCTACGGTGGGCGATGCTTAGGGGGCTGGGGCCTCAACCTCAGCAACTACCTCTTGGTCGGGCGGCGACGGCGACCTTGCAGTCAGGACCACCTCAGTCTCCGTGACTGGGCTGGCCACCGGCTTAGCGGGTATGTTCGTGGCCACCGGCTCGGCTAGGGCAGGCCCTTCAAGGGGAGCGGTCGGATCGGTCTCCTTGAGATCGATATCAGCCCGCTTCCTGCATGGCGAAACAAGACATCAAAACACTACCGCAACACGCAAGAATTTCAGAAGATCCAGAGTAGCATACCTCTTGGAGAACTTCAGTTTCCTGCCAGGCGACCCGGGTCCCGGCGGAGCGCTACCTCCAGTTGTCAGCCCGGCCGGCGAATTGGTCGGCATCACAGTCTGCGGTGGCACTTCAGCTCGAGTTGGCCTCTACTCTGGTGTGGCTGGCTTGGGCACCTCCGTCCTCGGCGGTGTCTGCTCTGGCCGGCCCCTCGATGGTGCTGTTGCCGGACTCGGCAATGTTGGGGTCAAACCTACAGGTCTCAACTTAGGACTTGATCGCCTGGGCGCCACGGCAATGGTGTCCTTTATCTTCAGGCTTCCTGCCACGGCACACGGCATCATGGCCCCCTCACCCCGATATAGAATGGGCTTCTTCCCCGCTCTCTTGGAGTTGGGCTGGGTAGCACAGGGGCTCCTCGGCCTTTTCTTCGATGCAACGACCGACAACGGGCGGGAGTCTTCATCAAACTCTTCGTGCCACTACAGACGAGTCAACAAAATACATCATGCAGTGCTGAACAATCACAGGCCCACAGGCATTCATCACAGAAGAAGATTAAAGGTTACCTTGGTCCGGGGCCGAATGAAGCTGTAGGCCGTGACCCAGCGATTATTGTCTTCGGTCGCGATCACCCCTTCAGAGAAGTAACCAAACAGGGTCTCGGTCACTACGCGCTTGCTAGCTGACTCATTGCTTACTCGGTCAGGATCATTTTTGCCCTTAAAGGCCTAGCCAAATGCGCTCCTCAGCTTCAGCGGCTGGATGCGCCGAGTCAGGAAGCGACGAGCCACCCAAGGTCCTATCAGGCCAGCCTTCTTGAGGTCATCTAATTTCACCAACAATTGATGCGCCTGGCCCATCTCCTCAAAGGATGGCTCTGCTGACCAATTTGGTGAAACCACGGGCAGCAAGCCGGAAAATGGGCGCAAGGAGGGAGCCAGATCTGTGCAATAGAACCATTCCTTGTGCCAGCCTTTCAGAGAAGATTTCAAGGGGAGATCGAGATATGTCTACTTCCCATCACTCCTCAGCTAGAGACTAGCCCCCCCAATCACACTAATGTTATTCTTGGAGGGTTGGGATTTGATGTTGATGGCAACGGGGTGCCCGATCTTCCGTTAGGCAAAGATAACTCTCGATTTGGTGGAAATTTGACACTCACGATCCGGCTTCTAATCACCAAGACCCGAACCCTGCAATCGCAGTATCACGTCTCCTCTCGTTATCAACCGTGCGCTGCTCGGTTGACCTCGCCACGAAGGCTAATCCCTGCATGCGAATCGAAGAACACAAGCAAGAACAAGAAAGATTGCAACTCAATTGCAGATGAATGATTATACTCTCGAGTTGGGGTCTCACAAACCGAAAAACGGCGAAACTGTTCAAGGACAGAATAATCTAAGCAAAACCCACTTTTAAACAATGACGGCTACTGTATATATAGGTGTTGGGACGTCCTAGGGTTATCCCTAGGGCGCACACCCCTTGGGCTTAGCCCACGTCACAATTACAAGGCCCAAGGCCCAAAACAGACTCGGACTGGAAGAGGTACGTGTCTTGTTTCGACAATTCCGAACAGCTCAGGAGGAATTTTGATGTGGGACCAAAACCATATGAAAGTAGACTCCATAAGCTTTCAAACAAGTACTTATGGGCCCCGAGAGTCCTTCTGGATCAGCGGCTAGGTCCGTTTGAAGTTGATGCTGTCAGGAGGCCCAAATCCGAATCCAAAACGTACAGAACTTCATTGCTTGCCTTCGATGGACCGAAAGTGACATGGTGCTGTAGAAGTAGACTTGGAAAAGGTCTTGGTTTGGTCCCCAATCAACTTCTTTGATCATCCATGTATTCGTTGCACTCCGTCTCTTTCCCTTCACCCAAGCAAGTATCTCTGCAAACGAGAACACACAAAATTTATGGTGCAGTAACGGCTGTTCAAATATATAATACATAAATCTTATATAGAAAGCATGCACCTTTGGTTGATGAATATATAAGGTAGCTATGTTCATATCTGACCTAGTGATGTCCTCATCAGATGTGGAACAGATGTCGGAAGAGAATAAAATGGGGTTCAACACCCAAGAAGCACTCACAGAGAGTAACAAATATAGAGATCTGAAGAATCGAGTTGGGGTTCAAATGTACCAGCTCCAACCCGTAGAAGTCGAGCACGCAGCGGAAGAAATCAGAAGACGGAAGGCATAAGCCCCGATCGAAAAAAGAGGCGAAAACTACTGTTTCACCAGGTTGGGGATTTGGGACCGACTCACCCTTAGCCGGCTGCCAGCGAATCACCTCTTGGCTGGGCAACTTCAATTGACTCTCCAGCAGCTTCAGCTTCACCGAGGCGCAATCTGAAATCGGCCAAGCACTCTCCGGCGCACCTGCAAGATCCGAAGCTTTCAGCATGGCTGGAAGCGGCAAGATTTGGCGAAAAATGAATCGGGGGCTTGGAACGGACGAAGAGGATTGGAATCGCCCGAGTTCGAGTGGGGAGCAGCAACAGCTAACCCTAGCCTGGCGGGAAGCGAAAAGTTGGGCACGAAGGTGGAAGACGAAGCGATTGGCTGATTTGGGGAAGATGAAGGAATCGTTTTCTCTCTCCCCGCTTTTATAAGAGCCGATGCTGACTAGATGGGCTTGGGCCTACACAGTCAGCACTGGGCCACCAAGATATGAGTTTCTACAGTAGCATGCTCCATGTGGGCCGCCCGTAGGCTGAGTTGAAATTATAGCGCTGGTGCTACCAACAAGAGCCGATGAGGTAAACAGATGTGCTTCATGAGAGCCGTATTGCTAAACATATATGTTTGGGTATCTGTTTTATCCACCAGGTCTCGAGGATATATCCTTACATGGATCACAAGCTGGTCTTCATTAAAATTGGGGATGCAGGTATCTTTCTCGAGTACACCTGACCACGCCGTGGATTTATTTTCATAAAGTGGTACTCGGCCTACATGCGTGGCCATTAGTTGCCATGAGCAACATTATTCCAGCTGATATGACGCTGAAGAGTCTAACTTTCGAGTAGTGCAATACTCGGGAGAGACCATAAATTTCTCATTCCCGCTGACATGACGTGGAGGAGTCTAACTTCTGGGTGGGACGCCACTCGGGAAAGACTATAAACCCCTCTTTCCAGCTAACATGACGCTGAAGAGTCCCATATACAAGTAGCATCCTACTCGGCAAGACTATAAACACATATTCGGACTAACATAAAGTCGAAGAGTCCTACATACGAGTAGTTCCCTACTCGGCAAGACTATAAAGTTTATTCCGGTTGACATGATACCGAAGAGTCTCATATACCGGAAGTAATCTACTCGGGAAAGACTTCTAGGTTAAAGATCTTTGACTTTATGTTTAATTGTCTTCACAATTAAGCACAAAGTCAGGGGCTACACCTAATAGGTGCGCCTATTTGGTGCACACTATTCATACATCTACATGAAGCCCTTCATAGCCTCGTTGCCAGCTGACATGAAGCAGGACTCGGGAAGAAGACTTACTCAGACAAAGAGTACTCGGGAGTATCGCACTCGGGCAATCTTCACCATGGAGGACGAGCACTCGGCATCAGCTGTGACTCAACTATGAAGGTCTCAGGGGCTACTGTGGAGGCCATGGGCCCCGGGTACCTCACCACTAGCATATGGGCCACTTGGATAGAGGATGGGCCGAACCGTGTACTTAGAGATAAGATAGCACCCGGCAGGCTTTACCTTGTATAATGAGGAATAACTGTCTTAGTCGGATAGGTTTCTATCTCTAAGAAGGAAATCCCTTGGCCATATCCAGCTGGGATCCTTATCATGTACCCCTGTCCCCAAGTATATAAAGGGAGGCAGGGCGCCCAATGAGGGCACGGAAGATCATTGATCACAAACCACATCAGAGGAATAACACCTCAACTGGACGTAGGGTATTACCTCACATCGAGGGCCTGAACCAATATAAATCCTCTCTGTGTTCCTCTGCAATCCACCGAATTCACCTTCGCCGAGTAGCCCTATAGTTTTATTGCCGGTGCAAAGCATCGACACGCTTCATCGCCAATTTCCTAGGAACGTACGAGAGGCCATCTTCTGAGTACGACCTATATCAGTGCCATCAAAGGAAGAACGAGTCTCTTCATGATTTCATTAAGAGGTTTTCAGATAAGAGGAATTCAATCCCGAAGATCAAGGAAGAGGTCGTCATCGCCGCCTTCCATAAGGGAGTTAGAGACACCCCGTTCATTGCCAAGTTTACTCGGAAGCCTCCCTCTTCTATCAAGGCTCTATTCGACATGGTGAACAAATATGCCGACTCGGCTGATACAGTTGCTGAAGCATTGAACGACAAGAAGGAGCCCCGACAGAAGGACAAAAAAGACAACGACAAGCCAGCACAGAACAAGTTCGGCAACCGCAAGCACAAGTCGGACAACGTGGTGGTTGCTGTGGAGTGCACTCAGCCGCAACCCCCGAGGATAGACGAGTACCAAAAAGTAATGAACGGGCCATGCCCCTTCCATCCAAAGGGCAAGCATGCAGCTAAGGACAAATGAAGTTTGCTCAAGAAGTTTGCTTCCGAGTAAACCTCAACATCTGGCAGCAATAAAGACAAGGACAAGCCAGACCTGGGTATAGCCGGCGACTACCAAGATCCCCAGGCTAACCTCAACCACATTTTTGGAGGGCTGACTACATTCGAGTCCAAGAGAAAGCAGAAGCTCATAGCACGTGAAGTTAACTCGGTCTCTGCAAATGCCCCCCAGTACTTGCATTGGTCAGAAACGCCAATCACATTTGACCGCACAAATCATCCTGATCGGGTCACTCATCCAGGATGCTATCCACTCATCCTAGACCCGGTCATCAGGAGCATCAGATTGAAGAAGGTTCTCATCGACGGAGGAAGCACTCTCAACGTCCTGTTCACCAAGATGCTCAATGAGATGAAGATTCCTCAATCCAAGCTACGGCCGAGTACAGTGCCCTTCCACAGGGTAATCCCCGGCCTTTCTTCTACTACTCAAACAAATTACTCTGCCAGTAACTTTTGGCACGCAGGATAATTTTCGCACTGAGAATATCTGTTTCGAGGTTGTCGATTTCGAGACAACGTATCACGCCATACTTGGACGGCTAGCACTATCCAAATCCATGGCAGTGCCGCATTACAGATACATGATGCTTAAAGCCAAGACCAGCTGGAGTGCTTTCCCTTCGCAGCGATGTCAAACAAGCCTTCACCTACGAAAAGGAGAGCTACAAGCTGGCCCAATCTCGAGAAGCGGCAGTCGGGCGCAACAACATCCAACTAGCCGCCTCAACAGCAAGCGAGGACAATCAAGTTCCGGCAAAAAAAGTAGCCAAGTCGGGAATTTCAGCGGACTCTGAAACAAAAAAGATCCCCCTGGACCCTTCCGACCCCTCCAAAACTGCGCTTGTCGAGACTGGACTCGACCACAAATTGGAAAACAAGCTCATCACCTTGCTCTAGGCGAACAAGGACATATTTGCTTGGAAACCTTCCGACATGCCTGGTGTACCAAGGGAGGTGATCGAGCATTCCCTCAATGTGAAGCCGGATGCCAAACCAGTCACACAACGACTACGACGCTTCACACAAGACCACAAAGATGCTATTCGGGAGGAGATAACCTTGCTCCTTGCTGCCGGGTTCATCAAAGAGGTCTATCATCTGGATTAGCTAGCAAACCTAGTCTTGGTCTAGAGGAAAAATGGTAAATGGCGCATGTGCATCGACTACACCGACTTAAACAAAGCGTGCCTCAAAGTGCCATTTGGTCTATCTAGAATAGATCAGGTGGTCGATTCAACTACGAGGTGCGAGCTACTCTGCTTTCTCAACTATTACTCGGGATATCACCAAATTAGCTTAAAGGAGGACTGTCTTAAGACTTCTTTCATCACACGGTTTGGAGCTTACTGCTATGTCACTATGCCATTCGGTTTGAAAAACGTTGGAGCAATGTATCAACGAGCGATACAGCGGTGTTTACACACTCAACTCAGGCGCAATGTGGAGGCATATGTCGATGACGTGGTGATCAAGACAAAATCCAAGGAAGACCTCATCACCGACTTGGAGGAAACTTTCCAAAGCCTTCGGAGATTCAAGATGAAGTTGAATCTAGAGAAGTGTGCCTTTGGAGTACCGTCCGGAAAGCTACTCGGCTTCATCATATCACATTGAGGCATCGATGCCAATCTAGAGAAAATTAATTCTATCATGAACATGGCTCCCCCAACCAGCCAGAAGGACGTCCAAAAGCTGACAGGATGCATGGTGGCACTCAGCTGATTCATCTCCCGACTTGGTGAACGAGGCATGCCCTTCTTCAAACTATTGAAGAAAGCGGACAATTTTCAATGGATACCTGAAGCCCAGCAAGCCTTCGAAGACTTCAAGAAATTTCTCACATCACCACCAGTGTTGGCATCACCCATGCCCTAGGAACCATTAATGTGTACCTGGCGACAACCATTCAGGTAGTCAGCACAGTGCTGGTAGTCGAGCGAGCAGAGCCAAGGCATATATTGAAAATACAACGGCCAGTCTACTTCGTGAGCGAGGTCCTAGCAGACTCCAAGATGAGATATCCTCAAATCCAAAAGCTGCTATACAGCCTACTTACCACTGTTCGGAAGTTGGTGCACTACTTTCAGTCACATCAAGTAGCTATTGTCACATCATATCCACTCGGGGACATCCTACACAATCGCTAGGCCACTGGCAGAATCGCTAAATGGGCGCTCGAGTTGATGGCGTTTGATATCATCTTTCAGCCTCGGACAGCAATCAAATCTCAAGTTCTAGCCGACTTCGTTGCCGTGTGGACAGAAGTCAAGACGGCTACAAACACAGACAAGCTAGAGTACTGGACGATGTACTTTGATGGTTCACTATGGATCGACGGTGCAGGGGCTAGCGTCGTACTGACGTCACCCACTGGTGAAAAACTAAAGTATATTCTCCAGATTCACTTTCCAGCTTCCCACAATGTTGCCGAGTACGAGGCACTCATCCACGGGCTCCGCATTGCCATATCACTCGTCATCTACCGACTGGTCGTGCACGGGGATTCTCAACTCGTGGTCAACCAAATCATGAAAGACTGGACATGTCTTGATGATAATATGGTGGCGTATTGTCAGGAGGTACGAAAGTTCAAAAATAAGTTTGACGGGCTAGAGATAACTCATATATTATGATAATACAATGAAGCTGCAGATGAATTGGCCAACATGGGATCAAAATGAGAAGTGGTCCCAACTAGGATTTTTGTCGAGCAAATATTGGAGCCATCAGTCAAGAAGAAACCAGCGCTTGAACAGTCGGGGGCTGAACCTACCTTGGAAACAAATGAAGTGCTAATCACCTCTCAAGACTGGCGGACTTCAATTTTCAAATTCCTCTTGGAGGACGAACTCCTAGAAGATCGCAGTGAAGCCGAATGGATCAAACGTCGAAGAAAATGTTTCCTTGTAGTCGGAGAAGGCCTGTACCATCGAACTGCATCTGGAGTCCTGATGCGCTACGTCACACCTAAGGAGGGGAAGCAGATTCTGCAATCGATCCACTCGGGTATCTGTGGCAACCATGCTGCATCCAGGATGTTAGTTGGAAAGGCTTACAGGCAAGGTTTCTTCTAGTCGACTACAGTAACAGATGCTAAAGACATAGTTCGCACATGCAAGAGATGCCAATTCTTTGCACGAGAAACACATCTTCTAGCTCAAGGGCTTCAAACAATTCCAATCTCTTGGCCCTTTGCAGTTTGGGGGCTTGACATGGTCGGGTCATTCAAAAAAGCGCCAGGAGGGTTCACACACTTGTTCGTCACAGTGGACAAATTCACAAAGTGGATCGAGGCAAAACCCATTGCTACCATAACAGTGGCATGAGCAAAGGACTTCATTATGAGTATTTTATACTGATTTGGAGTTCCAACCGCATCATAATAGACAACGACACTCAGTTTGCTGGCAGCATTTTTTAGGATTTCTGTGACGACTTTGGCATCAAGATCTATTATGCTTCTGTGGCACACCCGCAAAGTAATGGGTAGGTCGAGCATGCTAATGGCATGGTCTTACAAGGTATCAAGGCCAGGGTATTCGACTGACTACAACCATATGCAGGGCGGTGGGTACAAGAACTCCCATCTGTTCTCTAGTCTCTAAGAACCACGGTTAGTCGGGCAAGAGGGCAATCCCCTTTCTTTCTAGTCTATGGTGCTGAGGCTATGTTACCAACCGAGTTGGAGTTTAGCTCTCCATGAGTTCGGGCCCACTCAGAAGACAAGTCCAATGAAGACCGACTGGTCGAACTCGATCAGTTGGAGAAAGCAAGGGACATCACAACTATTTAGTCGGCAAGGTATCTTCAAGGCCTACGTCGTTATCACAGTCGGAATGTTTGTGGCCGCGCCTTTTTGGTGGGAGATCTCGTCTTGAGAAAAACACAAACCACCAAAGATAGGCATAAACTATCCCCTTTATGGGAAGGGTCGTTCATTATCGCTGAGGTAGCACATCTGGGCGCATACCGACTAAAGACTATGGAGGCCATGGGCCCCGGGTACCTCATGACAAGCATCTAGGCCACTCGGATAGAGGATGGGCCTAGCCTTGTAATTAGGGATATAATAGAACTCGACAGACTTAACCTTGTATGGCAGGGAAAATACAATCCTAGTCGGGCACATTGTACACCTAGAAGGAGATCCCTTGGTTGTAGTCCGACTGGATTCTACTTGTAACCCTATCCCCCAGTATATAAGGATAGGCAAGATGCCCCCTGAGGGCAGAATCACCAAGATCAAAATCATACATCCTCAAAGAAAATACACCACAACTGGACGTAGGGTATTACCTCATCTCGAGGGCTTGAACTAGTATAAACCTTTCGTGTTCCTTTGTAGTCCATCAACTTTTGGTCTCACGAATAGCCCTATATATTTATTGCTGGTGTAAAACATCGACAGTTGGCACGCCAGGTAGGGAACGTCGGCGAGATCATCTTCGACAAGCCTGATGGATCTAATCACCGGAATCGACGGCATCAAGTTCTTCCCCAGGCAAACAATTAGCTTCGGAAGCCTCGACTTCGTCGCCGACAAGTTTGGCAACCTCACCCTATCCGAACCGGACTCAATCCAATCGGCCAAGAAACAAGCCGACTCTAAGCCGGTCCGCCCACGCAATGCTACAGCAACCCTCGTCGACTTGCTGCAGCAATCTTCATCTTGTCCGGGTCTCAGGACAACTCTTTCCTTCAGTGTTCGACTCGGACTCGGCCTTGAGCCGGCAAGATCAGGCTAAGAAGGGAAGAGATCGTCAATCTCCCATACAGACTCGGCAATGCCGCGGATATCTCCAATCAACATCCGACGTGGCGAACCTGATCCCCTCAGGTTTGATTTGGATATGGCCCAAATCTGCTCGAGGTCGGATCTAGGGAGGTCAGAGTTGTAATCATCCCCATCAACTACTCTGATTCCGACTCTCAGTTGGACTCTGACTCTAAGTCGGACAGCAGTTCAGCAAGCTTCTCTCCACCACGTGAAGTCTTTAAGATATCCAAGGGTTCAACTCCTACTCAGGAGGCACGACGACTACGAGAACAACAAGAGGAGGAAGCCAGCCGACTACGTGAACAACAGGAGGAAGATGCAAGACGCCTACAGGCCGAGCACGATGCCCGCAACAACGATCTGCGCAAGGCTGGGTGGACTGCTCAATAGCAAATCCTCCAAACCCGAGTCGGCAACCACGACGTTTTTGTAACTCCTACGTTGTGGCCGCTACAACTCTGCTAGATACACTACAGTTTGGGCCTGATCACCAGGCCACCCCGACGATAGCAAGGATAAAAGCCATGATCACCGCTGCTGCATGCCAGCAGCGTCAATAGTCGCGCGACACTCTCATACCGACCAATAGGTCGGCTTCTCCAACAGCGATCTCATCTGCCTCAACGCAATGTCTGGTGGCCGGCTCTAGTCGGCTGCACAGGGAGACACGCCACATGTCACTCCGCAACCATAATAACATCCGGCGACGCCGACATCAAGACGACCGTTGGGACAACCAGGATCTCTGAGGCCGACTACAGCGTGACATTCGGTAGGACATCAATGCTCGGCACCGCGAATGAGAGGAAGACGAGCAACGCCGACTGGAAGACGAGAATGAGCACTTTGGCCTACACCATAAGCAGTTTCACTGCCTAGTCGGAGCCAGAGTCCTCATGTAGATGAAGGCGTACCGGCCTTCACCTAGGAGCTAAAACAGGTCGACTGGCCGTCAGGTTTCAAGCCTACAGGAATCAAAAAATACGATGGTGTTGATGTTTTACACTTGCAATAAGAATATAGGGCTGCTCGTTGGATCAAAACTCGGTGGACTGCAAAGGAACACGGAAGGTTTATACTGGTCCAGGCCCTCAGGATGAGGTAATACCCTACGTCTAGTTGTGTTGTATTTCCTTTGAGGATGTATGATGGTGTCGATGTTTTACACTGGTAATATGAATATAGGGCTACTCGTCAGATCAAAACTCGGTGAACTGCAAAGGAACACAAAGAGTTTATACTGGTTCGGGCCCTCGATGTGAGGTAATACCCTACGTCCAGTTGTGGTGTATTTCCTTTGAGGATGTGTGGTGGTGATTCTAATGAACCTTGAGATTCTCTAGATTCCGCCCTCAGGGGGTGCCCTGCCTCTCCTTATATACTGGGGGATAGGGTTACAAAGTAGGAGTCCCAGTTGGACTACGACCAAGGGATCTTCTTCTAGAGATATAACGTTCCCGACTAGGACTGTATTTTCCCTATCGTACACGGCTAAGTCTATCGAGTTCTATCATATCTCTAATTACAAGGCTAGGCCCATCCTCTATCCAAGTGGCCCATATGCTTGTCATGAGGTACCCGGGGCCCATGGCCTCCACACATAGTGATTCTTGTGAACCTTGAGATTCTGCCCTCAGGGGGCGCCCTGCCTCCCCTTATATACTGGGGGACAGGGTTACAAAGTAGGAGTCCCAGTCGGACTACGACCAAGGGATCTCCTTCTAGAGATATAACATGCCCGACTAGGACTGTATTTTTCTTGTCATACAAGGTTAATTCCGCCGAGTTCTATCATATCCCTTATTACAAGGCTAGGCCCATCCTCTTTCCGAGTGGCCCATATGCTTGTCATGAGGTACCCGAGGCCCACGGCCTCCACAGTAGTCCCTAAGACGTTCATAGTTGAGTCACAGCTGATGCTGAGTGCTCATCATCCATGGTGAAGAATTCCCGAGTGCCTTGTTCCCGAGTACTCTTTGTCCGAGTGCTTCTTCTTCCCGAGTCCTACTTCATGTCAGCTGGCAACGAGGCTATGAAGGGCTTCATGTAGAAATATGAATAGTGTGCACCGAATAGGCGCACCTATTAGGTGTAGCCCCTGACTTTGTGCTTAATTGTGAAACAATTAAACATAAAGTCAAAGATCTTTAACCTTGTACTCTTTTCCGAGTAGTGTTCTATTGGTATATGAGACTCTTCGGCATCATGTCAGCCAGAATATTTCTAGGTCTTTCCTGAGTAGTATATCACTCGGAAGTTAGACTCTTCAGCATCATGTCAGCTGGAATGATTTTTGCTCATGGCAAATAATGGCTAAGCATGTAAACCGAGTACCACTTTATGGATTTTAACCCAATACGTGGTCAGGTGTACTTGAGAGATTCCTGCATCCCCAATTTTAATGGAGACCAGCTGTCAATCCTTATATGGATATATCCTCATTACCTGGTAAATCATGCAGATACCCAAATTTATACACCCGGCTATAGGCTTAGCATGAAGCATATCTAATTATTTAATCGGTTTCTGTGAGTAGCACCAGCACCGTGATTTTAACAGAGCCAGCAAGCGGCCCAATAGAGCGTGCTACTGTAGAAACTCATATCTTGTGGCCCAGTACCGAATTCGTAGGCCCAAGCCCACTTATCAGCACAGGCTCTATAAAGACGGGGGAAGAGAGAGAAAAGATTCCCTCATCTTCTCTAATCGACCAATCGCTTCGTCTTCCAACTTCCGCGCCGAAATTTCGCACCTTGCCTCGCTAGGGTTCGCCATTGCTAGCTCTTCCCTCTTGAAACTCGGGCGATCCCGCTCCACTACATCAAATCCAAGCTCCAAATCACATTTCCCCCAAATCTCCTCGCCTCTATCCATGCTGAGAGCTTCGGAAATCCCGGAGGTGTCTGCTGAGACCTGGCCGACGTCAGATTGCGGCTCGACGAAGTTGAAATATCTGGAGAAGTTGCTGAGATTGCAATGCCGTGAAGTCATCCATTGGCGTCCGGCTAAAGGGAATTGATTCTGGCGCCCCAATCTAGTGAGACTATAGTCTTCACCTCTTTCTTTGACCGGGGTCTTGCTCTTCCAGCCTCGGATTTTCTTCGCCAACTTCTTTCCTTCTTTGGGCTAGAGTTGGTGAATCTGAATCCCAACTCCATCTTGCAAATATCTATCTTCGCAACTTTGTGTGAATACTTTCTGAGTGTGAAGCCCCATTTCAATCTATTTAGATATCTGTTCCACATCAAACCCCAGCCCTCCAAAAACAAAGTCCAGGTGATAGGGGGAGCCGGTCTCCAGCTTAGGAACGAAATGAAAAAGATCTATCTTCATGTTCCTTTGAAAACTTCCCTTAAGGGCTGACATAGAGAATGGTTCTATTGCTCTGATCTTGAACCTTGTCTGCCCTCTTTATCGGTTTGTCTCCAGAGGTCTTGCCCAGCTGGTCGTCTGTGCCAAGTTTTGAGGGGATGGGCCAAGTATATCTGTTGATTGATAGAATTGACAAGCTGAAGAGCTCTGGATTGACTAGTCCCTAGGTGGCTAGATGTTTCCTGAATCACCGTATCAGGGCCCTGAAGCTGAGAAGCCACTTCGGCTGGGATTACAAGGAAAAAATCGATCCCAGTTGAGAATAACCGGATCAGACTAACAAGCACAAGGTGACTGACATCCTGCTCAGTTTTTTCACCAGTAGGGTGGTTGAGACAGAAGATGCAGAGCGTGCCACCACGGCTTACAGCTAGAAAAGGCCTTGTCCAGAGGTAATATTGAAATGCTGATTGTTGAATCGCTGTCCATCTGTGATGAATGTTTGTAGATGCATATCCTGAATTGCTCTGCAATGTGTGATGTATGTTGCTTGAATCACTTGTAGGAATGTGAGGAGTTTGATGATGACTCCCAAACTTTATCGGCTGCCAAGTCGAAGAAGAGGCCATTGAGTCTTTCTGCTGCCCAGCCCAGCTCCAAGAGAGCTAGGAAAAAACTATCGAAGACCTGGGCAAGAAGAGAGCTAGCAGGCCGGGTGCCGCAACTGGGAGCTTGAAGATAAAAGATACCACCAGCGTAGCTCCTAGGCCACCGAGTCAAAGGCCATTGTCTCCAAGCACGAGACCAATGCCACCAGGCTCAGCAACATCAAGCCCAAGGCTGGCGCTGCCGAGTGCAAGATCAGTAGTGTCGAGCCAAAGAGCGGTGCCACCAAGTGTCGGCTATCGCAGAGACTAGGCCGACCAAGGGCAAAGCACCACCACCGACTGTCGCACCGACTAGCCCGACAGCCAGTAGCTCACCACCGCCGACATCTGGAGCCCCCTCGTGGAGGTTTAAGACCTCCAAGAGGTAAGCAATCTTGAATCTTCTGAAAATCTTGATCAGTTGTAGTAGTGTCTTGATATTTGACTCATTGTGCAGGAGGCGAGTAACACATAGATCTCAAGGGAACTATGTCGACTACTCCTGCTGCCGAGCCAGCCCCAGCCAAGTCAACACCAACAAGCTCATCTACGGAGCCGATGACTGCCTCAGTTGTAGAAACTGAAGCTATCCCGATAGCAGGACCACTAGTGCCGGCTGACCAAGGGGTGAGTACTGAAGCCGTTGCTCCAGCCCCTGAGCGAGTCCATGAAGCCCCGGCAGCTGCTGAGTTAGAAGCCAGGACCTTGTCGCCATCCATGTCGTCGTCGTCTTCAGCTGAAGTAGATCTCCCCAGACTTGAAGCCCCTCCCCGCAAGTTCCCGAGAACCTTCCACTGGGTGTCCCTCGAGGGAGTCGCGGAAAGCTACAAGCATGATGAGGAGGCAGTGGAGAGGGAGCGCGAGGTTCTTCTTCATGCCGCAATCGCCGCGTCCTGGGGAATCCAGGTATGACTCTCGCCATATTGAGTCCTTGACAGTCTTCTTTGTATTGGTTCTCTGCCTCTTGACTCTGTTTTGTTCTGTTTTTTGCTCCGAGCAGAAGATAGTCAACCGCTCAGAGAGAATGAACAAGGTCTTGACCCAGCTCGCCCCCATCTCCAACGTTTGGGCCAGCTCCAGGCCGCAAGGCGACTGGAATGGTCTCGTCAGGAGAGAGAGACGTGGCTAAAGGGAGCACTTGACCAGCTCAGGGATGAAAAGTGGGCTCTAGCCGAGAAGATCAGAAGTAAGTCTCATGTATTTGCCTTCCCTAATAAATCCCAAGTATATTTCTCTAGCTTTGTTGTTTCCCGACTGCCTAGTTGTGTCCTGGCTGTAATCTCGAGTTCTTTACAGCCCTCAAAGCTGAGTTGAAGACCCAAACAGAGGAGAAAAGACAACAAGAACTTGAGCCGAAGAAAGTCGAAAAGCCTAAGGCTGAACTAGAGAAGGCCAAAGCCAAAGTAGAGGCCGACTATGCAAGTAAGCCTTCCCTCTAACAATAACCTTAACAATCCTCTTGTTACTTTGACTGCAGTTTTGGCTAACAAGTATACTTGGCAATGAATCTTGAAAAAGTACTCAGACGAGCGCGTTGCTGTCGGCGTGGCCAGACCTTGCCATGACCAAGTCGATTTACCTAGGTAGACCTCGAGGCCATTGGTGAGGGGTTTGCCGAAGAGACAACACCTAAGGAAGCACTGGAGTTGATCACCAAGGCGAGGCTAACTACAGAGGCGATCGCAAAGGACCTGGGAATGTAAGAACAAACCATTATGCAGTCGATGTATATAAAGCTTTTGCAGCGACATGTGTAAATATATGTACAATGCAGCCGAGTTCTTGGTTTTCCTTAGTTGTCATTAGCCTTACCCGACTATATAGTCTGCGCCGAGTTAATCGGTAGGAACTTAATAAAAATCGTTCACCTCAAAAAGCTGTACTCAGGCAAATATAACATAGTCATTGTAAAACTTCATAACTAAGATAAAACAAGCTCGTATGTTGTTAACAAAGCACATATAATACATGAAGCCCTTGACGCATTACTTGGTTGAGACAAGCGACATGGTGAGTCAGAGAAAAACTTTATACATATGTATGTGAAAAGGTACAAAACTCAGGTATAGAAAGGACGTAGTTGTTCTATATTCCATGAGTTGTTGACTAAGGCACCGTCTTCGGTCTTCAGTCGGTAGGCACCCGGCCAAGTAACCTCAGCAATAATGAATGCCCTTCCCACAAGGGGGATAGTTTATGCCTGTCTTTGGTGGTTTGTATTTTTCTCAAGACGAGATCGCCAACCAAACAGGCGCGGCCACAGACATTCCGACTGTGATAACGACGCAGGCCTTGAAGATACCTTGTCGACTAGATGATTGCGATGTCCCTAGCTTCCTCCAACTGATCAAGTTGAACCAGTCGATTTTCATTGGATTTATCTTCTAAGTAGGCCTGAACTCGTGGAGAGCCGAACTCTAACTCGGTTGGTAACACAGCCTCAGCACCATAGACCAGAAAGAAAGGAGATTGCCTTATTGCCTGGCTAACTGTGGTTCTCAGAGACCAGAGAATAGATGGGAGTTCTTGTACCCACCGCCCTGCATATGGTTGTAGTCGGTCGAATATCCTGGCCTTGATACCTTGTAAGACCATGTCATTAGCACGTTTGGCCTGCCCATTGCTCCGTGGGTGTGCCACAGAGGCATAACAGATCTTGAAGCGAAGTCATCACAGAATCTTGAAAGACGCCACCCGTGAACTGAGTACCGTTGTCCGTGATGATGCAGTTAGGAACCCCAAATCGGTATAGTATACTCATGATGAAGTCCTTTGCTCGTGTCGCTGTTATGGTAGCAACGGGTTTTGCCTCAATCCACTTTGTGAATTTATCCACTGCGACAAGCAAGTGTGTGAACCCTCCTAGCTCTTTCTTGAAAGGCCTGACCATGTCAAGCCCCCATACTGCAAAGGGCCAAGAGATTGGGATTGTTTGAAGTTCTTGGGCTGGAAGATTTGTTTGTCTTGCATAGAACTAACAACCCTCGCATGTGCGAACTATGTCTTGGCTCACAGTCTACACTCTGGCGATCTGAACAGCCGAAGGAGATCACAAAGCCATCACTAACTACCTCCCAGTCGCTCTAGCCAACTCGGCGAGGACATGGCTAATGGGACTTCCCAAGCAATCAATTGGCTCCTAGGAAGAACTCCGGGAACACTTCATCGCCAACTTTTAGGGAACATATGAGAGGCCATCATTCGAGTACGACCTATATCAGTTGTATCAAAGGAAGAATGAGTCTCTTCGTGATTTCATCAAGAGGTTTTCTAAGAAGAAGAATTCAATCCCGAAGATCAAGGACGAGGTCATCATCGCTGCATTTCGAAAAGGAGTCAAAGACACCCCGTTCATCGCTAAATTCACTCAGAAGCCTCCCAACTCTGTCAAGGCTCTATTTGACATGGCAAACAAGTACGCCGACTCGGCCGACGCTGTTGCTGAGGCCCTCGATGACAAAAAGACACTCTGATAGAAGAAGCGGAAGGACACCGATGATGCGGCCCCGACTAAGGCTGGGAACCACAAACGCCAGTTAGACGAATTTCATTGTGGTAGTCGGTCACAAGCATCTTCGACCTCCTACAACGGAAGATTATCAAAACAACAAGTGACATGCTCGGGGGCTCAAAAGCTCAAATTGCAAGGATGGCATCCCCACTCCCAAATACTAAACAGCTAAGTTGCTTTTTGTTAAATATTTCCTCATTTGGCCTTGCCAATGCCACAGCCGCTTACACCTAATAGGTGTACATACTACGCATTTTATGTTTTTGCTCTTAATGATTGCAAAAATACTCGAGTAGCATAAATTTCGATCTGTGAAACTTTCCTCCATGAAAGATGAACTCAAGTCACCCAAAACGCGTGTCTGGGAAAGAGCCATGAGCCGACTCCCGACGCTAGGGGGCTATGACTAGTCGGGCAAAGTGCTTAAACGTAAGGGGTCAACTACTCAGGGAAATTAATATCAAAAAGAGGAAGAACATGTATTTACATCTATTGTAAAATACATAAATTTTCTTCGGGTGATTGTTTTCATCATTAGATGCTACTCATCTGATATGTTTATAATGCAGGGCCAATTTCGGATACGCGTAACAGGAACTCAGGGCTACGAGCCTATCTCCTATGCTCGGGGGCTAGACTAGTCTGCCAAGATACACATGGAGTGCGACGCTTCAAGAATCACTTGGAATGCTCCACGAGAGCCATTGTCCGAGTACTCGCACTAGTCGAGACTCGTGTGTGGGCTAAAAACTGACCTCCGGCACCAGTCGGAGCTCGGGTACCACTCAGCTAGGTGAGGTACGCCCCATGAGGGTTGCCAGCCGAATCCTACGCTAATGCTAGGTTTGGGTACCTTATTTGGCTAATAACCAATCTCCGGCACCAGTCGGAGCTCGTTTACCACTTTGTTGGGTAAGGTACACCCCATGAGGGTTGCCAGCCGAATCCTATGCTAATGCGAGGTTCGGGTACATTATTCGGATAACAACCAACCTCCGGCACCAGTTGGAGCTCAGGTACCACTCGGCTGGGTGAGGTACGCCCCATGAGGGTCGCTAGCCGAATCCTACACTAATGCTAAGTTCAGGTACCTTATTCGGTTACAACTCGGCTGGGTGAGGTACGCCTCATGAGGGTCACCAACCGAACCCTACGCTAATGCTAGGTTTGGGTACCTTATTCGGTCACAACTCTGCTAGGTGAGGTACGCTCCATGAGGGTCGCCAGCCGAATCTTATGCTAATGCGAGGTTCGGGTACCTTATTCGGCTAACAACCAACCTCCGGCACCAGTCGGAGCTCGGGTACCACTCCGCTAAGTTGGGTACACCCCATCAGGGTCGCCAGCTGAATCCTATGCTAATGCGAGGTTCGAGTACCTTATTCGGCTAATATAATTGACCTCCGGCGCCAGTCGGGGCTCATGTACCACTCGGCTAGGTAGGGTACGCCCCATGAGGGTCGCCAGCCGTATCCTATGCTAATGCTAGGTTTGGGTACCTTATTTGGTCACAACTCTGCTAGATTGGGTACGCCCCATGAGGGTCGCTAGCTGAATCCTATGCTAATGCAAGGTTCGGGTACCTTATTTGGCTATAATTCTGTTGGGTTGGGTACGACCCATGGGGGTCACCAGCCGAATCCTATGCTAATGCAAGGTCCGGGTACCTTATTCGGCTTTACCAAAGTCAGAGAAGACCTATATCATCAAAGCGCATCTAGAGTTCTCATGCAGTATGTCACACCTGAGGAGGGTAAGCAAATTCTGCAATATACCTACTTGGGCATCTATGGCAACCATGTTGCATTCAAAACATAAGTCGGAAAGGCTTGCGGACAAAGATTCTTCTAGCTAATTGCAGTTACCAATGCTGGAGTACTCATCTTGACATGCGAAGGATGCTAATTTTATAGGGCTGCACTGGGTAGGTTAGTTTAGGCCGGCTTATTCGGTAGTAGGCCAAAGATATGAGTTTCTCGATAGCATGCTCTATTGGGCTGCTCCCTGACTGTGTTAAAATCACAGTGCGGGTGTTATTCACAAAAACCGATTAAATAATCAAATATACTTCATGCTAAGCCTACAGCTGGGTGTATATATTCAAGTATCTGCATTATTTACTAGGTATTAAGGATATATCCTTATAAGGATTGACAGCTAATCTCCATTAAAATTGGGGATACAAGTATCTCTCAAGTACACCTGACCACGTATTGGGTTAAAATCCATAAAGTGGTACTCGGCTTACATGCTTAGCCATTATTTGCCACGAGCAAAGATCATTCTAGCTGACATGATGCTGAAGAGTCTCATATACTAGTAGTGCACTACTCGGAAAAGACTACAAGGTTAAAGATCTTTGACTTTATGTTTAATTGTTTCACAATTAAGCACAAAGTCGGGGGCTACACCTAATAGGTGCGCCTATTCGGTGCACACTATTCATATTTCTACATCAAGCCCTTCATAACCTCATTGCCAGCTGACATGAAGCAGGACTCGGGAAGAAGAAGCACTTGGACAAAGAGTACTCGGGAACAATGCACTTGGGAATTCTTTACCGTGGAGGATGAGCACTCCGCATCAACTGTGACTCAACTATGAAGGTCTCAGGGGCTACTGTGGAGGCCATGGGCCCTGGGTACCTCATGACAAACATATGGGCCACTCGGATAGAGGATGGGCCTAGCCTTGTAATTAGGGATACAATAGAACTCGGCAGACTTAACCTTGTACAACAGGGAAAATACAGTCCTAGTCGGCCATGTTGTACTCCTAGAAGGAGATCCCTTGGTTGTAGTCCGACTAGGACTCATACTTTGTAACCCTGTCCCCCAGTATATAAGGGGAGGCAGGGCGCCCCCTGAGGGCAGAATCACCAAGATCAGAATCATACATTCTGAAAGGAAATACACCACAACTAGATGTAGGTATTACCTCATCTCAAGGGCCTGAACCAGTATAAACCTTTCGTGTTCCTTTGCAGTCTATCAAGTTTCGGTCTCACAAATAGCCCTATATATTTATTATCGGTGTAAAACATCGACAAAGACAGATGACAGTGCCCTAGTCAGCAACTCATGGAATATAGAACAACTACGTCCTTTCTATACCTGAGTCTTGTATTATATTTTTATACATGAATAAAGTTTTTTACTTTGACTCACTACATCGCTTGTCCCAACCGAGTAGTGAGTCAAGTGCTGCATGTATTATGTACCTTGTTAATAAAATCCGAGCTTGTTTTATCTAAGTTACGAAGTTCTACAACGATTATGCTAAGTATGCCCGAGTATTACTCTCAGAGGTGAACATTTTTTCCTAAGTTTGTCTCGATCTACTCGGCGCAGACTATGTAGTCGGGTAAAGCTAATGATGACTCAGAATAAGTAAGTACTCAGTAGCATTTTACAGACATTTACAAAAGTCATATATGTTCATCAATGGACAAACAACTACATAATTATTCTATTTTTACATGCCTAGGTCTCTGGCCATTGCCTCCGCGGTTGGCCTCACCTGGCTGATTAGCTCTAACGCCTCTTTAGGAGTTGTCCCCTCAACAAAACCCTCCAATGGCCTCGATGTCTACCCTAGAGTAGATCGATTTGGTCATTGCGATAAGCAGTCGGGCCAAGGTCATGGTCAAGCAGGAGACTTACTAGCATAGTCGGCCTCCACCTTGGCTTTGGCCTTCTCCACCTCCTTTAGCTTTTTATCTTGCTTTTCCCTCTCCTTTGTTTGGGCTTTTAGCTCGGCTTCAAGGGCTGCACAAAACAGTCAAGAACACAAGATCGTAGTCAAAACTCAACAAAGCAGTCGGGAATCAATAATGCTGGATAAATCTACTCGGGGTTCACTTGGGAGGACAACACAGAAGACTTACTTCTGATCTTTTCAGCTTGAGACCAGTTTTCATCCCTGAGCTTGTCTACCGACCCCCTCAGCCGCGTCTCCCTCTCTTGGCTGGTTTGCTCCAGGTTGTCCTTGTCTACCTGGAGCTGGCACAGTTGTTGTAGCTGGGGGGCGAGCTCGGTTAGAACTTTGTTCATCTTTTCTGAGTGATTGACGATCTTCTGCTCAGCACAAACTAGGGGTAACCAGAGTCAGAAGGCAGAATACCAGATCAACAGAAACTGTCAAACACTCAACATGGCAAGATTCACTGTGTACCTGGACTCCCTTGTATGCAGCAATTGCAGCATACATCAGATTTCTTTGTTCTCTCAGTGATGCTTGCTCATCATGTTCATAGCTCTCTGCAACCCCCTTGGGGGTGACCCAATAAAACATCCTTGGGAAGTTGCACGGAGGGGCTTCGAGCCTGGGAAATTTCCTTCATTAGAAGACGACGATACTGTTGGTGATGGGGTTCGGGCCATGAACTCGACAACTGCAAGGACTTCGGGGATCTGCTCGGGGGTTGGGACAGAAGCTTCAGCATCCGCTCCCCAGTTGGCCGGCGCTAGTAACACTGCTATCAGGACTGCTTCAACTTCAGCAGCTAGGGCAGCCTCTGGCTCGGCAAGTGGCATTACTGGTTCTGGCTCGGCTGGGATGGGCTCGGAGACAGGAGCTGGTGGCATAGTCCCCTTGGGATCTATGTCCACTTGCTTCCTGCACAATATGTCAAATATCAAGACACTACCACATCGTTCAAGATTCTTTGAAGATTGAAGATTCCTTACCTCTTGGAAGTCTTGAACTTCCACAGGGGAGCTCCAGAAGATGTCGGTGAGGGGCTTGATAGCCTACTCGGCGATGGAGAGCTGCTGGCTGTCGGGCCAGTCGGCACGGCAGTCAGCGGTGGTGATTTGGCCTAGTAGGCTCTGTTCCAGACGCAGCCGACTAGGGGGTCGAGGCACTCGGTGGTGTTGGCCTTGGGCTCGGTGGCGCTGGCCTTGGGCTTGGTGATGCCAGTCTTAGGCTTACCGGCCTAGGAGCTGAACAGACTGGGTCCTTGATCTTCAGGCTCCCTGGTGCTACACTGGGCATGTCTTTCTTCTTCTTGCCCAGGTCTTCAATTGGCTTCTTCCTAGCCTTCTTGGGGCTGGGTTGAGCGGCAGAAGGGCTGGCTGGCCGCTTCTTCGATTTTGTGGCCAGCTGATCTTGGGAGTCATTATCAAACTCCTCACAATCCTGCAAGTATTTCAACAATATATGTTTCACACATTGCAGTACTAGCCAGGAAAGATATCAATAAATATTCATCACAGGTGAATAATAAGCTAGCATCTATATCTTCAAGGATACCTTTGTCCGGGACCTGCGCTGGCAGTAAGGTTTGGGGGCGCACTCTTCGTCCTCGGTCTCCACCACCCCATTGATGAAGAAGCTGAGCAAGGTATCAATAACCTTGTTCTTGTCGGCTACGTCGAGGTACTCACGGCTGGGGTCATCTTTACCCTGGTAGTCCCAGCCGAAGTGGCTCCTAGCCTTCAGAGGTCTGGTGCGGTGATTCAAGAAGCACCTTGCCACCCAGGGACCAGTCAGCCCCATGCTCTTCAGGAGGTCGATCTTCTCCATCAGTTGGTATACTTGCCCCATTTCTTCATAATTTGGCACTGATGACTAGCTGGGCAGAACCGTTGGTGGAGAACCATTGAAAGGGGGCAGAGAAGGTTCAAGATTAGAACAGTTAAACCATTCTCTATGCCAGCCCTTCAAGGAAGTCTTGAGGGGGATGTTGAGATATGCTTTCTTCATCTCATTCCTAAGTTGGAGTTTGGCCCCCACAATGGTTTGGATTTTGTTCTTGGACGACTGGGGCTTGATGTGGAACAAGTATCGAAAAAGATTGAAATGGGGCTTAACCCCCAGAAAAGCTTTGCACAGAGTGGCAAAGATGGAGATGTGAAGGATAGAGTTGGGATTGAAATTCATCAACTCTATTTGGTAGAAAGACAAGAGCTGGCGGAGAAAATCCTAGGAAGGGAGGGCAAGACCGCAGTCGAAAAACGAAGTGAAGATGACAGTCTCACCAGATTTGGGAACCGGCATAGACTCCCCCTCCGCGGTGCACCAGTGGATGACGTCTTTTTGCTGCAGCATCAACCGCATCTCCAGCAGCTTCAGCTTCACCGGGCTGCAATCCAACATCGGCTAGACTTCGGTGGTCATATCAGGAATCTCAAATGGGGCTTTCGGCATTGTCGGAGGTGAAAAATTTGGGGGAATGGCTTAAGGAGGCTAAGAATTGACGCGGCGGAGCAGAATCTGGCAAGTCTCGAGCGAGGGCGTAGGCTACAGCGAACCCTAGTGAGGCGAAAAGCGTGAAATTTGGGCGCGGAAGCTGGAAGATGAAATGATTGGCAGATTGGAGAAGAAGGGGGAATCTTTTCTCTCTCCCCACTTTATAAGGCCTATGCTGATAAGTGGGCCTAGGCCGACTGATTCAGTACTGGACCACAAGATATGAGTTTCTAAATGGCATACTCTATTGGGCTGATCACTGGCTGTGTTAAAATCACAGTGTAGATGCTTTTTATAGAAACCGATTAAATAATTAGATATGCTTCATGAAAGCCTAATTGCTAGACACATGTGTTCAGATATCTGAATTATTTACCAGGTACTGAGGATAAATCCTTAAAAGGATCAATAGCTGGTCTCCATTAAAATTGGGGATGTAGGTATCTCTCAAGTACACCTGACCACATATTGGGTTAAAATCCATGAGGTGGTACTCGGCTTATATGCTTAGCCAACAATTGCCCTGAGCAAAAATTCTTCCAGCTGACATGATGCTGAAGAGTCTAACTTCCGAGTAGTACACTACTCGGGAAAGACTAAAAGGTTAAAGATCTTTGACTTTATGTTTAATTGTTTCACAATTAAGCACAAAGTCGGGGGGCTACACCTAATAGGTGTGCCTACTCAGCACACACTATTTATGTTTTTCCCATGGAGCCCTTCATAGCCTCATTGCCAGTCGATATGAAGCAGGACTTGGAGAAGAAGTACTCGGACGGCGAGTACTCGGGAACAAGGCACTCAGGAAGTCTTCTCCAAGGAGGATGAGCACTCGGCATCAGCTGTAACTCAACTATGAAGGTCTCAGGGGTGCTGTGGAGGCCATGGGCCCCGGGTACCTCATGAGAAGCATTAAGGCCACTCGGACAGAGGATGGGCCTAGCCCTGTAATTAGGGATACAATAGGACTCGGCATACATTACCCTGTACAACAAGGAAAGGATATAGTCGTACTCGGGCACATTGTATTCCTAGAAGGAAATCCCTTGGTCGGAGTCCGACTGGGATTTCTGCCTTGTAACCCTATCTCTTCGGTATATAAGGGGAGGTAGGGCGCCCCATTGAGGGCATAGCGAAATCTCACCAGAGAAACCTCAAAGGCAATACACAACAGCTGGAAGTAGGGTATTACCTCACCTCGAGGGCTTGAAACAGGATAAATCATCTCGTGTTCTTTTGCAATCCATCAAGTTTAGGTCTCACGAGTAGCCCCATATTCTTATTGCCGGTGTAAAACATCCACACATGTGCCCGAAGCCAAGAAGACAAAGTATTAGGACTAAATAGTTAAGATGGGATAGGAGTCGCATGAAGCCTAGACCGGAAGTTTGTCTCAGCCTGGTTCTACCCTCTTATCTCATTTCCAAAAACATTAACTGAGTGATCGATTAGGAATACGTACACTTCTTATTTCTCGTGGATTCGATACCCTGGAATACTCCCGGGTGAAAGCTACAATGGTATCCATGCACTTATGGATTAATTTCGGTTGGGCATAAGAACCGCCAACACTTTGGCAGGTGCACTAAGGCTGACAGGTGGGTCCCATGGCCTCTGGGGCCCACTAGCAATGAAATAAAGGCAGGAATCCATCTAGAAGCCAAGTCTTGTTGGTTGTCCAACATGCAAACTTGACAGCTTTGATTTACCTAGTTAGAAGGGGTTAGAAATTAGAGGGAAGAAATTACTGGAGGAGTGTGTTGTGGTCTATCATCTGACCATAACGCAGGGGCAGAGGGCTCATCGTTTAATTTGCGGTGAAATTGCAATGGGCAACTGACACTGTTAAGTGCAGTTAGTTCTCACTTAGGGGTTTTGTCACTGCATTTCATGTGGTTAGCTTGTGTATTTAATTAGGAGAAAATTACTGTTGGTAGATCAAAATATGTTTATTAATCTGGTAGAAGTCCAATGGAGAAATCTTTCTAGATTAAATTTGGTGAAATTGCAAAATTGGCATCCTAATATTACTGTTTTTCCAGATTTTACTGACTTGTGTGATTTTATTGAGAAACTAGATCAAGTGATAAAATCAAGCAAACAATACTGTAGGCTACATGTGATGTGTAGTAGGTGTAGGAATATTTTCATGATTTTATGTTGCACCGATTATCTTTAGGATTTTCCTTTAGCCACCAAAATTCATACGAAACCTTTGTTTACACAAGATCCAAAAACAATGAAAAAAAGCATTAATGCACATAGAGGGATGATGATTTATTAATTGCCACATTTGTTTACATGACTTTTATTTACACAAGTTTGGAAGTACTTAAATTATTAAAATAATACAAAAGACTAGAATGTGTCGATGCAAATATGTTGTGATAATTTGAATACAAATCCAAGGCCCACTAGTACAGAATCGGTTTTGGCATACGGGTAGAACGGGTTTTCACAAGCGGGTAGCCGGACCGCTTGGGAGAAGGAGTATATGAAAATATCCATTTTCTTAGGCAGGCCTACCCCCGTATGCGAAGATCGATTATCGTAGGCGGGCGGCTTGCTTAACGGGCCCGCCTATGATAATCAATCTTCGCAGGTGGTCCCGTTAAGCCACCCGCCTGCGATGATCGTTTTCGCAAGCGCGCGTCTTAATTGGACCGCCTATGCAAACCATTATCGCAAGTGGGCCTGTTAAGCCGCCCGCCTGTGGTTTTAAATCCAAAAATAAAAAAAATACTTTTCTGTTTCCTTTTTTCCATCAATTAATTGATTATTTAAAATTGTCTCCAAATAAAATATTATGCACGCACTAGTAATTGACATCACCATATGTTGGACAGTAATTGACATGAATAATTATTTGTCATGCACTAATTAATAATTATTACAATCCGTACTTCCTAATATAATTATTCACAACAAATATGTCTACGTAGTTAACGAATATTTATTTCGTACATTTGTAAGAAGCATATGTTGTTTTTCCCACTCTCGGAGTTTCTTGTACTTGTCATCCCTCGCATATGCACTGTCATGTTCCAGGTACTTGATAGAACTGCAACAAAATAAGATAAGTGAGACGTTACAAACAGTAATACGTGCGTCTGTACTAACAAATTTAATTAAGTATGTATGTACACTATCTAGGTGTGATGTAAACCTGCCATGGATCCTCATCATCTCACACACGTAATATCCGCAGAGAATAGTCCCTATGGGTTGTTTGTAGCATTGTCCAAGGAGCAGTAACAATGTAAAATTGATATGAATATGTATTTAAGACATATAATATGTAGTTTGCGTCATTACCGGCCACATTGTCTTGACAAGCAGTTTTTCTCTCTTCTTTACTACTGCCCCTCCTTTTTTCCTGTACCATCTGTGTGCGCTGTTTGGAAAATTAAGTGGACATGGTATAAGAAAATAGATGACGAAGGCTAGAGGTATATACAAGGAGGATTTTAATTTCTTATAGGTTCAAAAGAATGAGGAATTCCATATAATCGGCCTCTGGGTAATCGGCCGGATCACAGACCACGACTATCATGTCCTTTGGGTATATAATGAATAAAATGTAGTGGTTGCTACAGGTGAATAAAAATGTGTTAAGTTAATACTTCTCAAAGTTCTTATAGAAGAAATAGCAAACTTACTTTAAGTTGTACAGGGTTGTTATGCATCTCTTATCTTGATAGCTTAGCATTTCCCATCCAATGTATACCCCCACTTCACGACTCTTGTCGGTATGGAGTTTCTCAATGTACTTCTTCTTCTCTCCCAGTGACTTATCCTTGAGCTTCGCAGAATCATCATGTATATCGACAGTGTGTTACGTCTTGCAGATTCTAGTTAGGTCAAGATAGCCAACCAGTTCCCTCGTTTTATCCGCATCATGTAATTGTAACCTAGACATGCATAACAGCTCAAAACATTAGGCACCATGTCAATAATAGATTGGTCGATTTATGTATAGAAAGAAGAGTGATCGACTTATATACTTATAGGGCCCATGCGCCAACAAGATTAACGTCTATTTTTTCAAGACGATACACGGCATGCATGTACTTCAAATCAATAAAGAATACGCCCCATCTCCATCCATGAAAGCGTCTTTTGGCACCCTAGCACTTAGTCAGCTTAGGCCTGCTTTACTAGCCTTCATGTACCACTCATGCCACCTTATCATCTTCCACAGCAAAGTTCTCAAAATGTGTGTTGGAAGAAAAGGCTAGCCATTTACGAATTCCTTAGGGACGTTGTCAATAGCATAGAACTCCAACTCATTCTTGGCGCTTAGCAATGATTTCTGGGTTGTATCGGGTGTCGTATCTTTCTTCATGTCGTCTCTACCTCTGAAGGCCGTAAACAAAAACTTCTACATGTCTTTTGATTTGGCCTTGTTATTATACATGGTTATATTCTGTGGAACGGCCCGATGTGTAGAGGACGGTGGAGGAGGAGATTTACCGCGAGGTGGAGCGGATGGTGGATGTGGAGTGCCCTATTGAGCTTCGATTTGAAATTCAGGGGTTCGGGAGCTTCGAGGTGGTGGTGAAGGTTGATTTGTCAGGCATCTCAAGGTGGTGGGGAAGGTGGATGTGGTGGGGAAGACGGCGGTGGTGGGGAAGGTGGATGTGGTGGGGACTTAGGTTCCTTGTCTTTGGGGGACTCCAGGTTTTTTGATGACGAAGGACCTGGCTGGGATGTTGGCTCCGGCGTAGCAGCTATCTTCTTTGAAGCCACAGTCTTCGATATACTTGTGGGCGACTGTTAAAGGACCACGATATCTTGACGATGCCACAATATGAATTGATTGACCGTATCGCCTAGAAATTCAATTCCCTCCGACGTGGGAATGTCGAGCTCGTACTGGTTGCAGTCGGCATTGTCCTTTGCGACTTGTACCCTCGCGTAGTCATCAGGTATGTCCTGGCGTGCCTGGTATCACCATGCCACTAGAGACCTCCTTTGTTCGGCCTGCCCTTCCAATCGGCACATGCAACTTGCAAGGCATAGGACCGGTTATGTCATCCACTAGGTGTCAGGTCGCAGGTGATAATGCTACACTAGGTTCCTGGTGCTGCACAACAAGTTGCAAATCTGCCAGCAATTTTCCTTGATTTTTATTCATCTAATGAAATAATTGCTCGGCCACTTGTTCCCTGATTTCTTGCCTCATGTTCTCCTTGTACCTATCGCATCTCTTGTAACTTCCTACATCTTTTGGAAACCCATCCTTCCAACTGAGCATGGAAGATACCCCTCTGACGCGGCCAGAGTACTCGGGGTTACCCAATGCAGCACTTAGCTGTTCTTTCTCCCTTCTGGGCATGAACTCCCCACTTTTTTGCTTCTCGGATTTCCTTCAAATTTTTTGCTATTTGTTCAACACTGGGGTCTCTGAATACCAACTATCCGTCATCGGTAACTTCTTCGGTGCTCCTAGCCCATACCCAATTCTTGCTACGATCATCTAATGTAATGCCCAAAAATTCACAGCCAGAATTCTGAACATTCTTGTGTATTAAATCCCTATACAGGAAAGCCAGGGTACACAAATACCAAGTTGCCATACAGAGCATGTCTTAATACCAACATAAAATTGTCTTACATCAAATGCAGCGGAAAAGGAAAAATAAACTATAAACAGCTAAGCCGCGCAGAGGCTTCAACTTGTCACACCTCGAGTTTTTCCCCCTTAAATATAGCCACACAAAATATACCTAAGAAGATGCCCTAAGAAAATTAATTTAAATTGGCCAAATGAATTAATTAAATGTGAAAAATGCAAAGTAATAAATTATCCTAGCTAGGAATATTTTTTGTTTTTTTCTCCTAGCCAAAATACACTAACAGGATTTTTATTGAAATTTTTAGAGCATTGAAAGTATTTTTAATAAATCAAAAACACTTATCGGGATTCAAAGAGCACTGGAAATCTTTTTCCTTTCCTTTCGTTCTCTTTTCCCTTTTTCTTTTCTTTTCCCTCCTGCTAGGCCGCTGGCCCAGTACTGTGCCGGCCTGCTTGCATGGCCTGCACACCACACGTCCCTCACCCCCTCTCACCGTCACCCGGGCCCCACCTGTTGGCCACTCTCCCCGCGCCGCTCCCCTCACCCCTCTCGCTGACACGTGGGACCGGGGCTCCCACATGTCAGCATCGTACCCAACCTTTGGCCAACTCGGCCAGAGGGGATCGAGCTACCCCATCCGTCAGATTTTGCCGTTTCCGTTTCCTCACGCCTCGGCCCTTGATTCAAACCAAGCGGACCGAGTCCCCACCTGTTTCCCCTACCTTCTCCGCCCCTCTCGCCCACGACCACGATTGAATCGGGCCCACTAGCCATCGTGGCCGCTGCCCTCAATCCGTGAAAGTCAGCCACGAACTCCCCAGCCGAGTATATATAAACCCTTCCCAAACTCTGCTCTCATTTTCCCCTCAGTTGCATACGCCTGCCGAGTACCCAAACTTCCTCCGCGCCGAGCTCTTGAAACGCCGCCATGCTCCACCGACTACAGTTGCACGTTGACGCCACTACAGTCATCGCCGACTACCATGCTTGTGCCCGCTAGCTTTGCCACACCCCGCTGCGTCGTGTCCGGCACTCGGCCGCCTCGGATTTCCACCGAAACTACATCCTCTTCGTCATTCCCTTTCGGTAAGCCTCTCTGCCGGTAGTCGGCCGTGGTTTTCCGTCGACCCACTCGGTCTTTTTCCCTCCTAACTCGTTCAACACTTTCGCCAAGACCTCCCGCACCTCGTTTCCGTCTCCGTCGTCGCTCTGCGCCGCCGGAATCCAATCGGCATCGCCATCCCGAACCTCAGCCGCCGCCAACTCCCTCTGTTCACCATCGTTCACCGCACTCCGGTCGCCACGAGCCCTCGGTGAGCACTCGGCCACATTCCACACCTCCTTCGCCGCTCGCCGCTGCCCTCCGCCACGCTGGATGGTCACTGGTGGTGACCATCAGGCCGCGTTGCGCACGCCGGCGGAGCTCGTTCCCGACTAGGTCTGAGTCACCCGATTTGTCTCGGCAGATCAGAGCCGCTCGTGTACCTATGTCCGCGGTTGATGCACGTGCGTGGACTGCGTCCATCGTGCACCATCCTCTTTTGCACCACTGACCCGTGGGTCCCGCCTGTCGGCGCCGGCTCCCCGTGGTCCGCTGACGCATTAATCCCTTAATTGCGCATAAATCAGTTAATAATTGATTTTGTATAGGAAATCACAGTGAAACTTCTAAAATTCATAACTAATTCATTCGAGCTCCGATTATTTCCATTCAAATTTCATTAAATCTAGAAAAATGCCAAGAATCCATTAAAAATACTTTCGGCCCTGTTTCCTTGTCCGCATGTACTGTTTTTAATTGTTTGTGCATTGTTTGCTTTAGATTCCAACGCCATCGATTCTCCCGTGTACTACAAGGTCGTAGCCCTGTACGTCAAGCCGGAGCAAGGCAAGTCACACTGTAATCTTAATCATTTTGAACCTATTTTTGCTAAAATGCTTTGTTTATTCAAATAAACATGCATGTTTTTATTATTACATGTGGTATGGATTATGACCCCTATATAGATAAGATTATGCCTTAGTTGTTGAACCTTGTTCCTTGTCACCTGGGTAACAACATGAGTAGAATGTTATTCTTAGGATGCTTAGCCATGCTTAGAAACTATTAGATCACCTAGGAATTAAACATCATCATTTACATTCCTGTTTCGACTATATGTCGGAAAATGGCACTTTGGATATATTGATGTTGAATTACTAAAATTTGACCTAAATGGTGGGTTGTGGGTGCATGGTTTTGCTGGTCGCACCCATGGCAATTAAGGACCAGTTTACGGGAATCCCTTGGGTAAGTACTCGTACTTTCCACAAGCCAGCGTGGGCAACGGTTAGACTTGTAGCGTCTCTTCTCCCTCTCCTAGGCACCGATGGTGAGGATGGGCGTGATAGAGTTGGGTCGGCCTGGGGTAGGGTTGATCGGCTTCCGGATCCATTGTGGCGCAAGGGGTAGCCTGGCCGATATGGGGTGTCCTGTTGGCAGGTGCAACCTCAGCGTGATGTGGATGGTTTGGGAGAAGTTGCGTGAACGATCCTATCACAACCTCTCATGGGGTATCATGGTGATGCACCGGCACACGGGAACGTGTGTGGGGCTGTGTCTTGTGGGTACAGTTGTACACCTCTGATCAGAGTAAATCTATTCAAATAGCCATGCCCGCGGATATGGGCGATAGGTCAAGACTCACCGTGAGTAGTCTCACCCTTAATTAACTTGACTTAATGGAACTGGTGTGGTTCAAATGGCTTGTTGGGCCTGTTAACGTGGTGTAACGTTAATCAGTGGAGGATTAAATATTGTTCAGTTAATCAACCTTTTACTATTTATGAACTACTACTGTTTGAAGCTACTTTTACGCAAATGAACCCTGAGCCTATCTTTGTCTCCCGTGCATTGTGCATATTTGCGAGTGTGGTTTGTTGAGTACTGTGAGTGGTACTCAGTCTTGCTCCTTTTTCTCCCACTCAGTGGTGGAGTACATGTCCGACGAGGATCAGCATGAGGACTAGGCTGGCTCTGCCGTCAAGATGCCTATGGAATGGAAGCCTCCGCTTGGCAAGCTGTATATAGGCTTTGTTTATCTTTACCGTTGTATTTTTATAAGACTATTTTATTCTGTTTGTAAGACGCACTCTGTATGGCAACTTTATTTTGTGTACCTTGGCTTTCCTAGACAGGGATTTAATACACAGAAATGTTCAGAATTTCGGTGTGAAATTCTGGGCGTTACACAACTCCACAGGCATCTTGACGGTGGACCTAGCCTACTCCTCCTGCCGATCCTTGTCGGAGTAGAACTCCATCTCTCAGAGGGGGAAAGGTTGTAAGATTGAGTACCACCTACAGTACTCAATAAGTCACACCCGCAAATATGCAGAATGCACGGGAGACAAAGAAAAGCTTTGGGCTCATTTGCACAAAGTAGTCACAAACATTATTATTTCGGAAACAGGTAAAATGGTTGTTTAATTAGACAATATTAAATCATCACTGATCAACGCTACACCACGTTGATCAGGCCCAAACCATCCATCCTATCTCTACACAATATTTTATGTCAATTTATTGTTGTGGGACTAATCACGGTGAGTCTTGACCAAACGCCCATAACCGCGGGCACAGCTATTCGAATAGATTTTAACTCTGGCCTGAGGTGTACAACTGTACCCACAAGACACAGCCCCACACATGTTCCTGTGTGCCGGCTTGTCACCATGACACCCCGCGAGAGGCTATCACAGGACCATTCACGCAACTCCTCCCTAACCATCCACACCACTCTAAGGTTGCACCAGCCAACAGGGCACACCGTATCTGCCAGGTTACCCCCCTTGTGCCACAATGGATCTAAAAGCCGATCAACCTGACCCCGAGCTAACCCAACTCCATCACGCCCATCCTCACCAACAGTGCCTAGGAGAGGGAGAAGCTATGCTACAAGCCTAGCCATTGCCCACGCTGGCTTGTGGTATGTACGGAAAACTGCTCAAGGGGTTCCTGTGAATCGGTCCTTAACTGCCATGGGTGCGACCAAACCATGCACCCACAGCCCACCATTAAGGTCATATTTTAGTTATATAATTATCCGTGACCAAAGTTCCATTATTTTGACACAAAATCAAACCATAAATAAATATGATAAAGGGCAATTATATTTTCCAAGATGAACTAGTTGATTCTAAGCATGGCTAAGCATCCTAGGAACATATCCTAGTCATATTGTTACCTAGGTTACAAAGGAATAGGGGTTTATGAAACTACAGTATTCAACTATATATATATAGGTCATATCCCGTACCACATGAAATAATAAAACATGCATGTTTATTTAAGTAAAACAAAACATTTGGCATAAATTAGGTACAAAATGATCAAGAATACGATGTAACTTACCTTGCTCCGGCTCTGCAACTTCCGCAACGACTTTGTAGTATACAGGAGGGTCGGAAACGTCAGCTTCTATCAACATTCAAGGTATATATAATAAAAGCAGTACCTAAGAACACTGAAACAGGAGCTAAAAATATTTTTAATGGATTCTTGGCATTTTTTTGATTTAATGAAATTTGAATGGAATTAATCAGAGCTCGTATGAACTAGTTATGAATTTTCAAAGTTTCATTGTGTTTATACTATACAAAAATAAACCCTTAACGAGTTATTGCGCATTTAATCCCATTTATGGCGTCAGCAGACCACGTGGCCAGCGCTGACAGGTGGGACCCACGGGTCAGAGACTTAAGGGCGTCGGGTGCACGGTGGACCGAGTCCACAGGCGGCCTGGCGCGATCAGACCACGTGGCGGTCGACATGGCCACCACGGCGAATGAAGCCACCGACGTGGCGAGACACGTGCACCAGCAACGGGTGCCACGCAGATGCCTCCAACCTACCGAGGCAGATCGGACGGTCGAGACCGAACGGAGCTCTGCCCAGCCGGCGTACACGGCCTGATAGTCGCTGTCGGTGACCATCCGGCGTGGCAGAGCATGGCAGAATGCGGCGGAGGGGATCTGGGGCCTCACCAAGGGCTCGTAGCAACCAGAGGACAGTGAATGGCGGTGAGAAGCAGTGAACGTCGGTGAGGAGGCTCAGGAAAATAACGACGGAGGTGATCCAATGGCATCCGGTGGTGACGGAGAGGCGGACGTCGACAAGGAGGTCCTACCAGAGCTATAGGAAGGGGTTAGGGGTGAGATTAGTGAACGGATTGGCGGGATTTCATGGCCAAAGGCCAACGGCAGCACCTACCGAGAACCTATGACAGTGATGAAGGGGATCCAGCGGCGAACCGGGGCGAACGAGGTGCGCTTAGATGTGGCGGAGCTAGCAGATGCAGTAGGGGTGGCCGGTGGCAGCTATAGCGGTGGCGGAGCCTGCCTAGAGGCGGGGAAACTCGGTGGCGCTACTAGACTTCGGCATGGAGGAGGCTAGAGGGCACTGGGAGCTTGGGCGATTGAGGGAAAAGGAGCGCAAGGGCACGAGGAAGATTTAAATAAGCATAGCAGCAGGAGATCGTGCCCGTGGCGAGCGGATTTTGGTGAAATCGTGGACGGCAACCATGGCGGTGTGGGGTGAAATCCGCTCAGGGACGTGGGGGTTTGCGGCAGAGAACGTGGGGGAAACGTGCAGGGACTCGGTCCGCACAATTTGAACTGAGGGCTGAGGCATGAGGGGGCGGCAACTAGCGAAGATCGGATGGTGCCGCGGCTCGATCCGCTACGGCCGAATCGGCCGGTGGTTGGGGACGGAGCTGACATGTGGGGCCCTGATCCCACATGTCAGCGAGAGGGAGAGAGGGGAGGCCGTGCGGGCTGGGCTGTGGCAGGCTGTGTGTAGGGAGAGGAAGTGTCTATGTTTTACACCGGCAATAAATATATAGGGCTACTCATGAGACCGAAACTTGATGGATTGCAAAGGAACATGGAATAATTTATACTGGTTCAGGCCCTCGAGATGAGGTAATACCCTACGTCTAGTTGTGGTGTATTGCCTTTGAGATTTCTCTGGTGAGATTGTTCTTCTTCCGCCCTCAGAGGGCACCCTGCCTCCCCTTATATACTAGGGGACAGGGTTATAAAGTAGGAGTCCCAGTCAAACTACGACCAAGAGATCTCCTTCTAGGAATACAACAAGCCCGACTAAGATTGTATTTTCCCTGTCGTACAAGATTAAGTCTGCCGAGTCCTATTATATCCCTAATTACAAGGCTAGACCCATCCTTTGTCCGAGAGGCCCATATGCTTGTTATGAGGTACCTGGGGTCCATGGCCTCCACAGGAAGAAGTGAACAGGAGTGGGCCAGCTGCCCGGGAGGGGAAAAGAGAAAGAAAAAGAAAAGGAAAGGGAAAAGGATTTCCCAAGGATTTTTCAGAAGGATTTTAATTCCGATAATGCGTTTTGATTTATTAAAAATACTTTTAGTGCTCTAAAAATTCCAATAAAAATCCTATTAGTGTATTTTGGCTAGGGGAATATAAGAAAAATATTCTCAGCCATGATGGATTATTATTTAATGTTTTCACCATTAATCATTTCTCTAGCCTTAATTAAATAGTTTCTTTTGACATTTTCTTGGGTATATTTTTGTGTGGCTCTAATAAGGGGAAAACTCAGGGCGTGACATTTAACCCTTCCACTTCCAAGGATTTTCCCTCCGCCTTCGCTTTTTGTTCCTTCTTCCTCCATATGTCGACTTTGGGGCCATAACCACTTGAAGCTAGACGATGTGGATATTAAACTTTCTTTGCCAGTTCAAACATGTTTTTTCTCTTCTCTAAGGCCTCCGGTGTAGTCTTCTTCTTGATGAACTCGTTCCAGTTGGCAGTGGGGATTTTCCTGTATCTATTAAAGGGGCTCCGGTTCCACTAGACGTACTTCTTATTTAGATCAGACTTCCATTGTCGCCATCACCGACTCATAACTGCTAGTGCATTCTCTTTTTCTACTTCACTGAATCCTTTATGGTATAGGAATCTTTTCTTCAATTCCATCCAAAGAAGTTCCTTCATCCCTCACTTACTTTCTCCCATTCATCTATGAGGATTGGACAATAATCCCTTACCAAAGCACCACAGGAGTTGATCCATTTTACAAGCACACCTTTAAGCTCAATGGGGTTCCCTCTATGTCCTACACGGGTGATGGCATGTACTTCATCTGTTAGCTTGTTCTTGCTTCTCTCACCGCACTTTTGTTTTTTGCCCCCATCTTTAGTAGTGGTTGTAGCTATCTCAATCTCGGCAGGGGCCGATGTAGCTATGTCTAGTTTAGCAGGATCGGTCGTACCCTTCTCATTTGCAACAACTTTTTGGCTAGTACAACGTCTTGTTCTATCTATTGTACATACAACAATAATACTGTGTTAGACATTAGCAAGCCAACTATTATCGCTAGTAAACTTGGTGTAACTCAGCGAAATACTTATGGCATGTTCAATTGGAATATAATTAGGGTCAAGGTCCTCATCGTTTCTTGCCCTTCCTACAACGGGATGCGGACCACTAGGGTACGCCATGATATCTCGCTGCTCCTCGGCTCCTGTTCGGCTTGTGGCGCGGTCGTCACCGCTAGATCAGTTTCGAGTTGCGTGTCCTTTCCATCTATCGTTCTAAGAGATAATTAGTAAAGAAGAATGAGACTGCAAAACAAAACTACAAAAATGTAAAGAAGAACAAAAATATAATTAGTGTGGCTGCTGGGATTCGAGTCCAGGTCTCCACGGCCACAACGTGGAATTCTGACCACTAAACTACAGCCACTTTGTGCTACAAGCTTATGTTTAGGATTTAACTCTTATATTAGTGTGTTTGACATTTCGTTTCACTGTTAAATCGACTAGCTTGTGGCTCGACGTACTTCTCATCAGTGCCGGGGCTTCACTCGTCGCCGGTTACCCGATAACTGGACTTCGCATGGACGCGGTAACAGCAAGGACCCGATAACTCGACCAAGTTAAAAAAACTGAAACAAATAATTTTTGGTAAGTCTTGTTTGGTTTTTCTCAACCGGATTACTGCAGGAAGTAATCGGGAACTTTCTGCTATAGATCCAATTTTTCCCAAGAGAAACCGTGATCAGTGCCATGGCCAATCATCCATCAAATGCTCCTCGTAAACATAGGCATCCCTCGCATCCGTGAAATTAGCACTTCTATGTCGCTCGATGTCACCACAGATGCAAACAGAATCACTGAACAAGACCTCTAAGACAACATATAGTAACTGATTCTGCAAGGGTATTTTAGCCCAAATTGAGCCGAAATGCCCACTTTATGCCCACCACCTGAATCCACTGACACAAAGAATAGCACAATCTAGGCAAAAAGACATGCCCTTCAGTAATAATATGGCTTGCAATTAATATACTAGCAAACTTCCTCAAGCATCAAACGCTGAATTGACTTCAAATGATTCATTAACAAACTAACATAAGGTGGCCCATAAGGTTAAACTATCAATCCACTTTTCACATTGTCTTTTCATATAAGCGTGCAATGAACAAAATAAATAAGTCAGAATCTAATTGGATTAATAATAGTATATTTACAAACGTCATAATAATGCTAGGTGCATCTGACCACATCTTAGTAGTAAAATAGTTTACAAATCAACATTTGCATGGCACTCCGTTTACAAATGTCAAGAGAAAGTTGGAAGTGCATAGCTCCCTGCATCATATCAGGAGAAGGCCCATCCAATATTCTGCATGCAAATATTTCTGTTTCATCAAATATTTATGCCTTTATCTCAAAGAAAATGCTTGTTTTTTTCTGCAATATTTGGTCCCAGAATCAACTGAGAGTAAATGGTCCTATCTAAAGTTCCCACCATATTACCCATTTACGCCCAGGAAATAGCATTGGCAGAAACTTCCATCTCTATGTTATTTTCCATTTCACCTATACACCCTTGGATTTCTCAATTATATACTTGACATGCTGACCTATTCTTGCATACTCATGAGCACTCCTATCCTCATCAGCACCATCAGCACTTCTTTCTTTTTTTTTATGTAAGAATTGCATAAAATAAATCTTGAGTTTGAGTCAGCTCTAAGACATAAAGCAACATCTGAGAGGGAGCAATGCACAGCTGAGCGAGCGGTATACCGAAATGTTTTGTAGTCTCTTTTGCCTACTGACATTGTCTCTTTATATGTGTGAGAGTGATTGGAATGATTGATCGTATTCTATATCGTGTACAGGGGTACATATATGCAGCCGGGGTGGCATGCAAGCCAACCGCACAGGCGCGAGATTACAGCCATACAATTAAGGGAACCTACTATAATTACATTATGCTAACACTGCCCCGCAGTCTGATCGGGAGCTCGGCGAACGTTCAGGCTGGATCGAAACTCCTGGAACACAGAGGTGGGAAGGCCCTTGGTAAAGACGTCGGCGTACTGGGATGTCGTAGGAACATGAAGTACCCGAACGTAGCCGAGGGCGACCTGCTCCCGAACAAAATGAAGATCAATCTCAACGTGCTTCGTGCGCTGATGCTGGACTGGGTTGCAGGAGAGATAAACAGCACTAATGTTGTCACAGTAGACCAATGTGGCACGGCGAGGTGGGTGGCGAAGCTCCATGAGTAACTGGCGCAGCCAAGTAGCTTCAGCGACACCATTGGCCACAGCTCAATATTCAGCCTCTGCACTCAACCGGGAGACTGTATGCTGATGCTTGGAGGACCAGGACACCAAATTATCCCCGAGGAACACTGCATAACCAGAGGTCGATCGGCGAGTGTCGGGACAGCCGGCCCAGTCGGCATCGGTGTAAACAACAAGCTCAGCAGGTGGAGAGAAGCGCAGAGTCAAGCCGAGAGAAAGAGTACCCCGTAAGTAGCGTAGTATCCGCTTGAGAGCAGCAAGGTGTGGCTCGCGAGGATCATGCATATAGAGACAAATCTACTGGACGGCATAGGCAATGTCTGGACGGGTGAATGTCAGATACTGTAGTGCACCAGCCAAGCTACGGTACTGTGTGGAGTCGGCAACTGGAGGACCGTCCGCAGACAATTTGGAGTGCAGGTCGACAGGGGTGCTGCAAGGCTTGCAAGCACTCATCTTGGTGCGCTCCAAAATGTCCAAAGTATACTGCCACTGAGAGAGGAATAAGCTAGCATCGCAATGTGTGATGGAGATGCCCAGAAAATGATGAATTTGGCCCATGTCTGTCATAGCAAACTCACGCTGGAGAGCTGCAATAATATGTTGGAGAAACCCAGCTGACGAGGCGGTGAGAACAATGTCATCCACATACAGCAGCAGATAGGCAGTGTCGGATCCCCGATGATATGTAAATAATGAAGTATCTGACTTGGCCTCAACAAAACCGAGGGACAGGAGGTGAGTGGCGAACCTGTTGTGCCTAGCACGGGGAGCCTGCTTCAGGCCATAGAGAGACTTAGTGAGCCGACAGACAAAATCTGGACGTGACGAGTCAACAAAACTAGAAGGCTGCACACAGTAGACCGTCTCTGTCAGAGTGCCATGTAAGAACGCATTCTTAACATCCAGCTGATGAATAGGCCAATTCTGAGACAGAGCCAAAGACAGAACCACCTGAACTGTCGCTGGCTTGACCACTGGATTGAAGGTCTCGTCATAATCAACACCCGGCCGCTATGTAAAACCCCGTAGAACCCAGCGAGCCTTGTAGCGATCAAGCGAACCATCTGCGAGCAGCTTGTGACGATAAATCCACTTGCCAGTCACCAGATTGATGCCAGGAGGCCGAGGAATAAGGCTCCAGGTGTCATTGGCGAGAAGTGCATCATACTCAGATTGCATAGCAGAGCGCCAATTGGGGTCTGACAGAGCATCACGAACAGAGCGCGGTAGGGGCGACATGGGCACAGCGTGGAGGTTCAGACGATCCACGGGCTGCGTGATGCCAGCTTTGCTGCGCGTGCGCATGGAATGCGCATTGGTGACCGGGATGATGGAGACCGGTCGAGTAGAAGTGGTACGGCCGGTGCCGCTGGCAACAGTCTGTGGACGAGCAACAGGGGCAGCGGTACTGGTAGTACGGGCCGGCGCCGTGGAGGATGAGGCAGCGGCGCTACTGGCAGCGGCCTGTCCTGGATGCACAGTGGCAGCAGCGCCGGGCGGCACGAAGGGCCCGGGCGACGATGGCTCTGGTGACCACGGCCCTGGGGACGGTGGTGCAGGGGCATGCTCAAGTGCAGCTACAGGCCCATGCATAGGCACAGTGCCATGCACAGCATGCAGGGGCGCTGGCTCCGGAGCAGCCGGGGCGATCGGCGGAGGACCTGCACGCACAAGACGGGCTCCAGGGGGTGGAGCGGTAAGATCATGTTCATCAATCAAAAAGTCCAGGGCGGAAGGTGCCATGGGCGTGGTGGACATGTCGGAGAATGGGAAAAAGGATTCATCAAAAACGACATGGCGAGAGATGAGGATGCGATTCGACTGGAGCTCAAGACACCGATAGCCCTTGTGTTCCGAGGAGTAACCAAGGAAAACGCACAAGGAGGAGCGGGGGGCGAGTTTGTGGGGTGCCATGGAGGACGTGTTGGGATAGCAGGCACACCCAAAAACTCGAATGTGGGCGTAGGAGGGCTAGGTGGAATAGAGGGAGGTGTATGGTGTCAAGAAAGCGAGGGTTTTAGTGGGGAGCCGGTTCACAAGGTAGGTCGCAGTGTGAAGGGCCTCAACCCAGTAAACCGGAGGGAGACTTGCCTAAAACAAAAGGGAACGCAGAATGTTATTAATGGTGCGAAGGGAACGTTCCGCTTTCCCGTTTTGTTGAGAAGTATATGGACACAACATGCGGAATGCAACACCGTGGGAGAGGAAGAACGTGCGGGCCTGAGAATTGTCGAATTCACGGCTGTTAACGCACTGGACGCTCTTGATGGTGGTGACAAATTGCGTGCGAATATGAGCAAAAAAATGGGAAAGAGCAGAAAAAGTCTCGGATTTGAGGTGAAGAGGAAAGTTCCAAATGTAGTGTGAACAATCATCAAGAATAACAAGGTAATACTTGTATCCAGACACACTAACAATAGGAGATGTCCAAAGATCACAGTGTATTAAATCAAAATTATGAAGAGCTCTAGAGCTAGATGATCCGAACGAGAGACGGACATGACGACCAAGCTGGCACGCATGACATATATGGTCTAGATCATCCCTATTATAAGAAATGACACTGGAACTGAGGAGCTTGGACAGAGCTTCATGCCCAAGATGCCCGAGACGACGATGCCAAAGTGAGGTGGGCGCGGCGATGAAGGCGGAGGCGCTGGTGGAGAGTGGATAGAATGGATAGAGGTCACCAGAGCTATTGCACCTGGCGATCACGTTCCTGGTGTGCAAATCCTTCACAGAAAGGCCAAAAGGATCAAACTCAATGGAACAATTATTATCGGTGGTAAAACGACGAATGGAAATCAGATTCTTAATAATGTTGCGAGAGACCAAGACATCGTTAAGAACAAGATTACGATGCGGAAAAGAAAAGGTGTGTGATCCAGTGGCAATGACAGGAAGTAACACCCCATTACCCACAATGATAGATGAAGGAGTAAATGATGACGGTGGGAAAATGGTGGAGAGTTTACCAGCATCCGCGGTCATATGAGAACCGGCGCCTGAATCGGCATACCATTCAGAGGAGGGCGCCGGCAGGTTGGGCGTCATGGTGTTGAATGAGTGTGCCAGAGAGTCCTGATTCCATGAGCCACCGTGGATAGGGTTCCAAGGCGTGGGCGGTGTGGACCAGGGCGCCGCCGAGGAGGCCTGGAAGCCGGCGAGGGCCCTTGGAAGGCTGGCAAAGGTCCTGGAAGGCCGAGGGAGGCAGCGTCGGTGGTGGAGGCGAGGCTCCCCCGTAGTACGAGCCATACTGGGGAGGGCTGTAGGCGCCGCCATAGACGCCGCCGCCGGGGACGCCACCGAAGTTGCCGCCGTAATGGGGCATGGCGGTGAAAGCCGGTGGAGCCGTCGGAGGGCGGCCAGACCGGTCATATGGCCACATCTGGACGGTACCCGCCCACGGATGCGCGAAGGACGGGTGCAGGCCTGGCGGGGCGCCACCAGCAGGTGCAGGGGGGCCACAACGATCACCACGACCACGCCGGCGGCCGTTGCGCTGTCCACCAACGCCAAGGTTGGGCGCGGACGGGATGCCAGAACGCCGCGCAGGGGGAGGTGTAGGCGTCCCCGGGCGCGGAGGTGCTGTAGGCCCGGGAGCCACCGGGCAAGGCGTTGCAGCGATGAGAGCAGAGGGCGGCAATGGTGGCCGGGCCTCGATCTCGACCTCCTCCAGCAAGAGATGTGTCTGAGCCTCCGCAAAGGTCGGGAACGGGCGATGCATCTTGAGGATGGACATCATGTGGCGGAACTGACCGTTCAGGCCACGGAGGAGTGTGAGTACCATCTGCCTATCGCCGATCGGGTCGCCGAACTTGGCGAGGGAGGTGGCCATCGACTCAAGGCGGCGACAGTAGTCGGTGACGTTCAGGGAGCCTTGGCGGAAGTTGTGAAATTGCATCTCCAGGAGGAGCGCACGGGACTCTTTCTGGCCGAGGAAATCGTCCTCGAGATAGCACCAGGCACCGCGAGCGGAGAACTGCCGCAGCATCAGCGATTGCTGCAGGTCGTTGGAGATGGTGCCGTAGATCCATGTCAAGATGGTGCAGTCCGTCTGCACCTACGCCGGGCGCGAGGGAAAGGACTTGTCCTCGAGAACGTGGCGAGTGAGGGCATATTTGCCGAGGATGATGAGGAACAGGCCACGCCACTTGCTGTAGTTGTTGGTGGCCTGGTCGAGCACGACGGGGATGAGGGCACGGACATTGATGACGGTGGTGGCCTGCGCCCAGAGAGACTCGTGGGCGGCCTCGTACTCGTCCAAGGCGGCGGCGCGGAGGCGAGCCTCCTCAGCGCGGCGGGCTTCTTCGGCGCGATGGGTCACCGCGGCCTCGGCCTCCGCGGCGAGGAGACGATCTTCGGCGTCCTTGGCGGCAGCAGCCGCGGCAGCGTCATCGTCCGCCATCAGGGAGGGGAGGGGCAGCACAGTGAACTGGAGGCTATAGGAGCACTGGCGATCGGACCAGCGTCGGCGCCTGGCGATGAAGTCAGCGACGGGGCAGGCGATCGGATCGACGGCAGGCTAGGGTTGCGGAAGTGTAGCGGATTGTAACCGCTCTGATACCATGTGAGAGTGATTGGAATGATTGATGGTATTCTATATCGTGTACAGGGGTACATATATGCAGCCGGGGTGGCATGCAAGCCAACCGCACAGGCGCGAGATTACAGCCATACAATTAAGGGAACCTACTATAATTACATTATGCTAACAATATGTAGTTTTCAAATATTTTTAACACGACCAATTTTTAGGCCGAAGCTCTAGCTGAAAAGAATATGCGGGACATGCTGGCTCAGAGAGAGCAAGCAGAGAGACATGTAATACATCTTGTAGTCAGAAAAAATAGGTTTTTTTGTTGTTTGTAAATATCCTTCTCTTCTAAAATCCTGTGTCTTTTTTATAGAGATTAGCTGAATTCCTTCATCCCGAAGTCAAGAGATGGTCAAATGGAAAGGAAGGAAGTCTGCGAGCACTGCTGTCTACATTGCAATATGTAAATATTTTTTATTTGCAGGACTTGTATTTAGACCACTCTTATGTCTTAACTTCCACTCAAGTTTATCGGTCTTTCTAATTTCTATCCCAAGATCATCTAACTTCCACTCAAGTATGAATAACTAATTTTCTCTATTTTATCTGAATTTCTGAACCCCAAAATCTTATAGAAAAAACAACCCAGAACCCTGCTACAAGAAGTTATAGTAGGCAAGAAAAGTCACAAGCTTATTTGATTTCTAGTCTTCTGTGTCTACATCAAACAAACTGGCTATCTACAGCACTACTGAACCCAGAATCAGTTTGTGACACCAGCTAGATCAGACCAGCCAAAGCTTTCTCAAAGTATGAATAACCTCACGAGCAAATAGATCAAAATTTTTTCCAAGATACATGAAATAACCTCACGAGAATGGATGGGGGTGGTGCAGAGAGGGGCTAGCGGAGGCGGCTCCGGTGGCTGGAGGCGGGAGTAGCCGGAGGTTAGGTCGTCGCAGAGGGACCGGCGGAGGCGGTTGACGGAGAGGAGGAGAGAGGTGACGCCGTGCACACCGATGATTCCTTCCGCGTGGAGGTGCAAGCCGACGATGCCACGTGGAGCCGGATCTAGAGAGGGCGCTTGGGTCTTCTAGTGGGAGGACGGCGAGGGGCGGTGGTGTCGATGTTTTGTATTAGAAATATTGATTGTAGGGCTACTCATCAAGCCGAAACTCTATGAACTTCGAAAGACAAGACGATTTATACTAGTTCAGGACCTTAGGGTGAGGTAATACCCAACTTCTAGTTGTGGTATATTGCTTTCACTGTATTCTTAGGTGAGATTCTGTATGGTGTTTGTTATTACCCCAAGAGGCTCCTTGCCTCTTCTTATATATCGAGGAGACAAGGTTACAAGATAGGAATCCCAGTCTGACTCGACCAAGGGATTTCTTTCTAAGAACATAGAGCAACCGGCTAGGACTATATCCCTTTCCTTGTCATGCAAGGTTACATGAAGCCAAGTTCTACTATATCCCTAAATACATGGGCCGGCCCACTCTCTATCTGAGTAGCCGTATTGCCTTCCTTGAGATAGCCAGGGCCCATGGCCTCCACAGTAGTCTCTGAGATCTTCATAGTTGAGTCATAGCTGACGCCGACTGCTCATCCTCCACGGTGAAGAATTTCCAAGTGCAATACTCCCGAGTACTCTTTATCTGAGTGCTTCTTTTCTCGAGTACTGCTTCATTTCGGCTGGCAACGAGGCTATGAAGGGCTTTATGGAAAAATATGAATAGTATGCGCCAAATAGACACACCTATTAAGTGTAGCCCCTAGCTTTGTGCTTAATTGAGAAACAATTAAACATAAAATCAAAGATCTTTAACCTTTAAGTCTTTCCGAGTGATATATTTCTCAGAAATTGGACTCTTAAGTACCATATCAACTGGAGAAATTTTTGCTCAAGGCAATTTGGCTAAGCATGTAAGCCGAGTACCACCATGGAGCTAATCCATTATGTGGTGAGGTGTACTTTAGAGATACCTGCATCCCCAACTTTAATGAAGACCAGCTCTCGATCCTCATAAGGATATATCCTCAATACCTAGTAAATAATACAGATATTTGAACATACGTGTCCAACAAATAGGCTTAGCATGAAGCATATCTGATTATTTTAATCGGCTCCTATAAAACAACCCCAGATTGTAATTTTAACCAACTGACTATCGAACCAATAGGACATGCTATTTAGAAACACATATCTTACGGCCCACTACTGAGCAAACTAGCCCAAGCCAACCACCCAGCGCAGCCCTTTAAGTACCGGGGAGAGAGAAAAGATTCCCCTTCCCCAAATCACGAAATCTCTTCGTCTTCTAGATCCGCGTGCAAAGCTCTCATGCTCTCCATCCCCAAACTAGGGTTTCCACACAACTCGAGCTTCCCTCCACAGATCTGCAAAAACCTCCGATCTAGCGTCGATTCTCTCCTATTAGACACTTTCCCCTTCCTTCCAGACCCTAGCCATGCCAAAGTCTTCATCCGACACTCCCCTCGTTCTAGTTGGGACTTGGTCGACATCGACCCCGTGCTTATCAAAGCTGGCGCATTTGGAGAGGAACAAATGTGCCTAGGCAAGAGAACTCATCAACTGGTGTCCGGCAAAAGGTGAAACAATCCCTACCCCTGACTCCCACGAGATTGTGGTTTTTGATTCTTTCTTTCATATGGGTTTTGCTCTTCCCACCTCTGACTTCTTCTGAGGGCTTCTTGATTTTTATCAAATTGAGCTTGTCCACCTCAATCTGAGCTCCATCCTTCATATCTCCATGTTTGTAACTTTTTGTGAGGCCTTCTTGGGGATTGATCCCCATTGCAACCTTTTCTGCTACTTATTCCATATCAAGCCCCAGCCATCCAAGTCCAACCCTCAAGCCATAGGGGGAGCTAGGCTTTAGCTTCGGAACGAGATGAAGCAATTTTATCTTCACCTCCCCCTAATGACCTCCTTGAAAGGGTGGCATCAGAAGTTGTTTTACTGCTCAAATCCAAAACCCTCCCTACCATCTTTTGTTGGGAATCCTCCCAAGGTCTTGGAGTGCTGGTCGGCTCTTCCCTCGGAGGTTGAGATGGTGCAGGTGTGGCAGCATGTTGAGAAGATTGATGTTCTAAAGAAAAAAGGTTTGACCGGGCCTTGGGTCGCCTGGACACTCCAGAACCGGCGCACGTAGCCCGTGAAAGCGAGGATCCTGATAGTAAGCTCTTCATATCTTGCTATCTTGATACTTACTTGTGATGATTGCTGTGAATCTGAAGTGTATGGAATTGTCTTCATATGCATTGTTTGCAGGAAAGCACCGACTTTGTGATGAATCCTCCCAGCCCATCGACTAGGGGGTCAAGAAAATGGCTAGCTAGCCCATTGGCCGACCAACCTAGCTCTAAGCGAGCTAGGAAGCAACGTATGTAGGACCAGGCCAAGCCTAATACCACACCGACTAAGGCGTCAGGCGGTCCTAGGATCAAGGATGCTGATAGCGTAGCTCTAGCACCTTTAACAGCTCCAGCTGCTATGCCAACCACACCACCGACCTGCCCTACCGCACCGAGTGTGGAGCTGGCTAGCCCCAGCAAGACTCCACTTGGTGCCTCGCCTCAAGGCCCAACACCTAGCAGCACAACCTCCTGAAGTATGCCTTCAGGTTTTTCACCGACTACCTCCTCCCCGTGATACACAGGGGTGGAGGTTTAATACTTCCAAGAGGTACGTGATCTTCTGTCATCAAACAACTTTGAAGTTATTTGCAATGTCTTGATTGCTGTATGAATTTGCAGGAAGCCAATTCACTTTGACCCCAAAGGGCCAGAGATATCAACCCCCATCGTCGACCCTTCCTCGACTGATGCCGAGGCAGAGAGACAACAGTTCGAGCCGAGTACTACCCGAGCTCCTGAGGGCGAAGTAATGCACTCGGCCAAACTACAAGCCTCACTCAGTTGGGAGGCTGCAGAGCCGACTGAAGATCCAGTCGCTGAGCCTGCTGCAGGACAAGTACCTCTTGAAGAAACAAGGCCAATAACCCCTTCTCCTCCATCATCACTGTCTTCTGAGGAAGGCAACCTCCCCAGACTTGAAGCTCCACCGTGCAATCTTCCCAGGGTATTCCACTGGACTAACCCTGATGGGAGCGAGGATACTCTGAAGCTGGACGAGGAGGTCGCTAGAAAGGAGCGGATTCAGCTCTTCGAGGCCACCATCAAGGCTTCGAGGCAAGTGCAGGTAAACAGCTCGACTAATCTTGTCTCAGCTTCGTTGTTGATCATATAGCTATGTAGCCAACTATCATGTTGACATGGTATTGCCTTGTCGCAAAAAGTTATTGATTGGTCTGAGAAGATGAGTCGGGCATTTGCTAGGCTTACTCCCCAGATCATTCAATTTACTCAGCTCCAAGCCGAGAAGAACGAGCTTGAACGAACCAGCAAGGAGAGGGAGACCAGGCTAAGGGACTCAGTGAACAAGCTGCACGACGAGCAGTGGGAGAATATCGGGGCTTTTCGAGGTAAGTTTCCCTGCTGTCCAAGTGGCTCTTGGTATTCTCTGCAGATTGCTGATCTTTGGATATGTCTGACTGTAGCCCATATCTGACTCTAGCCCAAGAGACTACAATCCATAATCAGTCCTTGGAGATTGATCACCTGAAGAAAGAGGTTGAAGGTCTTGAGAAGGTGAAGTCCAAGGTTGACACCAAGTTTGCAAGTAAGTTACTTGTCTGCTTTTGAATCATAGTCAACTGAGTAGTCTGATCCCCTCATAACCTATCTTTCAACGACATGCTACAAGATCAAGGTGCAGTCATAGTTCGACTCCTTCGGTGAGCATATCAAGGTGGTTGAAGACTCGCGGAGCGCTATTGTGGACTCCACCAAGTCTCTTCTAGATGTGATGTAGCAAGAGGAAGCTGGCACCAGCTCAAGCTCACTAGCTCATGTTCTCCAATGGCTTCAGGCTACTCCGGCGGTCTTGAAGAACTATGTCATGGAGCATGCCACCATGGGTATTAGTAGGCCCTCACGATGACCAAGTCCCTCTATCCCCGAGTGGATATTGAGGCGGTTAGCAAGGGTTTCACTGGTGGCACAACTCTAGAGCAAGGGCTTGAACGGATCAACTTCGCTCGACCGACTCCTAAGGCGATAGCCGATGAGTTGCTACAGCGATTGCACTGCCAAAAAACATGACAAATTCTTTAAGTGGGCTATGTATGGGGAAAACAATTACAATTTGTATATATTGTAAATGCATGTGCTTTTGTATTGTTGTAAAGATCTGTCCGAGTGCTTAAATTATCATAGTTGTCATTAGTCCTATCCGACAAGCCAAATCATACCGAGTGATAAGGACGAACTTAAAAGTCGTTTATCCAGTAAGTTTATACTCGGTAGAAGTTAGCATAATTGTTATGAGACTTCGTGACTTCGATAAAACAGACTCGAGTTTAGTTTGAACAAGAACAACAGGTGTAATATCATGTAGCCCCCGACTCACTACTCGGTTGGAACAATCAGCGTAGTGAGTTAGAGTAAAACACTTTATTTATATAAATGAATTGAGTACAATGCTCAGGTGTAGAAAAGACATAGCTATTCTATGTTCCATGAGTTGTTGATTAGGACACCATCTTCAGTCTTTAGTTGGTAAGCCCCCAGGCGTGTAACCTCAGCGATAATGAACGGCCCCTCCCATAAGGGCGATAATTTGTGCCTTTAGTGGTTTGTATTTTTCTCAGTATGAGATCTCCCAATGAAAAGGCGTGGCCACGAATATTACGACTGTGATAACGACGCAGGCCTTGAAGATATCTTACCGACTGTATTGTTGCGATGTCCCTTGCTTCCTCTAATTGGTCAAGCTTGACCAGTCGGTCTTCATTTGATTTCTCTATGGAGAGGGCCCGGACTCGTGGAGAGCCGAACTCCAACTCGGTTGGTAACATAGCCTCAGCTCCATAGACTAGGAAGAAGGGGGATTGCCCTATTGTCCGACTAACCATGGTTCGAAGTGACTAGAGAACGGATGGGAGTTCTTGCACCCGTAGCCCTACATATGGTCGTAGTCAGTCAAACACCCTAGCCTTGATACCTTGTAAGACCATGCCTTTTGCACGCTCAACCTGCCCATTGCTCCGTGGGTGAGCCACAGAAGCATAACAGATCTTTATGCCGAATTCATCATAGAAGTTTGGAAGATGCCACTGGTGAACTAAGTACCGTTGTCTGTTATTATGCGATTGGGGACTTCAAATCAGTAGAGAATACTCATGATGAAGTCTTTTGCCCTGGCCACAATTATGGTAGCAACAGGTTTGGCCGCAATCCACTTTATGAATTTGTCCACTGCGACAAACATATATGTAAACCCTCCTGGCATTTTTTTGAACGGCCTGACCATGTCAAGCCTCCAAACAACAAAGGGCCAAGATATCAGGATTGTCTACAACTCCTGTGCTAGTAAATGTGTTTGCCGAGCAAAAAATTGGCATCCCTCGCATGTTCGAACTATGTCTTTGGCATTGGTAACCGCAGTCGGCCAGAAGAAACCTTATCTATAAGCCTATCAGACTAATGACCTTGATGCAACATGGTTGCCACATATGCCTGATTGGATCGATTGTAGTATCTGCTTGCCCCCCTCAGGTGTGACACAATGCATGAGGACTCCAGATGCACTTCGACTATAAAGGTCTTCTCTGACTACGATAAAACTCTTGCTCTGATGCTTGACTTGCTTAGCTTTGTTGCACTCTTCTGGGATCTTATCTTACAGTAGGAATCGGATGATCGGAGTACGCCAGTCTTGAGAAATAATGAGCACTTCCATTGATGTTGTTGCTAGCTTAGCCCCCGACTGGTCGGGATCAGACTTTTTCTTGACTGATGGCTTCATTAACTTGATGAGGACATCACTAGCTCGGATATGACCATAGCTACCTTATGTATTCATCAACTAAAGGTGCATGCTTTCTACTTAAGATTTACGTGTTATATATTTGAACAGCCGTTACTGCACCATGAGTTTTGTGTGTTCTCGTTTGCAGAGATACTTGCTTGGGTGAAGGGAAAGAGACCAAGTGCAAGGAATGCATGGATGATTAAAGAAGTTGATTGGGGACCAAACCAAAACCTTACTCAAGTCTACTCCTATATCACCACGTCACTTTTGGTCCATAGAAGGCAAGAGATGAAGTTGTGCACGTTTTGGATTTGGATTCGGGCCTCCTGACAGCATCAACTTCAAACGGATCTAGCCACTGATCCAGAAGGATTCTCGGGGCCCATAAGTACTTGTTGGAAAGCTTATGGAGTCTACCTTCAGATGGTTTTGGTCCCATATCAAAATTCCTCCTGAGTTGTCCGGAATTATCGAAACAAGACACGTACCTCTTCCAGTCTGAGTCTGTTTTGGGCCTTGGGCCTTGTAATTGTGTCGTGGGCTAAGCCTAAGGGGTGTGCACCCTAGGGTTAACCCTAGGACGTCCCAACTTATATATATTCAGTAGCCGTCATCGTTAGAGGTGGGTTTTGCTTAGATTATTCTGTTTTTGAATAGTTTTGCCGTTTAACGGTTTGTGAGACCCCAACTCGAGAGTATAATCATTCATCTGCAATTGAGTTGCAATCTTTCTTGTTCTTGCTTGTGTTCTTTGATTCGCATGTAGGGATTAGCCTTCGTGGTACGGTCAACCGGGCAGCACATGGTTGATAACGAGAGGAGACGTGGTACTGCGATTGCAGGGTTCGGGTCTTGGTGATCAGATGCCGGATCGTGAGTGTCGATTCTCCACCAAATCGAGAGTTATCCTTACCTAACGGAAGATCGGGCATCCCGTTGCTATCAAGTGGTATCAGAGCGAAGGTTGCCCATTAGGTATTATTCTGTTCCGTCCTGTTTCAATTTTTGTTTCTATACCCAGAGTCCAGAAAAAGCCACAAAAACAAAATTGGTAGTCGTAGGTTTTTCCTGTCCTACAACCATGTTTAGCCTTTTGCATAATTCTATATCAGAGTCTGTAGTGTTGAGTTGGTGTCCTAGGTTGAGTTTGGTTGCTGGCTTAGATTGTGTTTGAGTCCAGTTCATGATCAATCCACCGCACCCCTACAAACCCTAGCCACCACCACCATTGTCTCTGTTTTCCCATATGCTAACTATCTTGTGCAAGTGTTGATCTTTGTGTGTTCTATTTTAGTGTCACATATCACGTCCTTGATCACCCTACATCTCCATCCACTTCCCCAGTAGCCACCACCACCATATCATCCCCCGGTGTCACCACCTGATTCTGATTCAGCCTCCACAAAACACTGATACAGAGGACCTTCCTTGAAACAGCCATAACTTTCACATACGGAGTCGGAATCAGGCAAATAAATAGTCTACGAACATCTACAAAAAATTTCCCATCCGCTACGCCCCCACTTCATCGGGTTCATCAAAATCAGTTTTGCAAAATTCAGGCCGGAAGATTGGGTTTTCGCACTCCAAAGTTCTAGCACGAATTTTAAAGCACGCTCGTGTATTTCCACAGGCCACGTCTTATATCAGATTGAGTGGCCACCTCCTAAGGTTGTTGTTCCCGTGCTCCTAGTTGAGAAAAAAAAATCTGAAAAATAAAAGAAAAATAAAAAAAAGGTGTGGAAGAAGAAAAAACAAGAAAAAGGAGAAGAGCACTTAGGACACACCAGGGAGCCATCTGTGTGCTGTTTGTGCTGTGTTTTTGCCTTGTCCTTATTTCCTTGCTACTGTCCTTTCACGTTTGTTTGTCTCCCTTGTTTATCACATCTGGGTTAGAACGCGTTTAGGCCAGCAACTAGGACAAGTGCTTGGGACATTTTTTCAGCATTACTATCTGTTATTGAATCGTGTGCCACTAACATTTTTGGCCTCCCAAGCTCCACATATATACTTCTGGTCAGCACGGTCTCGACCCTTGCAATCGCTGGATCATGCCCTCAAGGTATCACGAACCAGCCACCGGTTGTACCATCCCTTGCTCGCTAGTCTCAGAACCTTGTAAGGGCTCGGTAAGGTGCTTCCATTTGCGAGTGTCCACTATCCTTGCATAGTAGTAGTTGATAGGGATAATACTTTTCTACTGTTTGTTTCCTATTTTCTACTAACCATGGCAGGTGAGGTGAATGATTTCGCTGATTGTGCTTCAAAAGAGGAGATCGTTAAGCTGGATCAAAAGATTGAGGAGAATGTAGCTGCCGTGAATGCTATGCGGGAAGACCTCCAGGCTATCGTGGGGAGCATTACCACCCTCACTAACCACGTCGAGCAATTGGCAGCAAACCGTCAGCCAACACCACTACTTGTTGATGATGATGGAGATAATGAAGAAGAGGAAGCCGACAATAGCGACACACGCGATGCACTTCGTGAAGAGCGCCTACGACAACGGCTGCGATTCAACCGGCGAGGTATGGGAGGTAACCACCACCAAGGGCGAGGTAACGATGATCCTTTTGCTAAAGTTAAATTTACCTTGCCTTCATTTTCTAGAAAATATGACCTTGAAGCTTATTTGGATTGGGAGATGACCGTAGAGCAGAAATTTAATTCCCATTTAGTTCCTGAAGTTCATAGGGTTAGGCAAGCAACTAGTGAGTTCAAGGACTTTGTTATTATCTGGTGGAATGAACTAGTTAAAACTGGCTTAGAACCTGACACATGGGCAAGGTTGAAGCGAGCAATGCGGAGTAGGTTTATTCCTCCTTCCTTCAAACGTGATTTGAGAAATAAGTTGCAACGCTTAGACCAAGGAGAAAAATCTGTAGAAGATTACTTTCAGGAGCTACAAATAGGAATGTTGCGTTGTGAGGTAGAGGAGGATAAGATGGCTCGATTTTATGGGGGGTTGAAACGTGACATTCAGGACATTATTCAATATAAAGAATACAATTATCTTAACCGATTGTTCCATCTAGCTATATTAGCTAAACAGGAATTGCAGGGAAGGCAACCATTGAGAAGGAACAATTGGGGAAGCACGTCTACATCGAGGCCTCCCTTTGGGTCTAGAAAAAGTACCTCCACCACTGGCCGGACTGCTACACCCTCCACCAATCAGGCACGATCAGAGGCATCAGCGCCAACATCCCATGCTATCGAGGTGAGTAAATCTGTTCGTTCACAGGCACCCGCAAAAAGTGCATCATCGGTTGCTTCCACGGGGCGAACAAGAGATATCCAGTGCTTCAAGTGCAAAGGGATGGGGCATGTGCAATGTGATTGCCCGAACCGGAGAGTCCTCATTGCTACAGATGATGACGAGAGTGTTGAGGAAGTGGAGCACATAGGTGCAGAAGATTCAAGCAAGTACTTGAGCATTGTAGCACAACGGGTGCTAAGTGCTCAAATGGAGAAGGCAGAGCAAAATCAGCGCCACAATTTGTTCCAATCAAGGTTCGTGGTTCACAATAGAGCATGCCATGTTGTCATTGATAGCGGAAGCTGTAGCAACCTTTCTAGTTCAGATTTGGTTGACAAGCTAGGTTTGCCTACACAACCACATCCACGGCCTTACTCCATCCAATGGTTCAACTCTTGTAGTAAGTTGAAGGTGAGTAAAGTTGTGAGAGTGCAATTTTCTGTTGGAAATTACCATGAAAGTGCAAATTTTGATGTCATACCTATGCAAGCATGTTCTCTACTTTTGGGTAGACCTTGGATATATGATAGAGATGTTGTGCACCGTGGTAGAACCAACACTTACATGTTTACACATAATGGCAAGAAATTTAAGTTGCTACCTATGTCCTGTGGAGGCCATGGGCCCCGGGTACCTCATTACTAGTATATGGGCCACTTGGCTAGAGTATGGGCCAGATCATGTAATTAGAGATAAGATACCACCCGGCAGGCCTTGCCTTGTATAATAAGGAAACATAGTCCTAGTCGGTTAAGTTTCTATCTCTAAGAAGGATCTCCCTTGGCTGTATCCGGCTGGGATCCTTATCATGTACCCCTGTCCCCTAGTATATAAAGGGAGGCAGGGCGCCCCATGAGGGCAGAACAACACACGGAAGATCATTGATCACCAAACACCTCAGAGGAATAACACCTCAACTGGACATAGGGTATTACCTCACATCGAGGGCCTGAACCAGTATAAAACCTTTCTGTGTTCCTCTGCAATCCACCGAGTTTCCCTTCACCGAGTAGCCCTATAGTTTTATTGCAGGTGCAAAGAATCGATAGTTGGCGCGCCAGGTAGGGGCTCCGGCGAATTCTTCATCCGCAAATTCGATGGATCCAACAAACGGAGTCGACGGCCACAAGTTCTCCCCTGGAGACACGATTTCCTTCGGAAGCCTCGATTTCATTGCCAACCAGATTGGCAACCTTACCCTGGACGAAATAGATCCAATCCAGTCGGCTGAGGAGCCAGCCGACGTAGCGCCAGTCGGCCCACAGGACGCCGCGATCTCCTTCAATGACTTACTGCGGTAGTCCTTCACATCACCAAGCATCGGACAACTCTCTCCTTCGGCGTCCGACTTGCGCTAGGCCTTGAGCCAGCCCGGGTTGGGCCGAGAAGGGGAGAGATCGTCAATCTCCCACGTGGACTCGGCGACGCTGCGGATTTACATCCTCCACAACAGACCCGATCTCCTGCGATTCAGTTTGGACACAGCCAAGTGCCATTTTAGATTGGATCTAGAGAGGTTGGGGTCGTTCTCACTCCGATAAACTACTCGGAGTCCAACTCCAAGTCGGATAATGGTTCGAACGCCAGTTCAGACTCCAGTCTGGCGAGTTTTCTCCTCTCCCGCGAGATCTTCATGGCTTCAACACCACCCTCCGAGGTGCGCCGACTACAAGAGGAGCAACAGGAGGAGGCGCGCCGACTGCAACAACCGGAGGAGGCTGATCGCGAGGCTCGCAACGACAGGCTGCGCAGACCTGGGCGAGCAGCCCAGCAGCAGATTCTCCAAACTGAAATCGGCGATCACGACGTTTTCGTCACGTCGCAACAGAATGTTGTGGCCGCCGTAACTTTGCTGGACACGCTCTAGCTCGGGCCTGATCACCAGGCCACCCCAACTATCGCCAAGATCAAGGCGATGATCACGACTACTGCCTACCAACAGTAACAACAGTAGTCGGGCGACACCCTAGTACCGACTAACTGGTCAGGATCTCCAGCAGCGGGCTCATCCACGTCAGCTCGGCGTCGGGCGGCCGGCTCAAGTCGACCACTCGAGGAGTCTAGGCAAACTACACTCGGCAATACCAATAACAACAACCGGCGCCGTCACCAGTATGATTGCCGGCCTAATCAAGACCTCCGGGAGCGCATACAACATGACCTTCGCCACACTATCAGCGCCTGGCGCCGTGAACGACGAGAAGATGAGCGCCGCCGACTGGAATATGAAAATGAGTGCTTTGGCCTCCATCACGAGTGGTTTAACCGCCGTGGTTGAAGCCCGAGCCCTCACGTAGATGAAGGCATCCCAGCTTTCACTCGGGAGCTACAGGACGTCCATTGGCCGACTGGCTTTAAGCCCACTGGGATTGAAAAGTATGACGGCAAGACAAATCCCAAGTCCTAGCTCACTGTATATACCCTAGCAGTTCGAGCTGCTGGGGGCAACAACAAAGCCATGGCTAACTACCTCCCAGTCGCGCTAGCCGACTCTGCGAGGACATGGCTAACAGGGCTCCCGAGGCAGTCAATCGATTCTTGGGGAGAACTCAGGGATCGGTTCATCGCTAACTTTCAGGGGACCTACGAGAGGCCGTCTTCAGAGCACGATCTTTATCAGCTGTACCAGAAGAAGAACGAGTCCCTGCGAGATTTCATCAAGAGGTTCTCTGAGAAGCGCAACAAGATCCCAATGATCCGCGACAAGGCTGTCATCGCCGCCTTCCGCAAGGGAGTAAAGGACGCCCCATTCATCGCGAAGTTCACTCGGAAACCACCGCCGTCTGTTCAGGCTCTGTTCGACAAGGCCAATAAATACGCCGACTCGGCTGAAGCGGTCGCAGAGGCCCTCGACGAGAAGGAGTCCCAACAGAAGGACCAAAAGGCGAAAGCCAACAACGAGCCGTCTCAAAACAAGTCTGGCAGCCGCAAGCGGAAGTCGGACAACGAGGTGGCCAACATGGAGTGCACTCGGTCACGGCCCCAGCGGAATAACGACTACCAGAAAGTCATGAGTGGGCCATGCCCCTTCCACCCGAAGGGCAAGCACACGGCCAAAGATTGCTACATGCTGAAGAAGTTTGCCTCCGAGGAGGCTTCATCATCTAGCGCCGACAAGGACAAAGACAAGCCAGATCAGGGTCCAGCCGATGATTTCCAAGATCCTCAGGCCGAGCTCAACCACATCTTCGAAGGGCCGTCCGCGTACGAGTCCAAGTGCAAACAGATGCTAACAGCGCACAACATCAACATGGTCTCTACGGCGGACACCCCCCAGTACCTACGCTAGTCAGAGATGGCCATTACCTTCAATCACGCAGATCACCCAGATCGGGTTTCTGAACCGGGACGTTATCCACTCGTCCTGGACCAGGTTGTCAGACACATCAGGCTGAAGAAAACCCTCATCGACGGAGGTAGCGCGCTCAACATCTTATTCGCCAAGACTTTGGACGAGATGAAGATTCCTAGTTCAGAACTACGGCCGAGTACTGCGCCCTTCCACGGGATAATTCCCGGCCTGTCATAAACTCCACTCGGGCAGATAACCTTGCCGGTAACCTTCGGCACGCGGGACAACTTCCGCACGGAAAACGTTTGCTTCGAGGTTGTCTACTTCGAGACCGCGTACCACGCGATACTCGGACGACCGGCACTCGCCAAATTCGTGGCGATACCACACTATACATACATGGTGCTCAAGATGCCTGGGCCAACAGGAGTCCTCTCCCTTCGCAGCGACATCAAGCATGCCTTCACCTGCGACAAGGAGAGCTGCGAACTGGCTCAATCATAAGAGGCGGCAATCGGGTGCGATAGCATTCAGCAAGTCGTCACAACTAAAGTCGAGCAGGATCAAGTTCCGGCGAAAAAGGCAGCGAAGTCGGGAATTTCAGCGGACTCTGACACGAAGAAGATCCCCCTGGACCCTTCCGACCCCTCCAAGACTGCTCTAGTCAGGACCGGACTCGACCCCAAATAGGAAGACGCGCTCGTCACCTTCCTACAAGCCAATAAAAATATCTTCGCATGGAAACTGTCCGACATGCCGGGCGTACCAAGGGAGGTGATTGAGCACGCCCTCAATGTGAAGACAGACGCCAAGCTAGTCAAGCAACGGCTGTGGCACTTCGCTCAAGACCGCAAGGATGCTATTCGGGAGGAGATTACCAAGCTCCTTGCAGCCGGGTTCATCAAGGAGGTCTATCACCCGAATTGGCTGGCAAACCCAGTTCTGGTCCGGAAGAAAAACGGTAAATGGCGCATGTGCGTCGACTACACCGATCTCAACAAGGCGTGCCCCAAGGACCCATTTGGTCTTCCCAGGATAGATCAGGTGGTAGATTCCACGGCCGGGTGCGACCTACTCAGCTTTCTCGACTGCTACTCGGGATACCATCAAATCAGCCTGAGGGAGGAAGACTGCTTAAAGACATCTTTCATCACGCCGTTTGGAGCGTATTGCTATATCACAATGCCGTTCGGTGTGAAAAACGCTGGAGCAACCTATCAACGGGCCATTCAGTGGTGTCTGCACACTCAGATCGAGTGCAACGTGGAAGCCTACGTCGACGACGTGGTGATCAAGACAATGTCCAAAGAAGACCTCATTGCTGACCTGGAAGAAACCTTCCAAAACCTTCGACGATTCAAGATGAAGTTGAACCCAGAAAAATGCGCCTTTGGAGTGCCATCCGGCAAGTTACTCGGCTTCATCGTCTCGCATCGCGGCATCGAGGCCAACCCGGAGAAAGTCAACGCCAAAATGAACATGGCACCCCCGACCAACCTCAAAGACGTCCAGAAGCTGACAGGCTGCATGGCGGCACTCAGCTGATTTATTTCCCGACTGAGCGAACGGGGCATGCCCTTCTTCAAGCTACTCAAAATGGCGGACAATTTCCAATGGACTCCGGAAGCCCAGCAAGGCTTCGAAGACTTTAAGCAATTTCCCACATCACCTCCCGTGTTGGCGTCACCTCTGCCCCAAGAACCGCTAATGCTATATCTGGCGGCAACCACTCAGGTAGTCAGCACGGTGCTGGTGGTCGAGCGATCTGAACAGGGTCACATCCAGAAAATACAACAGCCAATCTACTTTGTCAGCGAGGTCCTTGCCGACTCGAAGACAAGATATCCGCAGGTCCAGAAGCTGTTATATGGCCTACTCATCACAGTCCGAAAGCTGGTGCATTACTTCCAAGCACATCAAGTCACAGTGGTCACAGCGTTTCCACTCGGGGATGTCCATCATAATCGCGAGGCCACCGGCCGAATCGCTAAGTGGGCACTCGAGTTGATGGCGTTCGATATCACCTTTCAGCCAAGGACATCAATTAAATCACAAGCTCTAGCCGACTTCGTGGCCGAGTGGACAAAAGTTCAACTGCCAACATCAACAACAAAGCTAGAGTACTGGACAATGTACTTCGACGGTTCCCTATGGATCGACGGCGCCGGGGCTGGAGTCATATTGACGTCCCCCATCGGCGAAAAACTGAAGTACGTTCTATAGATCCACTTCCCGGCTTCCCACAACGTCGCCGAGTACGAGGCACTTATCCATGGGCTCCGCATTGCTATATCACTTGGCATACGTCAACTGGTTGTGCGCGGGGATTCCGAACTCGTGGTAAACCAAGTCATGAAAGACTGGACTTGTCTCGATGATACCATGGCGGCATACTGTCAGGAGGTTCGCAAGCTGGAAAACAAGTTCGACGGGCTAGAGATAACACACATCCTGCGTCAATACAACGACGCGGCAAATGAGCTGGCCAATATGGGATCCAAGCGAGAAGCGGTTCCGACTGGAATCTTTGTTGAGCAACTCATGGAGCCATCAGTCAAGAAGAAACCGGCGCCGGAGCAGTTGGGAGGCGAACCTACCCTGGCTACAGACGAGGCGCTACACAAATGTCAAGACTGGAGGACTCCTGTTGTCAAATTTCTCCTAGACGATGAACTCCCAGAAGATCGCAGTCAAGCCGAGCAGATAAAGCGTCGAAGCAAAAGCTTCCTACTAGTCAGAGAAGACCTGTATCGAAGGAGCGCATCCGGTGTCCTCATGCCTTGCGTCACCACCGAGGAGGGCAAGCAGATCCTGCAGTTGATTCACTCGGGCATATGTGGCAACCATGCTGCATCCAGGACGTTAGTCGGAAAGGCTTACCGGCAGGGATTTTTCTGGCCCACAGCAGTAACAGACGCCAAGGACATTGTCCGCAAGTGTGAGGGTTGCCAGTTCTACGCAAGACAAAAAAATCTCCCAGCCCAGGAACTCCAAATTATCCCTATTTCTTGGCCATTCGCAGTATGGGGGCTCGACATGGTCGGACCTTTCAAAAAAGTGCCAGTAGGGTTTACACATCTATTCGTCGCAGTGGATAAATTCACCAAGTGGATTGAGGCTAAGCCTGTTGCAACAATCACAGCGGCACGAGCAAAGGACTTCATCATGAGTATATTATACCGGTTCGGGTCCCTAACCGCATCATCACCGACAACGGTACTCAGTTCACGGGCGGCGTATTCCAAGACTTCTGTCAAAGATTTGCTACGCATCTATGGCACACCCGCGGAGCAATGGGCAGGTCGAACGAGCCAACGGTATGGTCTTACAAGGCATCAAGGACAGGATATTTGACCGACTACAACCATATGCAGGCCGATGGGTACAAGAACTCCCATCTGTTCTCTGGTCTCTCAGAACCATGGTTAGTCGGGCAACAGGGCAATCCCCTTTCTTTCTGGTCTACGATGCCGAGGCCATGCTACCGACAGAGTTACAGTTCAGCTCTCCACGAGCCCGAGCTTACTCAGAAGATGACTCAAATAACAACCGACTGGTCGAGCTAGATTAGTTGGAAGAAGCAAGGGACACCGCAACAATCCAGTCGGCAAGGTATCTTCAAGGCCTGCGTCGCTACCACAACCGCAATGTCCATGGCCGCGCCTTTTTGGTCGGGGATCTCGTCTTGAGAAAAATACAAACCACCAAAGACAGGCATAAATTATCCCCAATCTGGGAAGGGCTGTTCATTATAGCCGAGGTCACGCGACCAGGCGCCTACCGACTGAAGACTGAAGACGGTGTTCTCATCAGCAACTCATGGAACATAGAACAGCTACGTCCTTTCTACACCTGAGTTTTATACTTTTTCATGTGTACAGTTTCTCTCACTCACTACGCCGCTTGTATCAACCGAGTAGTGAGTCGGGGGCTGCACGTATATATGTGCTATCAATAATATACGAGCTTGTCCTACTCAGTCATGAGGCTTTACTACAACTGTCGCGTTTTCCCGAGCCCAGTTTCCTACTTTGAACAATTTTATTAAGTTCTAACAGAATATCTCAGCACAAACCACACGGTCAAGTAAAGCTAATGACGACTGAGTGCACAAGCTTGGTGGCGTCGCACATATATTTACATATGTTTTCGACAAAAGTTCATACATATTGACTACATAATATGTTGCTCTTACAGACCCAGGTCTCGGGTAATTATCTTAGCAGTCGGCTTCGCTCGGGCAATCAGCTCCAGCGCCTCCTCGGGCATCGTCTCCTCGGCAAACCCCTCCCCAATGGCTTCAATGTCTGCCCTCGGGTAGATGGATTTGGTCATCGCCAGGGTTTGGGCCACGCCGGCAATAATATGCTCATCCGAGTACTTCTTCAAGGCACTCGGTGCATCGTCAAGATGAGCCTCTATTTGGGGGATCCTGCTGCAACTGGTTCCCACAGGGCTGGGATCTATGAGGTCAAGGAGCCCTTTCACGGACCCAACGAGGGCTTCCCATGACTCCCTGATCGCTCTTATCTCCTCTGTGTAAAACCGATACTGGCCCTGGACATTGGCTCTCATGTCTGCCCAGGTGCGTCAACAAGTAAACTTGTCAGGCTCGGTTGCAGATAGAATGACTAATGGATTGGTTAAGATCACAGTCAGGTCGGGGACTTACATTCGTAGTCGGCCTCCCACTTGGCTACGGTTTTCTACAGTTTGGTTTTTTCTTTGCCAAGCTTGATGGTGGCCTCCTTCAACTCGGCCTTCTCCCGTTCGAGCTCGGCGTTGGCCTTTGTCAGGTCAGCCTTGACCTTCTCAAGCTCGGCCTTGGCTTCTTCGGCCTCCTTCAGCTGGGATTCCCTCTCTGTTCGGGTCTTCAACTCAGCTTCAAGGGCTGCACGACAGATTAGTCAAGAACTCGACCGTGCAGCCAAGATGCAACTGGGCAGTCAAGAACAACTCAGCTGAAGGAATACAACAAGGGTTCCAATCCGAGGCAGGTTCGGGATCTCTTGCGGCGGTGACGATGATGACGACGACCACGACGGCGACGGGGTCCCGGCCTCCATGCCGCCGTCCCCCGTGGCCTCGGGGATCGGCTCAGGGGCTCCGACAGCGGCCTCTGCAGCAGGCAACGATTTAGGGGCTGGGACATCAACCTCAGCCACCGCTCCTTGGTCGGGTGGCACCAGCGGCCCCACAGTCAGGACCACCTCAATCTCCGTGGCTAGAGTGGCCGCCAGCTCGGCTAGGGCGGGCTCTTCAAGGGGAGCGGTCAGGACGGTCTCCTTGAGATCGATATCAGCCCGCTTCCTGCATGACGAAACAAGACATCAAAACACTACTGCAACACACAAGAATTTTAGAAGGTCCAGAGCAGCATACCTCTTGGAGAACTTTAGTTTCCTACCGGGCGACCCGACTCCTGGAGGAGCGCTACCTCCGGTTGTCGGCCCGGCCGGCGAATTGGTCGGCGTCACAGTCGGCGGCGGCACATCAGCTCGAGTCGGCCCCGATTCCGGTGTGGTTGGCTTGGGCACCTCCGTCCTCGGCGGTGTCTGCTCTAGCCGGCCCCTCGGCGGTGCTGTTGCCGGACTCGGCAATGTTGGGCTCAAACCCACAGGTCTCAACCTGGGACTTGATCGCCTGGGCGCCGCGGCGACAGTGTCCTTTATCTTCAGGCTTCCTACCACGGTGCGCGGCATCATGGCCCCATCGCCCCGATACAGAATGGGCTTCTTTCCAGCTCTCTTGGAGTCGGGCTGGGTAGCAGAGGGGCTCCTCGGCCTCTTCTTCGATGCAACGGCCGACAACGGGCGGGAGTCTTCATCAAACTCTTCGTGCCACTACAGACGAGTCAACAAAATACATCATGCAGTGCTGAACAATTGCAGACACAAACCCACAGGCATTCATCATAGAAGAAGATTAAAGATTACCTTGGTCCAGGGCCGAATGAAGCTATAGGCCGCGACCCGGTGATTATCATCTTCGGTCGTGATCACCCCTTCGGAGAAGTAACCGAACAGGGTCTCGGTCACTACGCGCTTGTTGGCTGACTCATTGCTTACTCGGTCAGGATCATTTTTGCCCTTAAAGGCCCAGCCAAATGCGCTCCTTAGCTTCAGCGGCTGGATGCGCCGAGTCAGGAAGCGACGAGCCACCCAAGGTCCTGTCAGGCCAGCCTTCTTGAGGTCATCTAACTTCCCCAACAATTGGTGTGCCTGGCCCATCTCCTCAAAGGATGGCTCTGTTGACCAATTTGGTAAAACCACGGGCGGCGAGCCGGTGAATGGGCGCAAGGAGGGAGCCAGATCTGCGCAATAGAACCATTCCTTGTGCCAGCCTTTCAGGGAAAATTTCAAGGGGAGATCAAGATATGTCTTCTTCCCATCACTCCTCAGCTGGAGACCAGCCCCCCAATCACACTAATATTATTCTTAGAGGGCTAGGGTTTGATGTGGAACAGATGTCGGAAGAAAATAAAATGGGGTTCGACACCCAAGAAGCACTCACAGAGAGTAACAAATATGGAGATCTGAAGAATTGAGTTGGGGTTCAAATGCACCAACTCCAGCCCGTAGAAGTCAAGGATGCGGCGGAAGAAATCGGAAGATGGAAGGCACAAACCCCGATCGAAAAAAGAGGCAAAAACTACTGTTTCACCAGGTTGGGGATTTGGGACCGACTCACCCTTAGCCGGCCGCCAGTGAATCACCTCTTGGCTGGGCAACTTTAGTTGACTCTCCAGCAGCTTCAGCTTCACCGAGCCGCAATCTGAAATCGGCCAAGCACTCTCCGGTGCACCCGCAAGATCCGAAGCTTTCAGCATGGCTGGAAGCGGCAAGATTTGGAGAAAAACGAATCGGGGGCTTGGAACAGACGAAGAGGATTGAAATTGCCCGAGTTCGGGTGAGGAAAAGCAGCAGCTAACCCTAGCTAGGCGGGAAGCAAAAAGTTGGGCGCGAAGGTGGAAGACAAAGCGATTGGCTGATTTGGGGAAGATGAAGGAATCTTTTTCTCTCTCCCCACTTTTATAGAGCCGATGCCAACTAGATGGGCTTGGGTCTACACAGTCAGCACTGGGCCACCAAGATATGAGTTTCTACAGTAGCATGCTCCATGTGGGCCGCCCGCAGGCTGAGTTGAAATTATAGTGCTGGTGCTACTAACAGGAGCCGATGAGGTAAACAGATATGCTTCATGAAAGCCTTATTGCTAAACATATATGTTTGGGTATCTGCTTTATCCACCAGGTCTCGAGGATATATCCTTATAAGGATCACAAGCTGGTCTTCATTAAAATTGGGGATGCAGGTATCTTTCTCGGGTACACCTGACCACGTAGTGGATTTATTTTCATGAAGTGGTACCCGGCCTACATGCGTGGCCACCAGTTGCCATGAGCAACATCATTCCAACCGACATGACACTGAAGAGTCTAACTTTCGAGTAGTGCACTACTCGGGATAGACTATAAATATCTATTCCTGCTGACATGATGCGGAGGAGTCTAACTTCTGAGTGGGACGCCACTCGGAAAAGGCTATAAACCCCTTATTCCAGCTGACATGAAGCTGAAGAGTCCCATATATGAGTAGCATCCTACTTGGCAAGACTATAAACACACATTCCGACTGATATGAAGTCGAAGAGTCCTATATACTCGTAGTACCCTACTCGGAAAGACTATAAAGTTTATTCCGGTTGACATGATATCGAAGAATCTCATATACCAGTAGTAATCTACTCGGGAAAGATTATCAGGTTAAAGATCTTTGACTTTATGTTTAATTGTCTTCACAATTAAGCACAAAGTCGGGGGCTACACCTAATAGGTGCGCCTATTCGGCGTACACTATTCATACATCTACATGAAGCCCTTCATAGCCTCTCTGCCAGCTGACATGAAGAAGGACTCGGGAAGAAGGCTCACTCGGACAAAGAGTACTCGGGAGCATTGCACTCGGGCAATCTTCACTGTGGAGGATGAGCACTCGGCGTCAGCTGTGACTCAACTATGAAGGTCTCAGGGGCTACTGTGGAGGCCATGGGCCCCGGGTACCTCATTACTAGTATATGGGCCACTCGGCTAGAGTATGGGCCAGATCATGTAATTAGAGATAAGATAGCACCCAGCAGGCCTTGCCTTGTATAATAAGGAAACATAGTCCTAGTCGGTTAAGTTTCTATCTCTAAGAAGGATCTCCCTTGGCCGTATCCGGCTGGGATCCTTATCATGTACCCCTGTCCCCTAGTATATAAAGGGAGGTAGGGCGCCCCATGAAGACAGAACAACACACGGAAGATCATTGATCACCAAACACCTCAGAGGAATAACACCTCAATTGGACATAGGGTATTACCTCACATCGAGGGCCTGAACCAGTATAAAACCTTTCTATGTTCCTCTGCAATCCACCAAGTTTCCCTTCGCCAAGTAGCCCTATAGTTTTATGCGGTGCAAAGCATCGACATGTCCCCTGCTGAAATTTTGAAAGATGATCTTGAGAGGGAAAAGATTAAAAACCATGAGGTAACACTATTTATTTTGTAATTATTTTTTGTTCTGCTGAATTATGGTAGAGTTTCTTCTTTTGAAGAAGAAATGGAAATGTTACCTTGTCCGTTTGTGGCAATATTCTTTCTCTTTTTGGACTCAATCACGAAGGATCCATCTAAACCAATTAGCAAACTCTTGCTTCGGTTTTCTGGGGTACTTTTCAAGTGTACCAATGAATTCTTTGTTAGTATGGAATCAAATGCTGGAGAATTCTTTTCTAATAGATACTCGAATGAAAAAATTTGATACCAAAGTCCCCGCTACTCCCCTCATTGGATCTTTAGCAAAAGCCCAATTTTGTACTGGATCGGGGCATCCTATTAGTAAACCAATTTGGACCGATTTATCAGATTGGGATATTCTTGATCGGTTTGGTCGGATATGTTGAAATCTTTTTCATTATCACAGTGGATCTTCAAAAAAGAAGACTTTGTATCGACTAAAGTATATACTTCGACTTTCATGCGCTAGAACTTTAGCTCGTAAACATAAAAGCACGGTACGAGCTTTTATGCAATGGTTGGGTTCGGTATTTTTAGAAGAATTTTTTACGGAAGAAGAGCAAGTTTTTTCTTTGATGTTCGCCAAAACAACTTACTTTTCTTTCCGTGGATCGCACAGTGATCGTATTTGGTATTTGGATATTCTCCGTATCAATGATCTGGTGACTCCTCTTAATTAATCATTAAACAAAACTAATAAACTAGAAATGATTGATAAATGATCAAGATAAAACTTTCACATTTTCCATTTTGAAATGTTCCCTGTACTATAATAAATAGTAAGTGAATCAACTTACTACTAAAAAAATTAGTAGACTTCCTCTTCGGAATAGAAATAGGCTATTTCTACATAGGGAAAGTCGTGTGCAATGAAAAATGCAAGCACGATTTGGGGAGGGGTTTTTTCTCTATTGTAACAAGGAATAATTATCTACTCCATCCGACTAGTTCCGGGTTCGAGTCCTGGGTAACCCATATGGAAACTAGAAAGGAGCAATCTGAGTTTTGAATTTTCACTCACTTCATTTACAAAATTTTTAGGTTTGGTGAATTTAGTGTTATGGATATCCAACTGTTGGGGCTGGCTTGGTTGACATTGGTATATAGTCTATATTATACTGTTAAATAACAAGCCTTCTATTATCTTTCTAGTTCATACGTGTGCTTGGGAGTCCTTGCAATTTGAATAAACCAAGATCTTACCATGACTGCAATTTTAGAGAGACGCGAAAGTACAAGCCTGTGGGGTCTCTTCTACAACTGGATAATTAGCACCGAAAACCGTCTTTACATCGGATGGTTCAGTGTTTTGATGATCCCTACCTTATTGACCGCAACTTCTGTATTTATTATCGCCTTCATTGCTGCCCCTCCAGTAGATATTGATGGTATTCGTGAGCCTGTTTCTGGTTCTTTACTTTACGGAAACAATATTATCTCTGGTGCCATTATTCCTACTTCTGCGGCGATCGGATTGCACTTTTACCCAATTTGGGAAGCTGCATCTGTTGATGAGTGGTTATACAATGGCGGTCCTTATGAGCTAATTGTTCTACACTTCTTACATGGTGTAGCTTGTTATATGGGTCGTTTATATGTATAATCTTTCAATCTATGTATTATTTCAATCTACGTGTTAATAGAATCTATAGTATTTAATAGAATCTATAGTATTCATATAGAATAAGAAAAAAAGTGAAAACAATAAACTGCGGATTCTTTCTTTCTCTTCCATTCTTACGTTTCCATATTAAAGTGTAGTTTTCTTACTTAAATTTAATAATATTAATCTAATATGCCCATTGGTGTTCCAAAAGTACCTTACCGGATTCCCGGAGATGAAGAAGCGACTTGGGTTGACTTATACAATGTTATGTATCGAGAAAGGACACTTTTTTTAGGTCAAGAGATTCGTTGCGAGGTCACGAATGATATTACAGGTCTCATGGTATATCTCAGTATAGAAGATGGAATTAGCGATATTTTTTTGTTTATAAACTCCCCAGGTGGGTGGCTAATCTCAGGAATGGCGATTTTTGATACGATGCAAACGGTGACACCTAATATATATACAATATGCCTCGGAATAGCCGCGTCCATGGCATCCTTCATTCTTCTTGGAGGAGAACCCACCAAGCGTATAGCATTCCCCCACGCGAGGATTATGCTTCACCAACCTGCTAGCGCTTATTATCGGGCAAGAACACCAGAATTTTTACTAGAAGTGGAAGAGTTACACAAAGTTCGCAAAATGATCACAAGGGTTTATGCACTAAGAACAGGCAAGCCTTTTTGGGTTGTATCCGAAGACATGAAAAGGGATGTTTTTATGTCAGCAGACGAAGCCAAAGCTTATGGACTTGTCGATATTGTAGGGGATGAAATGATTGACGAGCACTGCGATACTGATCCAGTGTTGGTTTCCAGAAATGTTTAAGGATTGGTAGTGGCCGGATTTCTTGTAAATTTATTTCAAACCTAAATTCGGGTTTTATGCGATTTAATGGAAATACTTCATAATGATCAATCATTCAGTTAAGATTGATCTAAACCAATCCATTTTTTCTATATACATACGACATGCCAACGGTTTTTAAACAACTTATTAGAAACGCAAGACAGCCAATACAAAATGCTAGAAAATCGGCCGCGCTTAAGGGATGTCCTCAGCGTCGAGGAAACATGTGCTAGGGTGTATGTGCGACTCGTTCGGATCATGGGTTCAAACAAATAAGATAATTTTGAAAGTATCCATGATCGATACCAATGAATAGGATAGAGCTTCTTTATCCTAGATTTCTACGGTATATGGAATTTCTGGTTTCCTTTGGTGGCAAATCCAATCATCTAGATTGGAAATAAGAAGCAATTCCCCCATTGGTAGCAAACGGCTATTCATTAAGCGGGGGAAATAGTAATAAAAAGAAAAAGGCTTATGCTCCTTTATCTTAAAAAAAGGGACTAAGAGGGTCAGCTACTTAGCCAACTTTCATAATTAAATGCCGTCACTGTATGGATAACTCTTATTGTGAAAAGAGCTATTTACTCTATAATGGATAGGTAGAGCCAAAGAATGTGAACTATACAAGTTCACAATACCCTTTGATGAAATGAAAGAAAGGGCTCCGGTGTATAGAGAGGGCCTCACCGTTTAAAAGGGAACCATAGAAACGATGGAACCCACTATTTTTTTAGTATCGTTAGAATTTTTTATTTCTATGCGAAATAACTGAAGGGAATAGAATAGAAAATTGTGGTTGGGAAGGTTATAGTAGCAAAAGCCATTGGAACTAATATTTTATATATGGGAATAATTCGTTTTGTTATTAATGGGAAAAAGGATGGCTAAAAGAAGAGAAATCATTAGTTATTCATTAAGGTTAATTTGATTCAATGACCAGAGTTCCGCGAGGATATATAGCTCAGAGACGACGAACAAAAATGCGTTCATTTGCCTCAAACTTTCGAGGGGCTCATTTAAGACTTAATCGAATGATTACTCAACAGGTAAGAAGAGCGTTTGTTTCCTCTCATCGAGATAGAGTCAGGCAAAAGAGGGATTTTCGGCGTTTGTGGATCAGTCGGATAAACGCAGCAACGCGGATACATAAAGTATTCGATAATTATAGTAAATTAATACACAATCTGTACAAGAAAGAATTGTTTCTTAATCGTAAAATCCTTGCACAAGTAGCTGTATCAAATCCAAATAATATTTACACGATTTCCAATAAAATAAAGATTATCAATTAAAGGGATAAAAAAGTAATATACAGGAATAATTAAAACAGAATTTTTTCTGGGTCTAGGACCTGTAATTATTGAAATTGACTGGGCTTGAAATTGCTTCTCATTCTCATAGTTACGAAATGGTAAGAAAGATAAAATACGAGCCTGTTTTATAGCAAGAGTAATTAATCGTTGCTGTTTCAAGGTTAATCTATTTATTCGTCTCGATAATATTTTTCCTTGTTCACTAATAAACCGATTAATTAAACTCATGTTTCTATAATCAATTTGATCCCCCGGGCCAATCCGAGGACGCCTACGAAAAGGTTGTTTGGGTTTGCGAAAAGGTTGTTTGAATTTACGAAAAGTTTGCTTGGATTTACGAAAAGTTTGCTTGGATTTATGAAAAGTTTGCTTGGATTTATGAAAGGGTTGTTTAGATGTATACATGATTTATTCCTTATTTTAAAATTGAAAAAATTGATTTGTTTATTTTATTAATTTTGGATCCAGAAGAAGTAGTCTCTCTTTGGTCCATATATTATTTGATTCATATATACTAGATGAATATCCTCGATACATATGAAATAATATCTAACAGAAATCAGACGAGTTGATTTGTATTTTGTATTCTATCTATGTTCTATATATTAAAATAGGAAGTTCTTACTCTTTTTGATCTTTGGAAAGATCGAACACAAGATGCTCCTATTTCTTTATTTCGTCATGAATCGTATGCTTACGACAATAACGACAAAATTTTCTTAATTCTAATTGTCCGGGTGTATTGTGGCGATTCTTTTGAGTACTATATCTAGAAATCCCTGCCGACTCCTCAGTGGCACCTTTTCGAACACAACTCACACATTGCAAAATAACTCTGATTCTAACATCTTTCTCCTTGGCCATGAACCTCCTTTCCTTTTTGGATTGACTTAACTTAATTCTTCTACTTATTATTTTATTCTTCTATTTTGTTCTTTTATTCCTCTATTTTGAAGCCGAAGAGGAAGAAGAAAATCCATTAGAATAAAAAAATTTTGAAAATTTTCAATTAAGTAATAAAAAATAGAGAAATAATTAAAGAATACAATCCTTGTTGAATTAGCAAGGATTTTGCTTTGAAATCCTTTCATTTAAGTAGCCAACCCAGCCTCTTTCTATGGTCCGATTTCTGAGGCCTGACTTAGCTTGGATACTGCTTTTAATTGAATTTCTGTTTTCAAAAATGAGATTTACCAAATTTTTCATGACTCTAAGGGCCAACCCAATCCATCTTTTCTTTCTTTTTCTTTCCTATACTAAAAAAGGATTGAAAAAGGGGAATTTTTTATCATGTCATAAAGAACTCTGATTCCTCACATAAGCAACAACTAGAATGAAAAAAAAGGGGAATGACAAAGCATCTGGAAATAAACGATTAATTTCTATCAATAAACCTGCTAAAGCCCCAAACCATAGAGTACTTAGCATGGGTGCTACAGAGAGATATGTTTTTATATCCCGCATTGAAAATCCTCCTTCCTTATTGGAATACGTATATGATCAGATACTCTTGCCCAAGATCGTTTGTATTTCTTTTGTTTAGACGAAATTCCGAACTAAAAACGAAAAAGACGATCCCTTCCTTCCTATAGATTACCAAGGAATAGTAATCTTTGATTATATGAGACCAAAAAGAAGAAATGACACGAGGATTCTCTATAGATAGAAAAAGAGAAGAAAATTAGGATGTGGAAAACAAGATAGGAATTGTGTACAATGACATTGTACAACAATTTGGAAAAGGGATGTAGCGCAGCTTGGTAGCGCGTTTGTTTTGGGTACAAAATGTCACAGGTTCAAATCCTGTCATCCCTACCTATTACTTCTTTTTTTTTATGTAGTGAGGAGATCGATTAAACGCGAGGTATAACTTGAATTTGTGGATAGTATACGTACGTGAGACACATTAGGAGTAGAAAGGATTTTATTTTTGAAAGCGCTCTTAGTTCAGTTTCGGTAGAACGCGGGTCTCCAAAACCCGATGTCGTAGGTTCAAATCCTACAGAGCGTGATTCCATCAATCTTATGTCGAAGCAGGGTAAAATAACTTAAAAACAAATTGCAATTCCAATTTGACCTCCTCCAGACCAGAGAGGAGGTCAATCAAAAAAGAAATATTACTCAATCAAAGATCCAACTGATCCCCACGCCTATATTGCAAATACGCAGTCAGAATAATCCCCGCTAAGTAATAGGAATTAGGCCTAAGACGATTCCAAATAGAAAAATTCAATTATTTCGATTGTTCAAAGGGATAAAAAAAGAGGTACGATCTATCCCTAAATAGTAGTCTAAATTATCCACGAATCTCAAATGACCAAGAAAAAAAAAGAATTGTTCTGTAATTAGTGTGGAAAAGAGTCGTAGAATACCAGAAATCCAAAAGAGAGATTTTTCTTTTCTGCCTTATTCATTCAAATTCATTTCAAATAATGACGTTATCTTGTTCAAGCCAATATATAGAGACTGGCGTTAGAGTTAAAGCAACCAATAAAAAACCGAAAATAAATAGTTAATAGTAAGCATGAAAGGGTTAAATTCCATTTTTTTTTACTACACTACTAATGTTGGTAAAGCACGTTACCAAGGTTATGGAAAATTCATAATTCAATCGGTGTTTATTTTAAGCATCATACTAAAAAACGAAGGAGAAGAGTGAGATATAGAAGCTTGTAAAAGAAATCGATTCATCAGATGGGGCATGAGTCCCTAATTCCGGAAATCAAGAGAATTTGTGTGGAATCTGTCAATTGAGTAAAAGTAATAATATTAAGAACTAGATCATCTAACCCCAGGAAAAATGAAATTGAATTTAGGGGAATTTTGCGAATAAAGGATAAATGCAGTTGGTCAAGAAAGTTTAGTAAACAAGGCAAGGATTGATTACGAATCTTGATTCTTCAAAGAATGTTTTCTCTCTTTCGATAACAGATTATCTACTATTTTTATTTTCTATTTATTAGACTATTATATTATGCTAACCAATTAAATTCCTTAAAGGGAAAGGTTTTTGGATTCGAATTGGATAGCGTTCGCATCTACGTTTGTCTTTGTATTGTGTCAGTATAAGAATATCTTTCCTAAATTCTTTATCCAAACCTGTGATCATTAACTTAGATTTCCCAAGATCTTGAGCCCTATTCCGAATATTCTACTATTCCGAAGCCGATGAAAATAAAAATTAAGTAGGACCTCAAAAATTGAGGTTTTTGTTTTGATGCTTGAATAAACATATAGCTTACCTATAACAAGGAACAAAAGAAGAGAAAAAAAGAATTCTGTTTCGAGACAAGCGAAACAGGATTGCTGTGCCATAGGAAGGATAGCTATACTAATTTGGTATACTCAAATACACCTTTGGTACAAAATTGACAATCTCACAAGGATGAAATATCAGTAATTTTTTCTATTTTACTGGTTTGATCCCATCTTTTACGGAATCAATTCCTTTTTTTTGAATGTACAAAAATTTGAGGAGACTCAGCATGTCTGGAAGCACGGAGAACGTTCTTTGCTGATATTATTACCAGTATTTCGATACTGCGGGTATTCATAGCATTTACTATACCTTCCCTATTCATTGTGGGTTTTTTTGGGGGTTTTATTTGTCAGTACGGGTTTAGCTTATGACGTGTTGGAAGTCCTTGGCCAAACGAGTATTTCACAGGAAAGCCGACAAGGAATTCCGTTAATACCGACCGTTTTGATTTCTTTAGAACAACTCGATGAATTTAGTAGATCTTTAGGAGGCCCTCAATGACCATAGATCGAACCTATCCTATTTTTACAGTGCGATGGCTGGCTGTTCACGGACTAGCTGTACCTACTGTTTTTTTTCTTGGGATCAATATCAGCAATGCAGTTCATCCAACGATAAACCAAATTCCAACTATAGGAACTTATGACACAATCAAACCCGAATGAACAAAATGTTGCAATTGATCGTACCAGTCTATACTGGGGTTTATTACTCATTTTTTTGTACTTGCTGTTTTATTTTCCAATTACTTTTTCAATTGAGAGAAAGAAAGAGAGTAGTAAGAATTCTCTGTATCCCCATTTGGAAGGATACCATCCTTATAACTATCCATGACTGTTTTTGTCTCTAGCATGACCACTGATAAAATGTGGAGGAAAGTAGGGGGAAATGGCCGAACTACTGGAAGAATTCCTCTTGGCTGATAGGTACTGTAACCGGTATTCCTATGATTGGTTTAATAGGTGTTTTCTTTTACGGTTCATATTCTGGTTGGGGTTCATCTCTATAGTAATCGGAGGGACCAGATTGTAAACATGAAGAAATAGGAAACTTAGCGGGTCCTTACCCCCTTTATCTAATTAGGAGCGGAAAGGAACCCGCGGAATTCTTACTCTTATAACCCGACTTTTAATCTATTCCATTAACCTACAAACGGGGTTCCTATTTTGATTGTAAAAATAATAAAGAGAAAGCCTTTGCTATGATGGTCAGAACTCCCTCTATTTATTCGTTTTGTTTTGTTAATGATGTTAGTGAAGTAATCCATCAGTTGATTTATAGCCCCCCTCGCCAATGAAATGGATTCACTTTTATGAAGCGAGGAGAAAAGAAGGGATCAATCGAGGATCCAATATTTTATTCCCGCGGAGGAAGTATCTTGTAAATCATTTGATTTATTTAGGAGTAATAAAACTAATAAAACCCTTAAATCAAAACTACTTTAACTAGCCTAAAAATAAAAACAGCCTTCAATGGAAGAGTATACGTTTTTTTTGCAAAATTTCTGTAAGTTCTAAATGGAACTTAGATTGAACAAGTCAAGCAATTCTATTTGGCCACAAAAAATTTGTCCCCATGCCATATTTTCTTTCCCTCTGTTTGTCCACTACTCGCCTGAACCTAAGCAAAAGAGGTTCAAGAGACAGACCCGAATAAAGCAGAAATAGTAATCTTTGCCGAATAGGAAGAAAAAAGATTCTTATTCGATACAAGAAGAATCGACACACAAGAAAAAGGCTTCTTTTTTTGCCTTTTCTTGTGCCCAATAGAGGATTAAGAAGACCAGCAATCCCTCCTAAAAGGATTTGTTCCTTTTATTGTTCTCGCCCTTTAATTGCCTTGGATTCTTCCTCTTTTGCATGAGATAGAAATCAGGAATTGCAGACAAGACATCTCGCAAACAAAAAATAGTCTAAACAAAAAAAGATTTCCAAAATGGATCATAGAGGAATTCTAGCAATCGTCCAATAAATCGCGGCTTTTTAAACCAACTTGATGGTAAGAAATCCCGGGACCTAGAAATTCATTTTCGTACAATTGAACCTTTTCAATTTACTGTTTTCTTTTTGAGTACCAGAAAACTTGATGCCAAAAAACAGATGCGAAGAAGAACAAAAGGCCTTGAACGCGTAATGGATCCTAAAGCACTATTTCTGCATCCCCCCTGACCACCAAACCCTCCCACATTAGGATTACTTGTTAATGGTTGATCAGCTTGATCGATTCCCCTCTGAAACAAGAAGTTCTGGACCGGGAGGTATAAGATCAATCACTTGGCGTCCATCCGATGCATCGACTATGGATATTTCATATCCCCCTTTTCTTTATGCAGTATTTTTTCTTACTACACCTGTTGAACGTTGCATTATAGACCGTATTGTTACTCTTGCTACCATCAAGATAGATCTGCCCCCTTCCTCGGTGTTTCCCCCCACATATATGGATATTTTAAGAAATGAACGTCTTTCTTCATAGCAGGGTCGGGGGAAAAGAATGCGGAAAGACGATTTCACTATATTTCTTACCGGGAACAGGGCCTATCACAAGGAATATTTTTTTTATTGGGACGATAACTCTGAAAGAGAGATTTCCTATCATTTCTTTCAACTCAAGGAGAAATACGGTCGGGCGGCGCCTAATTCGATCCCCTCGGGCAAAATAAGAACAGCACCCACATTCAACCCTCCCTTTTTCCCATAGCAAGAACTTGTTTCAGTTGCATGTCATAAGGAATTCGAAGAAACTGCTTCAATACAGTATCGGGAAGCACTGCTTGGGGAACTTTAATATCCACAGGCTTATTAGCTAATGGCAATTGGCACATACAATTCGTCCAGTTGCTTCTCGTGGGGTTTTCATAACCCTGCTGCGCAAAAATGGGATATGCATTTGAAATAGATGTCCGAGTTATTACGTTACGTATTAATCATGATCGAATACAGAAATCGCATCGAGTCATCTGTTCCTTTACCCAAGAAAAAGTATTTCTATTTTCCATGTCCAATCGTAGATCCCGGAATTTCTAAACAATAAATTAGATAGGTAGCTAAGCTAATCTAGTTCCCTATACACGAGTCTGTTGTCAATTCTACTGCAACAGTTGTACTGGAATGATGATACCTGAGCAGGTAGAAATAGAAAAAAAGAATTTTGCTAAAATGGGAAAAAGGCTTTCTTTCTTAAAGGAAAAAAGATGCTATTGCTTTGATTAAATATCAGGAGATCGAATGAGTTTATGCTTTCACTAATTGAATGATAAATGAACTACAAGCGAGGAGATAGCGGTTTAAACAAAAAAGACCCATAAGAATTCAAACATGTATCAGAATCACTGGGAAAACTACAAACAAAAATAGTGAAAATTAGCTCGTTTAGGCACCCATCCAAGATCATTATAGACCCAACGAATTAGTAGTTCCCAACCGCGGGTGGAGTGAATCCAACAAAAAAATCAGTAACTAAAAGAATAAAAAAAGCTTTTAATGAGTCATTTTAAGTTATAGAAGACTTCCTAACCCAAAATTCAAAATAACAAGTTTCCGTCTATTCAGAAAAAAAGAACCACTTAGAATAGCCAAATCAGATTAATATTTGTCGAGAATGCACCATAATGAAATATGGAGATGACCCTCATTATCTATTTTGGCCAATTGGTATTATTCCTTGTGTTTCCTATGGGAGTTTTTGGTACATGTGTAGTTCGCGTTTCTCTTTCTTCTTATTATCATCCTCGTCCACAGATAAAAAGGTCTTCCAATTCCATGATCTTTCTAGAACTTCTTTCTCTTGAATAGAGTTAAGAGAATTTGATTTGCCGGGTATTCTCACCATCTCTTAATCCAAAGTTCCAGACATTTGTTAAAAGAGAAAGCAGACCCCCCAGGGGCAAAGTACGATAACATAACAAGATTATAGGAAAGAAGGCAATGCTTTCTTTTTTTTCATTTTTTGATCTGTAAATTGAGTTGTTAATGAATCCGCTTTATTTCGCTGACTCTATTTCATTCGCCGACTCTATATGATATTTCTTTTTCTTTGAAGGAAAAATTCTATAACAAGATTTGAGACCTTGTTCTATTCTTCTTTTTTTGTATACTAGTAGAATTTCATTGCATCTGTTGGTTCCTTCTTAGATCCAGATGGAGTGGAATAGAGAAATAGAAAAAAACCCTTTCAGATGAAAATGGAAGAATATTATGCCATATATCCCACTTGGACAAAGCAAATTAGAAGCAATCTTTCTCTTATCTCGTTGTTCCTTCCTTTAGATAAATACTACAAAATCCCCTTACAATAATGCAACCTTCGAAGGGATCTTTCTCCCCGTGTTTGAAAAAACTTTTCTGTCTTCCAATTCTTCTTCAGTTCAATTCATTTTTAAAAAATGCAATTGGTACTCAAAATACTTCCATTGTATGCGCAAAAATAGCCAATTCGGCAGCTTTTTGTTCAATTTCTCGTGGAGCTCAAAAAACCTTCTCCCCCTTCTCATCAGTACGAGTCAAGGGAATGGCCCCCCTGGCCCCGGATTTCCATATAAAGGATACTGAGCGCAGGAAAAAGACCCTCTTTAACCTGAATTCTAATTGATTGGATATCCCACATAAGGAAATCGAAGGAAGACGCGACGTTTTTATTTCCAGGGAATCCCCAAGCGAAAAATGCACACTACTCCCTCTTTTCTATCGAATCGGTCATAACCACTGCCTACATTCCACAAAAATGAGTGCACCACAAGTAAGCGCTAATGAATAGGCCTGCGATTCCGTAGAAAGACATACAGACCCCCTGTGGAAAAAAAAGAATTTGTTGAGATGGGAGTACAAGATCTAATATTCTTACCAAGAATAACTGGAAGCCCCAACCGCTAAAGAATTCCTAGTGAACGCTAGAAAAAGAATACAGGCCCAAAAAAATTACCTCTTTTTCGAGAAACCTTTTTAGAAGTTCTATCCATATGTGTTCTTGGATCGCCAATTCATATTAGATTACTTAAATTCCAGCAGCGGTCGGTTGAATTGAAAGAGAATAAGCTAAGATGATTTTGACTTTACTTTTTTGGATTCTGAAATCGCCTTTCAGCAATAGTATCCTGTGAATTTGGTTAGATAACATTTGACTTTCTATTTCAAAAAGTATTTTTTGGATCTACTTAAAATAAAATCGCTATAACCGCAGTTCCACATATGCATCGCCATTATGCTCGAGACTATATCCGAATCATAATCCGCATCATCAGCGGGTTGCATTTGGTGTGTAGAAAGAGCCACAATAACTACATACTATTTAATTACACTAAAAAGTCGTTATTGATCTGCGTGAAATACAATTGAGTAAAATTCGGCCGTCGGTTCTTAGACAATCTTATTTTTTTGCACATAAAGAATTAAAGAACGCATTGCAATTGCGCCGAAATACTAAAGCCTACTAAAGGCACAAAAATAGAGGTGTAAGTTTAAAATCATCATAGAATAAGGTGTCTCCAATTTCAAATTTACTATTTCCTATCTATTCGAAAAATATCTTAAATTCTTATGATCATATAAGTATATTCTATTATAAAATATGACTATTATTTGGAGTTTGGCAAAAGATTCTATAATAAAAGAATCGAAGATTAGATAAATAATAAGAAATTGCAAAAAAAGGAGAAACAATTAAAAAGATTTTGATTTTTTCTCCATCCTCATGGCCTTTCTATCACTTCTAATTACGAACTTGAAATGGATCCAAAGTACGACTTAGTCGAAGGCGCCTATTTCGAATGCCAAAATTACATTTCG